>CM062392.1:14336322-14511117 GCA_031304145.1 Cardiospermum halicacabum
ATCTCGTCTAATGAATAAATTTCTTCGGTCCCGACTTGGGCTAATGAGCTTAACGAATAACCTCGCTTAATGCATTAACGAATAAATATAAATAAAGTATATATAGTCCCTATGTAAATATAAATGAATAATTACTATATTTCAAACAATATATTTTTATTTATATAATATATCATGTGTACATTTCATCCATTGAATAATTTTCAAGCACATTAATAAGTCATATTTTTTTTAAAAAATGCATCCAAAGTTGATTGTTTTTTTCCTCCCCCAAATTGTATCTTATCCTTGATTTTGTGTAAAGCATGCACCTCTTCTGGAATATTTTGATCAGGTTGCACCAAGTAATTTTGTATAGTGACAATAGCTTGAAAAGCTTCTCTTGAGGACACTTGTGGTATAGGGACACTATCGTCAGGTTCGGGATCATTTGTCTCATCATTTAGTACAGATGCAATAATTTCTTCATCCGTAGGAGATTCCATAACCGCATTACTCTCTTTAGGATAGTTCAGAAGATGTTCAACATTTCGATAAATAAATATTTTATTCATTAATCGATAAATAAATAATCTCGCTAAACGAATATTTTTTTGTGGTCCCAAATGTATTCATTTATCAAGGTTCTACTGTATCCCTCTTTCACCACAGGGCACAAGTTCAATGATCAAATCAATAAGATGATGAATCAGCTTTGTTGATGATGTTGATGCCATGACTAATCCCAAATTAGGCTCTGATACCAGTTTGTTAGGGATAGACGGAACAGAATAGCACCAAAAAAAGTAGAAACATAACAACAAAGTAATGAAGAAGTAGAAAAGAGATACAAGAGACTTAACGTGGTTCGGCGATGTGCCTACTCCACCAAGATAGCAACTTAACTATTGAGAAATAAGGATTACAAGTCTTTCAGACTACACACTCTCTCTAATGCTATCGTGCACTCTACCTAGACTAGCAATAGCCTAATTAACCAATTGTATCGAAAGAATAACCAAACCTGACGATATGCCTTAAACTGCCAGAGATAGAACGTCTTCTCCAACCATCCATTGTACCAACAATGGTGCTATCTATGCCAGACAACTTTCGGATACCTTGAAGGTAGTAGAGGCGCCAACTCTTGATGATTGGGATTATGATCCCCAATCCTTGATCACCACTCAGAGGGTTGGGATGGGATGATTACTTCTTCATGAGACAGCTCTATTTATAGTGATCACCAAATATACTTTCCTAATTTATTTCCTCTTTACAAGGAATACCAAATAATCATAATTAGGAAAACCAAATCCTTTTTCTAAATAAGAATTATAACAATAAGAAAATAGATCTAAACTCAAAGTAGTAAATCCTTCCTAAAGGGAATCCTTTCAAAATAGGAATTCTTATAATTCAAGTAATTAGGAATTCCTTGTGATTCAAAGCATCTCAACAAGTAGGGAATGCTAGAGAAAATTGTATTTATTATTGATTATACTTATTTATCTTTGTAATTTCTTTATTTTAATTCTATTTTATTTATGAAAAATTAATTTTATAATAAGAGCATCTAAAATAGTTATTGGATTGGAGATTAGGTGTCCATCAAAATAAAAATACATCCATCCTGATGTGGTGGAATATTTAATTAGAATATTTAATTAGAGATGAATTAATTTGAAAAAGGTTATACAATGATGATCTTCTATTTGATTTAAAATATTTATTAAGTAACTATTATTGATTAAGTCAATTGTGGATATAAATTTCTTATTATAGATGTTGTAATTAATATTTTCTACCTTTTAAAGTGCCAATTGTTTTTATAGACGTATTATTGGAGTGATTTTAATCGATTAAATTTCTGTTTAAAAAAATAGAAGTTAAAGACTATTTTTTTTTATTTATTAATGAGTGAACATTATATAAAGAAAATATGATACTAATTATATTTTAAATTATTTTAATTATGAACAAATCATAATCAAAATATATTGAGAGAGATAAAATAATTAATGTATTTATTTAAGTAATTAAAATATAAAATTAAAAAAAAAATTTGTGAATGAATGGGTATTAAAAATAATGGAATTAAGGAATTTATTAAAAAATTATTTCAATTTTCTATAAAATAATCAATGAAAATTTAGTATTTTACAAAGTTTAAAAGTAAAATCAACAAAATATTTGAAAACAACATGTTCAAAATTTAATATGTGGCCCCACTTGGAGTCCTCGGTAAATGTTCCCATGAGCAATGCATTTTATATCTTCTTTCACTTTCTATTCATCCATTTTAAATTCTCTCTTATTTATGAAATAATTATTTACTTTCTATAAATCTTATTCTACAAGTTATTGTTTGAGATAATTAGAGTTAATTGAAAAGATCAACTTATTTTTACTTGGAAATTTTAAAAGTATATAGTTTATTTATTATAAAAATACATCATGAGAATATTAATTTATTTGTAAAAATAAAATATTGAATGAATATTAATTTTACAATTTTATTCAATAATTCATAAATATGTACGAATATAAAAATAATATTACTATTTTAATATTTGGTTTGAGATATTTTTTAATATATTTTATTAGCATATCAACTTTTTTTAAAAAAAGAAATTAATATTATTAAGTACTATATAATATTATTAATTAAAATATTATTATAAATATTTAATTATTTTGATAATAATTTGCATATGGATAGTTATAATAATGTTAAATAAGTAGAAAATGAAAAAAATTCTATAAAATTTTTAAAAAATACATGAATAATAGTTAGATGGTTCACTAATTTTATCGAATATTTATCCCTAAATTGATCCAATATTCCCCATGGATGTAGACTTCACTAAATTTTTTTTTTTAAATTTTATATATATATATATATATATATATATATATTTTTGTGTTTATATTTTGATTGATTAAGTATAAAATTAAGTATAAAAATAATTAGATTTGTCTCATTCAATTATTTGAGTGACAGGTAATTTCTATTTCTTTAAACTGTTAATGCTTTATTTGTTTTATGATTAATTCAGTTAATACCATTCCACCTTTTGTTATTACATTAACTATGTGCTACTGATTTTTTAACAAATGAATATTTTTTTAATAAGTCAATTTTTAATATTTGTAATATAAATATTATATATTTTTAAAATTTATTTTTTATTAAAATAATAATATTAAGAGTGTTTGGTAAAATTTTAAAATTAAATTTCAATTTAACGTTTAAATTATTAAATAGCGTTTTAATTTTTTTATTTATTTAGTAACAGTTTTTTGAAATAGTGTTTAGATTTTAATTTAGCTATTAAAATAGCGTTTCAAAACGCTATTCTAATTAACTTTGGGATCCAACGCTAGTAGAAAATGACTTCATTGACCCTAACTCCCATGTACAACCCTCTCTCTTCTTCCCATGTATATCTCTCTCTTCTTTTATGAAAAGGATAAAGCCTATAAATTAAATTATATCATCAAGCCAAATATAGCTGATAATAGTAGTGAGTTCATTATAAACCTAGATCCACCCGTGAATAAGAAAAAAAAAATACTAATTTTCAATTTGCATATTGATTTTACATAAGTCTTTATTATTATTCATATTATTATTATTATTATCAAAATTTTATATAACTTTTTTGTTATTTATAAATAAATTATTTTTTTATAGAATATTTTTTAGTAATTTTACATTTTAACCAAACACTCAATATAATAACCGAACATCTAATATAAAAGCTAATCTAATGGTTAAATGCTACAACTATATAATCCGTTATCTTAATAGTTAATTTAAAAATTGTTTCCAAACATATCCTAATAAATGACTAATATAAAGAAGTTATTTCCGCGCTCTCTAGTTAACAAATAAAATAAAAATGTGATAGCTGAATCAGATGAAATGGCATGCATGAATGACACTTGGCATGAATCACATTATATTATTTATTTATATAAAAACAAACATTTAGCCAAACAGTTGAAGTTACAAGGCAGGCAGTTATAATAATAGTAATAATTTGCGTAAAATGCGACAGGGAATCGAGAGAGAGAGAGAAATAAGAAGTGAAGTGATGATTAATTGCAATGATCCCAAAAGCATGACATATCTGACTGAGCATTTTCACTCACATCACATCTTCTTCATGTCTTCTTTAAATAAACACGCGCCTCCACCCCAACATATTTCTAAATTTTAATGCTTTCCCCATTATTTTTAAAATATGTTCGAGTTTACATATTTTCAAATTGACAATCGTCTGCTCATGTACAAATATGTTCAAGTTTCCAATTCTATCAACTTGCAATTTGTACTTCTATCTTCTCTCTAGAAGAAAAAGCTAATAGTTGTTGAGTCAGAGGTCAAAATAATAACGAGTCTGTTCCATTACTATCACAATTGCCTCACAAGTTGGAAACTCCATTACATATGAATACTTAAGACTATTATTATTAATTGGTCATCATCATTTTCAAACGCCATACAGTGTGAGGGATGCAAATAATTGCGTTTGGTAACAAACACATCAATCGCTTGCCCTATGATTATCACTATTATTCTTGGACTGTCAATTTATAATGTGGACCTACGATTATGATTATGGCGATGTAATTAATTATTATGCGGAGGACCTGGTTTGGTAAGGATATACCACCATTAATTGATGAAGGAAGGAGTATAAAAGAAGAGAGATTATATATGTTCAATGATAATGGGGTTGCAGTTGAAGCAATCAATCAAGAATTAGAATAAAAATTAGAGGAAAAATGAATGAAGAAAACTTTGCAATAAGAGAGAGATCCACTGGTGTATATTTATATAGAGTCACGTGCATTTGTCAACGTAGATAATGTCGGTCAATGTAAGAAATATATGTTTCTACTTTCATATATAAAAGTGTAGAGAACACAAGAGGGGTTTGAAAATGGAGTTGGGTTTGAGGTTAGGAGATGCAAGGAAACAAGTAGTAGAGTTTTGCATGTCGAGAACAAGAGACGACGATGACAAATTGTTCGGTCGGAAGAAACTGAGGCTTTCTAAAGACCAATCTGCTTTTCTCGAACAAGCCTTCAAACAGCACAACACGCTCAATCCTGTACTCTATCATCTTTCATCTTCTCCTTTTAATTTGTATATATATATATATTTATTTATTTATGTTTTGTTTTTTCAGAAACAGAAAGTGGGTTTGGCTAAGCAGTTGAATGTGCGACCAAGACAAGTGGAAGTGTGGTTCCAGAACAGAAGAGCGAGGACAAAGCTGAAGCAGACAGAAGTAGATTGCGAGTATCTAAAGAGATGTTGTGAGACGCTGAGAGAAGAAAACAGGAGGTTACAGAAGGAGCTTCAAGAATTAAAGAGTAGTCATCCTTTCTACATGCAAGCAACTACTCTTACCATGTGTCCTTCTTGCCGGCGTCTCATCGATAACCCGCCCACATCATCGCCTTCTTCAAGCTCATCTTATTAAATATTTAGACTTATGGCTTGCTTTGTAATGGGACAAAAAATATCAATATTTTGATACCTTACCGATATCACCAACAAAATTACTACAATATTTTATTTAAAAAAAAAAAAAAAAACACTCCACACGACATTATATATGTATTCTGCTTCACTCTCGAATTTTATTAATTTTATTTACTTATTGCTTCTTATAGAGTAAATTGCAACTAAGCTACCGGTTAATAATGATTTGTAAATTTATACACTTTTTACTCATATTTGCAACCACACAACCTGATTATATGGTCAACAGTTAATTTTAATGAAAAAAAGTCAACTTTAAGGGAAAATCATAATATAATCAAAATATCTATTGTAGCAGTGATTAAATATATATTTTGATTATTTTATGATTTTCCGTTAAAGTTGACTTTTTTCCATTAAAATTAGCTGTTGACTATTTAACCGGGTAGTCTAGTTGCAAATATGGTAAAAAGTGTATAAATTTACAAATCATTATTAACCAGGTAGCTTGGTTGCAATTTACTCTTATATATATATATATAAATATATATATATATATATATATAAACTACCTTTTAAAATAAGATTCAACTCATATGCTCAAAATTTACATATGCCTACCATATATGTTGAGAAGCCATAAAGTTTGTCAGATGTTGATTTAATTCGATGATGATAGAAAAATGTGTTTCTGTCTCATAGTTGTACAATAGAGGAAAGAGACATATTTATATGTGGTAAAAAAGATTACCTACTTACTAATCTAACTTCGTAATAGCTAATCTCATCATATTATACTTAACTAACTCCATTAAGTTCCTCTATTCAAAATAGGCCCAGTTTCATGAAAAGAAGAAATGAGCCCATTAACAAAATAAACACCAAACTGCTGTAAGCATAACCTGCATAAACTGGAAGAAATCTAAAAAAGAAGATTGCACGCAATTACTTTGCACTGGATTGCTTATTTGTCGATATATTTCACATCCCTTGCTCAAGTTGTAGCCAGAGAGAGGAGGCTCAACTTGTGCATTAAGTGGCAAAAGGTTGAAGTTGAGAGAGCCTTTGTAAAGAGATCGGCCAATTGTTGATCACTGCGAATGTGTACTGGATTAACAAACCCAGCCTTGTATTCATCTCTAACAACGTGACAGTCTATGTCCAGGTACTTTGTTCTCTCGTGAAATACAAGATTAGCTGTGATGTGTAGAGCTGCCTTGGAGTCACAGTAAAGTGCAACAGACATAGGTACAGGAATCTACAAGTCCAATAGTAAATAATGGATCCATTTTAACTCACATGTTGTCATTGCTAAAGCACGATATTCAGCCTCTGCTGAACTTCTTGAGACTGTTTTTTGTTTCTTGGTCTTCCAAGATATCAAGGAGGTTCCAATGAAGACACAGAATCAGTTAGTCATCTCCTGCTGTCAATGCAATTTGTCCAGTCTGCATCACTATAGGCATTGATTGAAAATTCTTGATTGCTCTTGTAGTATAGTCCAAGAGAAGAGGTTCCTTGCAAATACATGAGGACATGTAGTGTAGCATTCCAATGTGATGTTGAAGGGTTATTCATGAATTGACTGAGAGTTTGGGTAACATGGGTTAAATCTGGTCTTGTGAATCCTAAGTAAAGGAGTCTTCCTATAATTCTTCTGTACATGTCCGGTTGAGCCAGTTTGTTGTCTGAATTAATGCAAAGTTTACAACCTTGAGGCAATGGATTGTTGGTAGGTTTGCAGCCTGCTATTCATGCATCATTCAGTAAGTCATTAATGTATTTTTGTTGGGATATAAACATTCCATTAGTTGAGCGAGCAATTTCCAATCCCAGAAAATACTTGACAGGGCCCAGGTCTTTAATTGTGAACACATTGTTCAGTGATTCTTTAACTTCTTTAATGTCAGACATGTGTGGTCCCATGATCAATAAGTCATCCACATATGCCAGTAGTGCCAAAAATGAATTCACAGATTGCCTAATGAATAGACAATGATAATGTGAAGATTGAATGAATCCACATAATATCAAATGACTTGTCAATTCAGAATTCCATTCCCTGCTTGCTTGTTTTAAGCCATAAAGGGATTTCTTCAGCCTACAAACCTTGTTAAAAGGAACAGTATATCCATCAGGAGGTTTCATGTAAATTTCTTCTTTCAAATGGCCATGGAGGAAAGCATTATTGATGTCCATTTGTTCAACTGGCCAACCCTTTGATGCAGCCACAACAAGGAACAAACAAACTGTGACTACCTTTACAGCTGGTGAGAAGGAGTCAAAGTAGTCTATACCTGCTATTTGAGTGTAGCCATTTGCAACAACCCTTGCTTTGTATCTATCTATAGAGCCATCAGAGTTTAATTTAACCTTATAGATCCATTTGCACCCTATTGGTTTCTTACCATGAGGTAAATCAACAATATCCCATGTTTGATTTGTTTCCAAGGCTTTTAACTCCTCTTTTATGGCATCTTGCCATTCAATGTGATTAACACCCTGTTGATATGTTGTAGGTTCTTGAATGGGTTTAATTTTTGTAAGGAAACAAACATGTGGCTCTAAAAACTCTGGTTGTTGGTGGAGCTCATAACTTGATCCTGCACTAGATTTAGAGAAGTTGGATGAAGCATTTATATTAAACACAAAATAAGATAGCCATGCAGGTGGGTTTTTTTTTATTCTAGTACTGGTTCGAAGAGGTGGATCAGAAGATGATTCAGTGATTTGAGATTGAATCACAGTATGTGAAATTGTTTCTAATTGATTTGTATTGATATATTCTGAACTGTTTGGTGATTCTTCAGGATCATATACACGAACAGATCCATCATTTGATGGTTTATTAATCATATTGTCTATGACAGTATGATAAGTAAAAGCCAATGTCTGATCATTTTCACATTCAAAGTCATGTAATGGGGTGTACAAAGTGTTGTATAAAGAGTTTATATCATCAATGTTGGCTGTTGAAACATCACTATCAGGGACATAACAAGAGGATAGACTATCAAGTTTGTCAAGAAATGGGAAGACATTCTCATAAAAGACAATGTCTCTGGAAATGTATATTTTATTATTTGAAATGTCAAATGCTTTATAAGCTTTCTGGCCAGGAACATAGCCCAGAAAAATGCATTTATGACTTCTGACATCAAACTTGGATTTGTGAGGCGCAGTGTTTGTGACATAATAAAGACATCCAAAAGTTCTTATGACATGGTAATCTGGTAATTGGTTTTGAAGGATTTCAAATGGAGTTTTCCAATTTATGATAGAAGAAGGCAATCTATTTGAGATATAACATGCTGTAATAACAGCATCAGCCCAGAATTTTAGAGGTAGGTTTGTCTGGAATAATAGGCTTCTGGCTAAGTTTGAAAGTTCTTTGTGTTTTCTCTCAACCCTCCCATTTTTCTATGGTGTGTATGGTGCTATTCTTTGATGGTTTATCTCATGCTCACAGAATAATTGTTGACATGAATGTGAGATAAACTCACTTCCATTGTCTGATCTAAAAGTCTTAATGACTAGGCTGTACTGTGTCTGAATAACTTTAATGAAATTGGATAACACTTTTGTTGTTTCAGATTTGTGTTTGATGAAGTAGATTCAGGTTGCTCTACTTGCATCATCAACCAAGGTAATGAAATATGGAGAACTAGAAATAGAATAATGGGAGTATGGTCCCTTAATATCAACATGGACAACATTAAAGATATGAGAGGCATTTGTATTACTTCTGGAAAAAGGAATCCTTTTCTATTTTGACAAATGACAAACAATACAAGGATCTAAGTTTGATATTTTAGAAACAGAAGATATATATGAAATTTTCTTTAGAGTCTTAACTGATGCATGACCCAACCTTTGGTGCCATAGTTTCAAGTTGTTGGATTGAAGCTGTCCAGTAAAAGTTGAATCACAGTGAAAATTTGAAATGGAGTCTAAGGTTGTAGATGACACCTTAGAAGAAGAAGTATCACTTGCTGGCCTTTTATTTATGTTTAATATATAAAGATTCCCATCCAACCTCCCTGTAGCTAGGACTTGATCAGATATTTGCTCCTGCAACACACAAGAAGATGAGTGAAAAGTGCATTTCAGATTGTTGGTTTCAGTAAGTTTGTGAACTAAAATCAAGTTAAACTTGAAATCGGGTATGAAAAGAGTGTCAATCAGGATAAGTTGTGGTTTCAATGTCACCTGCCCAGCTTTATTAACTTTCAAGACAGTACTATTAGGTAATATGACTGTGCAGGGTCTTTTTAATTCATAAAGTGAGTCAAATAACTCAACATTCCCAGACATGTGATTAGAAGCACCTGTATCAACTATCCAAAAATCATTGAATGGTGAATTAAAAGCATTTAAGGCAAAACACTGCTTAGTACCTGATGAATCCAACATGTTTACCATATTGATGAAGTTAGGGTTGATGTTATTGATGAATTTTTTTATTTCTTGCTGGATCATATTTGACATCTGAGTGTTCTGTGCTTCTCCAGAACTTGTTCCTGGCACGACATTACTTTTGTCTTCTTTGGTTTTCTCTCCTGTGCTCATGTTAGTCATGTTTGCATATGACTTGTTCACATGACTCATTGGTCTTTGCTCCTTTGGCAGCTTGAACCATTCTGGATACCCAATGATTTTGAAGCAACCTTCTCTTAAATGTCCGATTCCACCACAGTGAGTACACTTCTTATCTGACCTTTTAACTTCATTCTTCTTATAACTGGATCCATAGTTACTTCATTGGGACTTGACAAATAATGCTGCTAAAATTTGGATATCCATTTGCTTCTCAACTCTGGTCACCATTGAGAAGGCTTTGTTCACACTTGCTAGAGGTTCCATCAGCAAGATCTGATTTCTAATAGGATTAAATCTGTCACGTAATCCCATTAGAAACTCCATCAATTGACCTAAGAGCATCATGTCTACTAGTTCCTTAGTAGCATCACAAACGTGATCTGGTTTTGGCATTGGCAGGAGACACAATAATTCATCCTAGAGCATATTTAATTTGGTGTAGTATTCAGCAATAGTCATATTTCCTTGGTTCATAGAACTAATCTCATGTTTCAATGAGTATATCAATGGCCCGTTTGCCTCACCAAATCTTTCTTTGATTTCACTCCACAACTGAGCAGATGATGATACATAAAGAAAAGCCGCAACTATTTCTTTGGAAATAGAGTTTAAAATATAAGAGGTCACCATGTAATTTACTCTCTTCCATTGTTCTACATCATCAGATCCTTCTTTGGGTCTCATACAAGTTCCATTAATGAATCCAAGTTTAGATTTAGCACCCAAAATGATTTGAATAAATCTATTCCATGTATTGAAATTCTTTCTAGTTAGAGAGGTGCTTACCAAGGACATTCCAGGGTGGTCTGAGTTTTGAAGATGCAATGGGTCTCCACTTTGATAGACTTTCATGGTCTGTTATTTATCATCTTCCGATGTTGTCATCTTGTTTGGTTTTGATTAATTGAGAGATTGATATGTATGTTTAGAGCCAAAGCTCTGATACCATGTGAAGCCCTAAGGTTTCTCAAAGGTTGATTTAATTCGATGATGATAGAAAAATGTATTTATGTCTCATAGTTGTACAATAGAGGAAAAAGACATATTTATATCTGGTACAAAAGATTACCTACTTATTAATCTAACTTCGCAATAGCTAATCTCATCGTATTATACTTAACTAACTCCATTAAATTCCTCTATTGAAAATAGGCCCAGTTTAATGAAAAGAAGAAATGAGCCCATTAACAAAATAAACACCAAACTGCAGTAAGCATAACCTGCATAAACTGGAAGAAATCTGAAGAAAGAAGATTGCATGCAATTACTCTACACTGGATTGCTTATTTTGTCGATATATTTCACATATGTCTATCATTTTCACAGTCAATCTAGTGGACCACTATATTTTTATCCAATTCATTTTCTTAACTCCCATGTGTAGATTGAAAAAACATATGATATGGATGAGTCTCTCACCAATGAAAATTAAGATTTTATTTTTTATTAATTAAATTTAAAAAAATAGAACAAAGAACGTGGTTGGTTAAAAAAATAAAAAATTCTAATTAAATTTATTCACATCCTCCACTTCAATGTCCGAAAATGGAGAATCAAGTTGAGGATCTTAAGTTTTGACGGAATAAACAAATCAGATTCTTCACACGTTTTCACTAGGGAAGAAATCGAATTGAGACTGAATTTGTCCAGGAGCATGTTAAGATTTTGGATCTAGAGGTTAAGCAATTAAGTAACAAATTGGTTGTCTTAGTCAAAGTATTGAGGTGTAACCATGCGGTCAAGGAAGCATCATGGGAAAGCGAAGAAGTAATGCGTAAGCAATATCCTCAACTTTTAGGTTCTAGTAATTTTAAGGACAAAACGTCCTAAGGAGGATGGGGTTGTAATGTCTGAAAATTGGAGTCAAATTTTTAGTTGACTGATTTAAATATTTACTCTTTTGAACTCCTTATTTCTAACTCTAGTGAAATTCCAATAAGAAATAAATAGGAGAATTTTTAAACTTGGGCAAGTAGAGATTAATGACACTAGATTAATTGGAAGCTTAGAGTCTATTTAGATTGAAAAATGAGAAAAATAACCATTTTGGGTCAAAACATGAATTTTTTGGTAAAATACCATTTTACCCCGATAGAACGGAAAAATAACAATTTTTAAACCGACTGTGGTTTTTGAATTTACAATATCAAAATAAATTCTAGAGATGAATAGAAGTGCTAGATCGGAGTATTAGTGGAAGGAGTGGATCAAAATTGGATTGGGCCCAATCCGAAACAAAGTCCACCAAATCAAACTACACCCCCACCACACCCGATCCAAGCTTAAACCCTATTCACTCTCTTCAACCTTTCAAATTCCAATATCCACACTTCACCCTCTCTCTCAATAATACACTTACATATTTTACTACCTCTTGAAACTCTAACCTCACCACCATTTATTATCACTATCAACCACCAAAAACTCATGCTCCTAAACACCTTATCCACTACTCTTCGGCTTTTTGTTGTGGATTGAAAGCTTTCTAGGGAGGAAAAAATCCCCACCTTTTCCATTTTCTTGTCTCAACCAAAATTGGTGGTAAGGGTTGAATATGGTATTTCCAAAAGTTTTTTAGGTGGATTTAAAATTTTAATTAATGTTATTGCTCCCATTAGAGTCTAGAGTGGTTGTTGATGTCTCTACTAACATAATAGTTTGCCCATGAGTATTGATTGAACTTTGATAAGTTATATTGTCACCGTGTTGTGTGTTTTGGTCCATTGGCATTGATTGTGTATTCTTGAATTAGTTTCCTCTGAAAACCAACAAAAAGGAGAAGCACAAGGAGGTGGAAATTAACTTGTGGTGACCTAGCTACTTGTCTTGGACGACAAGTTTTGCAACTTTGTTTAAACCTTCCATTAATTATTTGCTATTGTGTGATGATTGCATAAGCTTTTTGCATCAGAGAATGCATAATGAGGAATAATAATGGTAATTATGAGGAATGGTTGACATCGGGTGTTATTGATGCTATTGTTGGTTACTGATGAACATTAGTATTGATTGAAAAATCGGTGATTATTGGTGGAATTGATGAATATGAGTAGTGATTATTGTTGTGAGATTTATTGGAAACTAAATGATGCAAAATTGGTGGAATTGATGTCATCAAGAAGAATGTATTAATATTGTGGACTTGATGACTTCATACTGTTAATATTGGTAAATATGACCTTGTTAGTAAGCTTGGTCAATATTGAATTGCTAATTGGAATTGGCTTACTAGGAGAAAAAATAGCACATTGAAATGAATTGTGGCCTTGTGTGTTGGCTTGATCATTAAACTCGTTAAATATTGATAAATTCACTTAATACATATTTGTTAATCTTAGACTTGCTATAGAAGATGGGAGATGAGGTATGTCTAGGGATTAAAAGTACTTCGGCACCAAAATATCATGTTTCTTGGCACGGAAGCCATATTGGGACCTCGGTCCATATTGCATTAGGACTTTGCTTCATATTGGAACTTCGGTTCACTATTGGGTCAATGGCCCATATTGAATCCTGAATTCTATTCTCTAGTTTGTTTTTGGGCAAATGATTAATAATTGGATAAATGTTAAATTGATGATGATTTGATTGTGGTTATGATTATATAAAAATTGTGTCATGATGTTGTGTAAATAATGTGTAAATATTCATGATATATCAGATAAAATGCTATCATGACTTAGAAATGAATTGAAAATTATTGTTGTATATTGATATATACTTCCTCCGTGTTTATTTACTCACTACATTTGTAAAATAGATACTATTCATCATAATCTTGTTTTCTATGTTGTTATTTATATAAAAATTAAAATGTATTGAAGTGGGATCTTGTTTTATTCGTCTTGATGTCTATTTTTTAGATATAAAATTATTATAATTTTTAGTTATGTATAATTAAAGATATTTATCGTTAAAGTTAAGAATCGAATAGCGTGTAAATAGTAAATGTAGTGAGTATTAAAAAATAGAGGAAGTATAAATTGGACACTAAAGAATTCAACTATTGCCTTATTGTGTGCATTTGGGCTTATTGTGTATTGTCGCAACAAGTTGACAAATCGGTCACTTGTGCAATGTCTCGTGCTCAAACAAGTAGGCAGATAGATGTTTAGTGAGTCTGTATAGATGGATTTTCATAAAGTGCACATATAAAATTTTGTTAAATTTCGTTAACATTTGGTCGGGTTTTAAAGTTAAGCAAATCGCTCAGATGACAACTGAGAGCTGTCAGCCAAAACAAAGTCTGAAATAGGAGTTTTTTTCAGCCGATACCGAACAGCTAATTCGGTAGGCAATTTGGTACCCTGCTCGGGCAAAGAGTCTATCTTTCAATTTTACAGGCTACTGAATTGTAATTTGGTACACAATTCGGTATGCAACTCGGAGAGAGAGTCTGTCTTTTAATTTCGTAGGCTATCCAAATTATAATTCGAGACACAATTTGGTATGCAACTCGACCATAGAGTCAATATTTCAATTTTGTAGGCTACCGAATTGTAATTCGGTATACAATTTGATATGTAACTCGGGTAAAGAGTCTGTGTTTCAATTCCTAAGTTACCGAATTATAATTTGGTATACAATTCGGTATGAAACTTGGGCAGAGAGTTTGTCTTTCAATTCGTAGGCTACCAAATATAATTCAGGTTGACAATATGTGTTTCATTTTGTAGGCCCCCAAATTGTTTTTTGATATACAATTCCATGAATAACTCATGCAGAGACATATGCAGTCATGCATTTGAGTCACTCAATTGTAGTTTGGTAGGAAGTTTGGTATTAATCTCGATTATAGATGGTTACTCTTTATGCATTGAGTTTCCGAATTGTATTTTCGGTGTGCAGTTTGGTAGATAGTTCGATAGGCAATTCAATACTAATTTGGTAACGTCTTTAAAAATGTAAAATTGAATGGAAAGATTGTATGACTAAACCATATTTATTAAATGATTTGTGCCCTATTACAAGTTATATGTCGCATTATGTGGCATTTAAATTCCTACATTCATTTGGCATGAACATGTGTATGTCTATGTAGGGTGATTCGTTGCAAACTAGGAATTGATAGCCTAACGTTACTTCATTTTCTCTTTTTCTTTTAGTTTAATTTGTGCAAGAATAGCAACCCCATGTGATTGAGCTATTCTTGAAGATGAGACTTCCCTTTAAGGACTTCTTCTCATTTCATTCATGTTTCCTTAATTGTGTTAAACTTGCCATGTATCACTATTTTGACACTTTTCAAAATTGTATTTCAACTCTTTGACAATGTATTTCAGTAATGAGATATCTAATGTAGGATTTCATTCATTGTAATAATGACTACTTTATACTTGCATTTTATGGTATTAAATTAGGGTCATTGTTAATTGAGACTTAATGTGTATGACCATTTAAGATGGTATATTCTAATTTAAAATTTTATCGGTTATAGATATTTAGTATTTGGAATTGTATATTGAAATTGATTGTTGTGGCGCGCAAGCCCACGTCTCGGGTCCCACTAGGGCGGGGGTTTGATGCTACATTTATTGGTATTAGAGCACTGGTTCCCGGATGTTTTTATCTGTGTACTTGTTTGCATTAGAGTAAGGACTGTTTACATTGATTTTCAAAATATTGTGGTGCATAACATGAACTAAATGTTTCTAATGCTCGATCTTCCTTGGGAACCTTTAAGATACAAGCTTGATTATGACTAGTACACACTGTAATTTTAACACCAATGACCGTGATCCTTTAGCCACTAGGGCAGATGGTCGAGGACCCCGCAACCCAAGTGTCCATTTGGTTGAAAGTCCTATAAACTTCCAAATGCCTCAAGACTTCATGACAGCGTAGGTGTAGCTCCTTTCTTAGATGAACCAGCTGATGCAACAAGTGGTTCAAAAGGAGGTTGGGAGGTTGGCTAGAGTGGAGTGGTCAGTTTTGGAGAAGATCTCTAAGATGAAAGTGGAGACCTTTAAGGGTGCTACAACTGATACCCCTAAAGTGGTGGAGAGTTTTCTTGCTAATACTAATAGGAAGCTTGGTGAAGCACATTGCATCTTGGAATAGAAGCTAGTAGGTATTGTTTTTCTTTTTGAAAGTGATGCTAACCATTGGTGAGAAGCGGTAAGGATAACACTGAGGCAGAATTGGTGACTTATGATTTTCTTTGTTGAGATGTGCAAGAACTTTATGGGAAAGATTTTCACGGATTAGAGGATGATGGACTTCATCCATCTCAAGTAGAGGGATATGACTGTGGCAGATTATAAGCTGGAATTTCTCAAATTGAGCAGGTATGAATTGAAGATTACTCCTACTACTAGATTGTTAGGATTTCAAACTCAATACCACATTGGTAGTACAATAGGATAATGCGACTAAATTTTAATATCACAGTAGTTATAGTTAGATTTTTTTACCACCTATGCATAATCTTCAAATTTATGCTTTTAAAATAATGGACTTTAACAACACGTAAGCATTTTTTTATTAAATTACATATAAACACATAAGTATATTAATTCATTAGATTATTTTGTCATTTAAAATATATTATATATATTTTTTCTACTATATGTTATATGTCAACTAATTGTTATCCCATATCGGAAGTGTAACTCACTAATTAATTTTGTCACTACTATATAAATGAGATTTTTATTGAATTATTTTTCATATCGACCTTTAAGGCATTGGTGCCCTTTGTACAAATAAAAGGTGCTTGCCACTATGGGTTTTGATTAAAGTTTAAAATATTTTAGATTTTGGATTCAATTTTAAGTTTTTAAAATTGATACAAACCCAAAATCAATATTATAATATCTTTTTTTTATTATAATAAAAGGAGAAACCTAAACAAGCAAATTAACCATGTGATAACAAGTAGCATTATAAAAAAAAATATGTAAACATTTTTAATATTGAATTACGTATTAACTCATAAGTATGAATTAATTCATTTGGTTATTTTGTCATTTAATATATATTTTTTTTTACTAAATATTATATTTCAACTAATTGTTATTCCACATTGGATGCATAACTGACTAATTATTTTCGTCACTGCTATATAAATGAAATTTTCAATTAGTTTTTATATCTATCTTGAAGGCATTGGTGTCCTTTGTACAATTAAAAGGTACTTGCTCATATAGATTTTAATAAAAGTTTAAAATATTTTAGATTTTAGATTCAATTTTAAGTTTTTTTTTTTAAAAAAATTGGTACAAACCTAAAATCAATATTATAATATCTTTATTATTATAAAAGGAGAAATCTAAAAAAGCAAATTAATCATGTGATGACAAGTGATGTTGTAAAAAAAACAACACATAAGCATTTTTTATATTAAATTACTATATTCGTATTGTCGAATCTAAGGTAAATAATTAGTTGTTTGCCTATCAAATATATTGTTTTTCATTGTTGGATTTATATGTTTTAGGATCTTTAATTTTATATTTATATCTTTCTTGCTAATGTTTCACTATATATTTTGTGTAAGGTACTTATATGTGGGGTATATTCCCAGAGACTTTGACAAAATAAATGAAGAATTTTTTTTTTAGTATCAATTTTTTTTTTTGGGATTAATAATGACAGGGAGCGACAAATGAAGGTTTCCAAACATAAATATAAATTGAACTTTGACTGTAAAACTATAGTGAATGAGGTCAATGAGATTACATTTTCGCCTCATGTATTCAACTTAAAGATATTTGTCGATATTAAAGATGCAAATCATGTGGATGAAAATCATCTCTTTGGTAAGTGAATTATGTTATATTATTTAAATATAAAATTAGTGACCATAAATTATGATGTTGATATTTTATTTTTTTTTCTTAATATATTAGTTGTTCATCATAGATATGATGGGATTAGTAGTGTTCAAGATTTAGGTTGTGAATTCATTGATGAATATTAAATCAACCAAATGCATTACTTTAATTAATTTATTTTAATTAATAAATTTATAACATTATATTTGAATCAATATTAGATGCAACAACTTCATAAGCATATTGTATAAATTATTGTTGCAAGAGAACAACTATTGAGTGCATGTTATGGGAACAATATGTTGATCAGCTGCTAAATAGTATCAATTTTGAAGATCCAAAACGTATTATGTTGCTGTTGCAACTTTGTCAACATAAGAAATTTAAATGTATACTCTTGTCCTTTTTATTTATACTAACATTAATGTTTTCTTACTTTTGAAATTTATATGAGGATGTTAAAAGGAGAATTATTTATATTGTAGAAATATTATCTCTTGGTAATTCACGAAGTAGAGAAACAAAATTGTGGATAAATGTTGATGTACCATCTATCCTAGAATTTAAACAAAAGTAAGATTGACTATATGGATAAAAATTTTGATGCTCATTTTATATTTGTCAATATATGTGATAGTAATTGCTTTCCACTAAGTATTACGAGTGTAATACGATTTATAGGCTTTCACAAACTGATGATGGAGAATGTGTTTCTCAAGGTATTAGCACAGTACCTGGATCATTGGTTCTTTCCATTAGTGAAGAGTTGAATAACTCTTCTGTAATCACCATTTAGAGCTTATTAGACATCACAGTGGCTTGTGTTTTCAAAATCCTCGTTCTTCTATTATTTATTCACTTGATATTAGTATTTAATCATTTATATTTGTTTTTTCTTAGGGTTAAATGGGATGGATTTGTGAAGGTCTTGGAGAGAGTGACAAATGGTGTTATTTAGGGTGCAAAAAAAGTGTAACAAGAGTTTGAAGACCACTGAGAGCCAGTTCATTTGCGATAACTGTGGTTCGATGCAAACTAAGGCTTTTAAGAAGTATACTTACAACCAATTTTTTTGATTTAATCAATTTTCCAACTATACCATATTTTATCAACACTTTAATATTTTTTTTTAATACTTTACAGATTTGTAATTGATGCTAACCTCGTAATCTCCTCAACACATGTTATCGCGACTATTTGAGATCGTGAAGGGTTTCAAATATATAGAAAGACAACAAGTGAGATGATTAAAGAAGCTTTGAAGAAGGTAAGTATATTTAAATCAAAATTGTTGTATATGGTGACAATAAATTATTTATGAATTAGCACGGTGATATATCATGGTTAATTTACAAAAAAAAAAAAAAAAAAAATCTTACAAATACAAAAAATTCTTTTGTATAGGGTGAGGATTGCTAAATTCTTTCCCAAAAGGTTAGATGAAATAAGAAGTAGGAAGTTTTTAATGAAGGTAGTAGTTAAGTCGTCGTTAGAAAATGCTAGAGGTATGTTGTACCATCTTTGAAATTGACATAAGATAAAGAACTTGAAAAGTTTGGACAGATAATATCGATGATGTCAATGAGATTTGTACATCGTAATTAATTTAAAATTATATAAAATTGAAATAAGTATTGGAATCCATAGTTAAAATAAAAGTTTCTTTTCCACATTTTAGAATGGTTTTGAATATGTAAAAGTGGATGGTGAAACTCCTTTTTCTAAGCTACATGCAACAGAACTTTGTTCATATATCATTGGATTCATATAATATTTTACTATATAAACCGTTCCCGTGCTCGAAATCATAAATCTAATATGTTGTCTTATTTATAGGAATTGATAGGACATACTTCTAGAGGGCTTGACTGGACTCCTAAAAATAGGTTTTTAGAAAGTTCAATATCCCTAGAGGAAGATGAAGGATCCTCTAATAAAATTGCAAAGATAGTCACGATTGATAAAGAAAAGTTATCTATCTCCATAATTGTCATGAAACCCATTAAGATGGAAAAGTAATAGTTTAACCTGTGTTTGAAAAAAAATATAGTTAAATTTTATATTTTTATTTTTATTTCATAAACAATTTATGACGAGTTTGTCATAATTTTCATTTCCCGTTATTAATTTTAAATTTTTTTCATGACAATTGAATGCGGCTTTTGTTGAAGAAGCACCTCGAAATAGATGGCCTCTTACTAAGTAGCGATTCTGGCTTTACGTCTCCATGTTGATTTGAATCTATCGAATGCTCATCATATTTATTCATAGGTTGAACTATTGATTATATTATCATTATATGTAGATTTTTTTAGTGTTTTTTTTTTTAATATTTATATCATATATCGATTTTTTTTCTTTTCTGTTTTAGGTTTTATTGTTGATCGAATTGGAGATAATGTGATACATTATTTGACTGTAATAGACTTTGCATTTGTTTATTTGTTGAATGTAAATTTTTTTAAAATAATACATTTATTATACATTTTATCACCCGTGCATAACGCGATGCACGGGTAAAAAATTCTAATTTAAATCATAATAGAAGTGTACTTCAAAATGCATTTTATAACCGAAATGGTTTATAGAATTAACCTAATTAGTATTATTTCTTTTTTTTAAAAATGTATTTATTTTTTTAAGAACTAATAGTTATTTTAAAATTTTCAAATAAATTATATAAATAAATTCTTAATATTCTCTACAAATTTTACAATAACATTTGTATGAAAATTAAAATTTATTACATAATTTTTTAATTGATAAAAAATATTATTGTTCTTCACTTCATGTACAGTGAGACTTTCTAAAAAAAAAAAAAACGTACATGGGAAGATATTTTTACTAAATAAATAGTTATTTGATATCATATTATTTTATTAGTTCTTAAAAAAATAAGTACATTTTTAAAAAAATATATATATATATAGATTTTTTTTAAATATATTTTGAAATTATATTATTAGTTCTTAAAAAAAATATTATTTTGAAATTAAATTTATTTTTTAAATATATAGATTGTGGTAAAATTTAATATTATATTTAGAATGGGAAAGAAATAGATTCGCCTCTGATTTGATCAACTATTTTTTTTTTTTTTTTTAAATTTGGGATAGATGTAAAATGAAACTGCCAATTCGTTTGGATTATTGGATTTAAGATTTTATATATATATATATATATATATGATTAAATATGTGACTGAAATAAAAAAAAATAATTTTATGTGATTGGATCTTTGATTTATATATAAAAATTAATAATTATATATAATAATAATATTATTATATATGATTGAAATGAAAAAAATTATATTTATATATAATATATGTATATATTAATTAATTTATTTAATTAGTTACGATTTTAAAGATAATTATTTATTCAATGAATAATATTATTAAATAATTTATTTATATATTATTTATTATTATTATAAATTGATTTGATTATCAATATAACGGATTTAAATAATAATAATAATAATAATAATAATAATAATAATAATAATAATAATAATAATAATAGGGATTGCAACAGGTAGAATTTGGGGGGTAGGCCGATATCCATACCCTATCCATATTCTGCAATACCCTAATGGATACGGGTAGGGTATTATCCACGGGTATGGATATATCCATATATCTGTAGAATTAAAAAAATATATATTTAATTTATATATTATTTTTCCATATAGAATTAAAATTTTGTATACGAATAAAATTAAATATAACATATATAAAGAAACTATTTTATTTAAAGTATTAAAATATTATATTCAATCTTTTTATAATTTATTTATATTATTTCTGCCCAATTATTTGTAAAAAATTACTAACATATGGTATTTTCAGAATAAACGATCTTGTAGTATATGGTATTAAAGTTAAATAAGATATTTTTACATCATTAAAAAAATTGCTCTTTATAATAATATATAATTTTATTTGAAATAATATATATTTATTATATTAAACGGGTGCAGGTATAGGTAGGATATTTTTTTTATCCTTACCCTATCCATATCTGTGGCGAGTATAAAATTTTATATTAATATCCATCCATTGTAGATGGATATCCGCGGGTACACAGTGACGTGTGTCGAGTCCGTCAAAATATAATTCCTGCAAATAGTAGTATAGTGAAACAGGGTCGAATCCACAGAGAACGGTAAATTGAAATCAGTAATGATGATGACCAAGTTATCGACAAAATAAATAAAATGTGGGGGGTTCGAATATTGAACCAGGATACGAATTAAACTTATAAAAGTAATCAATTGATAGAAGCAATCCAGCAAAGCAATTCTTACCCTTTACGTGTTGATCATTGAATCTAATGATAAATTACATCATTCAACAGACATAGTTATAATTATCGACTCAGCGCCTAACAATAAATCTTCCCTAACTTATTAGACTGATCAGACTCAGCGCCTACTAACCAGCCACTAACCTAAACTGTAGGTTGCGTTAAGAACTATGAAGACCTATGCCCATAACAAATAAATCACTCAGCGCGCTTATTTAATTATGACCGCGGGTTCTCACAGCACGACGTATCACGCTGTTTGCTACCTAAATCAATTAAATTAAACATGCACGATTTAATCTAATCGAATAGCGGGAAGCTAGAATAATCAATTAATTAACTGATCACATTAATCAATCAAATATAAAAGCACATTCAACCTAAACCAAGTAAAGCAGAAAACACGTAGATGCTGAATAATATAAACAATGAATAGCAATTCTCACAACGAATGTAAAGTAAAGAAATTACTTCACTGGATTATAAGAGTTTAGCTAGCTGCGGGCACAACTAACATCATCATTCTGGAATTAAAAATGTACGTACAAAAATAAACACATAATAAAAACTCAGTGGATACAGAAGATAGAAAATCTCCCCTCCCCTCTGTTTCTCTCTCAAAACTTATATAATTTCATAACTAAAGTTTAAAAATCAAAATCCTAAAAAAATCTAAACTAAGAAATTTTGAATAAAAAACTAAAATGTTGTTGAACTTGAATCCTGACTTGGTCTTCAACATCCATTCTTGTAAAATTGTCCTTTCAACCCTCAAATCTCCTATTAATTGCAAAACCATCTCCAATCTGCATAAAATCACAAAATAAAGCAATTAAGTATCAAATCATTCAGTTTAGTCCAAAATTAAGCAAGGAAATAAACATAAATAATACATAATATGCACTCAATCAAATTCCCCCACACTAGCTCATACTTGTCCTCAAGTATGTCCTCAAATCAAAATAACCCAAGACTCAAACAACAAGTGGTCTAACCATTCAATTTTCCCAAGGATTTAAAAATAGTCAACCAAAGAAAAGAGGGTCCATAATCAAATTAAAGCACAAAATTATGTTCCAATCTTGAATTAGAGTAGATGCAAACAGAACTAAACACAATTTGCAAAACAAATCACCATCGTACTGCTAATTTCCAAACAATTAAGGAGAAAACAAGAAGCATAACACTAGTTCAGCCGAACCATTCTTACCACACACCACAACACTGGCAGTATCAAAAAATTAAATATAAAAGTCTCAACTCCATATCCTCACAAGTAATATGTGTATAAAAAGTAGATAAGAGTGCACTCATGGAGTTGGATAATAAGCAGAAAGACATTCAAAAATGGGCAAAATTTAAAGGACAGCAAGTGAACTAAAATTGAACCTTAGATAGAAAAGTAAACAAAGTAGAGTAAACCATTAGAAAAATATCTGCATCGGGATTTCATGGTCAATAACCTAATATGAGCCAATGAGAAAAATAAACAAAATTTACCCCAAACGTGTCTCCAAATTAATGAGAGACTTATTCAAAAAGCTAAATCATACTTACACAAACTTGTCTCTAATACTTGAGATTAATTCAAAAAAATTTCACCTCTTTTTTTTTTTTTTTTGATTGCTGAATTTCCATACATCAAAGGAACCAACACAATAGAGCAAAAATAAAATTTCACCCGATACATGCAAATGAAAGGCTCAAAATCTAACAATTTATTATTGACCGATGATCACCCTAAGCATCTATTAACATCAAGCTTAACAGCTACAGAGTAAATTTATCAATTCATAAGGGTTAATAAAAATTCACAAGCTGCTATCACAACCTCTCCACTCACTCACAAAAAATGTGTGAGATTAAAATCAAATGCACTTTTACAAAGGATTTTTCTCAACTACCAGTGATGACTAACCATCTTACCACACAGGCTTCACAGTGAAATGCAAACAAGTTAAAACCCTAATTGTCAAAGAAACATAGAATCTACTATAATGATTTCTAAAGCAAATTGCACTAAGTTCTATAAGCATCTAAATATCTTAAGCGCACACAAAAATTAAGTCTCGATACTTAAATAGACTCTCTTAATCATATGAACAATCCTATGGGCATAACAAAAAAAATTAGACCATACTCCTATGGGCATAATTAAAGTTAAACTAGATTAATAAAAAGTAAAATTTAAATCCAAATACTAAAATCACTCCCCCACACTTAAATCCAAAGTTGTCCTCAATGCACAAGATAATGAAAATAAATAAAATTAAGGAGCAACAGACAGTAACTTCCTTGAGTGGAGATAATTTCAATTGGCTTCAAATGTTGTTGTTGACTTCAGATTTCCACGTACATGACCATGGCTAAGCAGCGACATGTTGATGTGATGGGTGTGTGACGATTCGGATAGTGGCAGCGTGGTGCTCGTGTTACAAAGTGGTGTTGTATGGAGCTGGAGGCGATAGCGGTGTGAAGACGTGTGGGTATATGGCGGCTGCACAATGAAAATTAAACTAGGGCATCAATCATGACAAAATCATTAGTTTGACTTTGATTTTGTTTATTTTGTATTTATTTATTATTTTTTTTACAGTAAACAAAACTCGACAATTTATTATTTTTTCAAAAGAAAAGAAAAGCAAAATTTATTATTTTTTAAAGCAAAAATAAGTAAAATAAAAACAAAAATATTTTTAGTGAAATTAAATAAAAATAATAAAAATAAACAAATAAATAAATCAGAAAAAGAAAAATACGAAAAAAAATATTATTAAATATAATCACTAACTACGTAATGGAAATAAAATAAACTAAAAATAAATTATTCTCCCTGGGTTGCCTCCCAGTAGCGCCTGGTTTCACGTCTCTCGCTAGACATGTTGATGTTTATTTGGGAGCTTGTTCTGGGCATAACTAAAGTTCTTCATATTTGTTCACCTGGAACCCTTCGTAGTATGACTTCAATCGATGCCCATTCACCTTTAAAATGATGCTAGTGTCCAAACTCTTAATCTCTACTGCACCATGAGGAAAAATGTTAGTGATAACAAACGGACCAGTCCATTTTGATTTCAACTTACCTGGGAACAGCTTCAACCTAGAGTAATAAAGCAACACTTTCTGACCAATTGAAAATGATTTCCTAGAAACATTGAGGTCATGAGTTCTTTTCATTGTTTCCTTAAAGTGTTGCGCCCTTGTGTAGCGTCATTCCTTATCTCTTATTGCTCCTGAATTTGAAGCTTCCGCTAGTGGCCGGCTTCATCCATTCTCATGTTGCACTCTTTCACAGCCCAAAAAGCCCTATGTTCCAGTTCAACGGGCAAATGACAAGCCTTACTGTACACCATGCGATATGGAGACATTCCAACAGGCGCCTTATAAGCAGTTCGATATGCCCACAGCGCATCATCCAGGCGTAAAGTCCAATCTTTTCTTGATGGATTCACATTTTTCTCCAAAATTGACTTTATCTCCCTATTTGAGACATCAGCTTGACCATTAGTTTGTGGATGGTAAGCTGTAGAAGTCTGATGGGTAACTCCGTATTTCTTGAGCAAAGCTTTGATCGTCCGATTGCAAAAATGTGTCCCTCTATCGCTGATCAAAGCTCTTAGAGTACCATACCTGCTAAAAATATTACACCTGACAAAATCAGCAACAGCTTTGGAATCATCAGTACGGGTGGCTTTAGCCTCCACCCATTTTGAGACATAATCTACAGCAAGTAATATGTACTGAAATCCATAAGAAGGGGGGAAAAGGCCCAAAAAATCAATTCCCCATACATAAAAAATTTCAACAGTGGTAATAGGGGTCATAGGCATTTGATCACGACGGCCTAAACTTCTTGTTCTCTAGCAATTATCACATGATTTACAAAACACATATGAATCATAGAAAATAGAGGGCCAGAAAAAACCACAGTCCAATACCTTTTTAGCTGTTCTTCGGGGTCCACAGTGACCTCCGCATGACTCTGTATGACACGACCTTAAAATCGGTTCAAACTCCTCCTTAGAAATACAACGTCTGATCATTTGATCCGAACAATGTTTCCATAAGTAGGGATCATCCCAAACGTGGTTTCTTGAATCTCTTTTCACCTTTTCCTTCTCACTCCTACTCAACTCATATGACAGTTTTCCTGTTACGAGATAATTAACAATGTCTGCGTACCAGGGATAAGCTATGTTCACAGTTAGGAGATATTCATCAGGGAATCCATCGCTTAATGGTTGCGCCGGTTCAGCTATAACCAATCGGCTCAAGTGATCAGCCACCAGATTCTCTGATCCTTTCTTATCCTTGATTTCAATGTCGAACTGTTGAAGGAGAAGAATCCACCGGATAAGCCTCGGCTTCGTGTCCTTCTTTGTCATGAGATATTTCAACGCTGCATGATCAGAATACATTATGACCTTAGTACATAACAGATATGAGCGAAATTTTTCGAATGCAAAAACAACAGCTAAAAGTTCTTTTTCCATTATAGAGTAGTTGCATTGTGCGTTGTCAAGGGTCCTCGAGGCATAATAGATCACATGCGGCTCTTTACCAATCCTCTGACCCAACATTGCGCCCACAGCCTTGTCACTAGCATCGCACATAATTTCGAACGGTATATCCCAGCTAGGAGCCTTAACTATGGGCGCAGCTACCAGCTTCTCCTTTAGTACGTCAAAAGCTACTTTACAGTCTACTTTACAGTCCTCATCAAAATTGAATGGTACGTCTTTCTTTAGCAATTGACAGAGAGGTTGGGTTATCTTTGAGAAGTATTTTATAAACCTTCTATAAAATCCTGCATGGCCAAGAAAAGAACGCACATCCTGTATACTCACGGGGTAAGGTAAAGACTATATAACATTAATTTTTGTTTTGTCTACCTCAATTCCACGTGCAGAAACAATATGACCTAATATTAAGCCGTGATCTACCATAAAATGACAGTTCTCATAGCTCAATACTATGTTAAGTTCAATACACCGCTGCAAAACTTTTCCAAGATTAAGTAGACAAACATAAAAGGAATCACCATTAACTGTGAAATCATCCATGAAAACCTCAATGATATTCTCCACATAATCAGAAAAAATACTCACCATACACCTCTGAAATGTAGCAGGTGCATTGCACAAGCCAAATGGCATCCTTCGGTAAGCAAAAGTTCCGAACGGACAAGTAAAGGTAGTCTTTTCTTGATCCTCGGGCGCAATGGGTATCTGATAAAAACCTAAAAGACCATCAAGACAACAATAATGAGATTTTCCTGCTAATCTTTCTAACATTTGATCAATGAATGGCAGAGGAAAATGATCTTTCTTAGAAGATGCGTTGAGCTTTCTATAATCAATACAAATCCTCCACCCGTTTTGAACACGAATGGGTACCAACTCACCATTTTGGCTTTCAACTACCGTAATACCTGTTTTCTTTGGAACAACTTGAACCGAGCTTACCCATTTGCTGTCCGAGATTGGATAGATCATACCGGCATCTAGAAGTTTCTGAACCTCCTTCTTGACCACTTCCATCATTGGAGGATTTAGTCTCCTCTGAGCCTGCCTAATTGGTTTGCTATCCTCCTCAAGAAGAATCTTATGCATACATGTTGACGGAATGATGCCTTTGATATCATTGATAGTCCATCCGATAGCTTCTTTGTATTCCTTGAGCAATTGAATTAGTTGCTCTTCCTGTCCAAGTGTCAACTTATTGGAGATAATCACAGGCAATGTCTCTTCCTTGTCCAAATAGACATACTTCAAATGATTGGGCAGTGGCTTCAGTTCCAAAATCAGTGTCTACAAAATTGAAGGTAAAAGAGTCTTAGCTGCGGTCATAGCTAATTTTGGTTTGCTACTAACCTGGGGTTTCAACGTCTCCAATTCATACAGTACATCAATTAGTCCTTTACTGAGTGGAAAATCCAACTCTTCATCTCTTGCCTTTAGATTATTGCAAAGCACAACATCTAATTCATCTCCTCTGCTTAGTTCAAAACACTGTTGGACAAAAGAATCTACCAAATCCATTCTGCAAACACTAGAAAAATCATCAGGATGTTTCATGGCATCAAAAACATTAAATTTAACAGTCTCACCATCAAACTCCATAGTTAAAGTACCCTCATGTACATTGATCTTAGTCTTTGTAGTAATGAGAAAAGGTCTTCCTAACAACAGATTAGATGGAGTTGTAGAAATATCCTTACTACCCATATCCAACACATAAAAATCAGCAGGAAATATCAAACTCTGAACTTTAACAAGAACATCCTCTAAAACACCTTTAGGATAAACTAAGGACCTATCAGCTAACTGAATTACCACTCCCGTTTCTTTCAAATCACCCATTCTTAAGCATGAATATAGAGAATAAGGCATAACATTTAGCGAAGCTCCTAAGTCACACATAGCTCTCATTATCTCTACACTACAAATAGTACAGGGAATAACAAACAAACCTGGGTCCTCCCGTTTTGGAGGAAGCTTCTTCTGTAAGACTGCAGAGACATTCTATCCCATCAAAACCTTCTCATACCCAACCTGCCTTTTCTTATTTACACAAAGTTCTTTGAGAAATTTGGCATATCTGCTTAATAGCATCAAGTAAGGGAATATTTACCTCAACATTGCTGAATGTTTCGAAAATCTCTTTTTCCTCATTGACTCTCTTGGATTCTTGAAGTCTCCCGGGAAATGGAGGTCTGGTTTCTAGAACTCTAGGTGTCTGTTGAACGGGTTTCTCAATTGATTTTTTCCTCCCGTGACCCCTGCCTGTGAGCACAGCTTTCGTCTGAAGTTAGGGTTTCATTTCTTACGTTGGTTTTCTCCCCCCGTGACTCATGTCTATGCTCACAATCCTTTTCCAAAGTTAGGGTTTCCTCCTGTGACCCTTGATTGTGATCACAGCTCTTCTCAGGCTCTAGCAACTGTTTTGCACTCCTAAGTGTGACAACAGAGACATTCTTTGGATTTGTCTCAGTCTGTGAAGGAAGCTTTCCTTGTGACTCCAGTCTACCCACGGTAGTTGCAAGCTGACTCATCTACTTCTCTAAATTCTGGATGCTAGCCTTGGTGTCCTGTTGAAATTGTTGGGTGTTAGTTGCCAACTGTTTAACAATATCAGCTAGAGAATTACCTGATTGTTGCTGACTCTGGCTTTGAAAATTCTGCGACCTTTGCTGATAATTTGTCTGGCCATATCTTAGATTAGGATGATCCCTCAACCCTGGATTGTAGGTGTTGGAGTAGGGATCATATCTCCTTTGACCTCCATAGGATGCTGTACTGACCTGCTCATTTGAATCATCTTGCAGCGTTGGACAAGCATCACTGGGGTGTTCTAACGAAGCACATATTCCACATGATCTTGCCTGTGAGCACGGCTGGATTACAGCCTTTTCTGCAGCTAATTAGTGAACCAAAACTGTTAGCTCTTTAATTTGATTTGACAAGGCAGAAGAGCTTACCTCATTGGCAGTTCTCGAAGGTTCCGGGCGAGCCTTATGGTTGCCTGCAGCTGCTACCATGGTGTCGATCAAGTCTCTAGCTTGTTGAGGAGTCTTACTTTCCATGAATCTGTCACTGGCTGCATCAATCATATGTCTTTCCATGGGAAGTAAACCATCATAAAATAACATAATTAGTGACTCCTCAGGCAGTCCATGTTGTGGGTATTTGGCGTAAGTCCTCTTGAATCTCTCCCAATAGTCATGAAGAGACTCGGAATCTTTCTGTTTGCTACTACAAATTTCCCTCCTAAGTGTTGTGGCTCGCGAGGCAGGGAAGAATCTGTCTAAAAATGTCCGAACCATCTGATCCTAGGATGTGATTGATCCAGATGGCAAGTAGAACAACTATTCTCTAGCAGCATCCTCTAAAGAAAAGGGGAATTCTCTCAGCTTAATCTGCTCTTCAGTCACCCCTTATGGCTTCATAGTTGAACAGGCCATGTGAAAGGCCTTAAGATGCTTATGGGGGTCTTCATTATCCAACCCGTGGAAACTAGGCAATAATTGAATTAAGCCAGACTTTAGCTCGAATGTCCCTTATGTTTCCGGATAGGTGATGCAGAGTGGAGTTTGGTTGACTGGTTGTCGTCCTAACTCTCTGAGTGTACGTTCATGTCCATTCGCTGCCATTATCTTAGCTGTAAGCACAACTAAGGTACTAATATCACAAAATTCATCACCAAGCGTGTTATAAGTAGGACCTGTGAGCACAGGTAAGGTTTCACTTCCTTCAGAGTCAACAGAATATGTTGTCTGCTTCCTGAGAAGCTGCTTTCTTGCTCTTGCTTCTTTTTGTAGTCTCCTGAAAGTTCTCTAAATTTCAGGATCATAAAGGAGTTCTCCTGTACGATCAGATCAGGTCAAACACAAAAAAAAATCAATTAGAACCGCTCCCCGGCAACGGCGCCAAAATTTAACGTGTGTCGAATCCGTCAAAATATAATTCCTACAAATAGTAGTATAGTGAAGTAGGGTCGAATCCACAAAGAACGGTAAATTGAAATTAGTAATGATGACGACCAAGTTATCGACAAAATAAATAAAATGTGGGGGGTTCGAATATTGAACCAAGATACGAATTAAACTTAGAAAAGTAATCAATTGATAGAAGCAATCCAGCAAAGCAATTCTTACCCTTTACGTGTTGATCATTGAATCTAATGATAAATTACATCATTCAACAGACATAGTTATAATTGTCGACTCAGCGCCTAACAATAAATCTTCCCTAACTTATTAGACTGATCAGACTCAGCGCCTACTAACCAGCCACTAACCTAAACTGTAGGTTGCGTTAAGAACTATGAAGACCTATGCCCATAACAAATAAATCACTCAGCGCGCTTATTTAATTATGACCGCGGGTTCTCACAGCACGACGTATCACGCTGTTTGCTACCTAAATCAATTAAATTAAACATGCACGATTTAATCTAATCAAATAGCGGGAAGCTAGAATAATCAATTAATTAACTGATCACATTAATCAATCAAATATAAAAGCACATTCAACCTAAACCAAGTAAAGCAGAAAATACGTAGATGCTGAATAATATAAACAATGAATAGCAATTCTCACAACGAATGTAAAATTAAGAAATTACTTCACTGGATTATAAGAGTTTAGCTAGCTGCGGGCACAACTAACATCATCATTCTGGAATTAAAAATGTATGTACAAAAATAAACACATAATAAAAACTCAGTGGATACAGAAGATAGAAAATCTCCCCTCCCCTCTGTTTCTCTCTCAAAACTTATATAATTTCATAACTAAAGTTTAAAAATCAAAATCCTAAAAAATCTAAACTAAGAAATTTTGAATAAAAAACTAAAATGTTGTTGAACTTGAATCCTGACATGGTCTTCAACATCCATTCTTGTAAAATGTCCTTTCAACCCTCAAATCTCCTCTTAATTGCAAAACCATCTCCAATCTGCATAAAATCACAAAATAAATCAATTAAGTATCAAATCCTTCAGTTTAGTCTAAAATTAAGCAAGGAAATAAACATAAATAATGCATAATATGCACTCAATCACACAGGTTGATGGGTAAAATTGTCATCCACAAATAATAGTAATAGTAATAATAATAATATTATTATACTTCTTGGAGACCTGTCATTATACATATATATATATATTGGGTTATACGAATCATATGGGTCAATATGAGATTGGTTTAGTTTCGAATTTGGGGTAAAAATTACAATTTTGAGTCAGGTTTCGAATTCGGGTGAAAACTGGACTTGATCAAAATTAGGGTCAAGCCGGATTAGGGTTGGACCAACTGTCGTGGCTAACCAAATTTTATTGGCCCGAACTCAGTCGGGCCCTATATTAAAATAGGGAGGGTTTAGCCATGACCCTGGCCTTGAATGGACAGGGCGGGCCTTGGGTTGACCCTCACTCTAATATATTAATATTTTAATAAAACTCATTAAAAAATATAATTCATCAATTAAATTTTAACTATAAAATGTAATGAAAAAAATTAATTTAACAAACAAATTAAAATAAATCTAAAATTTATCAAATATAAAGAAAATTTTTAGGTTTAAGGTTTAGTATAGATTCTATAGAATACAAATTTCAATTTATATAATTAAATTTAATATTATTAGGTCGGGCCAGATTAAGAGGATCAAAACATTTATCCTAATCCGGCCCTACATTGTACTAGGTCCCTCGGGCCGGGTCAGGGAAAAAAATCAGACAGAAAAATTTAAGAATCGAGTCAGGACGGGTCAGGCGGGTCCATGACCCTATGACGAGGTCTAGTAATCTACAAAAATTTAAAAATATTAACACATTATACTTTAAAAATGATTTATTTATTATTAAATAAATTTATAATAATTTTAAATATTATCCAATTGCCTATTGAGAAGATACTCAATGGTGATAGTCGTAAATATGTATCATTCTTCTTAATTCCATATACATCCACTGCCATCATTGCGCTTGACCAAACAATAATAATAAATTAAATTTTTTTAATTAATATTAAAACTAAAAAAATAAAATAAAATATGAAATATTTGTTACCTATAACTCATAAACCCTTTACTAAAGTTTATTTCAGTTTCTACCACACAGATTATAAGTATGACAAATAGACATTGTAGCATACGTAAGACCACTCCACCTATTGTGCTAGGCATTCCTTACATTATTGGAGGTGACCTCACTCTTTGTGGAAGTATAATTTGAAATGTATCCCGTGGATGTTCTCCACCAAATAGAGTGTCTGTGATATTTGTAACAAGTAACACTATAATTTTCCGAGAACTAGTAATCATATCTACTTCTAAGAAAAACAAAGTTGACTAATAAGAGACAAATAAGTGTATTTAGGGTAGCGGGAAAAGTTGGTTGGTGAGTTGAGGCACAAGTGTGTGTTTGCTTGTTTTATTATTTGTAGGCTACACTAATGTGTTTATATATACACAAGATTGGTTCTATAGAAGAAAAGAGTATGATAAGATTTGATTTGATATGGTGTGATCTGTTGTCTTCAAAGGGAGATAAATTTGTATGTGTTGCTTAACAGTGTCAGACGGTCAAGTCCACAATCGTCCGTCCATAATCGTAAAAAGTCCGTAATTATATGGTCATCAATAAAGTGGTCGAACCCGTGTGGTCACAGGCCGCCTACGAGTTTTTATATTCATTTGACTCGTGCTCGTTCATACAAGTAAAATCCATAGTTACATGGTCATCAATTTAATAACAGTGTCCGCCCCTACTCGTACGGTCATGGACTGCCCACTGTCATAGTTAAATTTCAACACCACTAGTATTGCTTACACAATAATAGAAGTTAATACAATAAAAGAAACATAAATTAGATCAGAATCATATTGCAAAAATTGTTACTGGCCTACATGTTTTATATTAGCGGACCCTAGAGGTCAGAGATAGTTAAATTTCAACACCACTAGTGTTGCTTACACAATAATAGAAGTTAAAACAATAAAAGAAACATAAATTAGATCAGAATCATATTGCAAAAATAGTTACCGGCCTACATGTTTTATATTAGCGGACCCTAGAGGTCAGAGGTTCTCTAACCTATTTAGGGTGACAGAGTAATAGTACTACAACATATGAGAAATAAGGTAGTTCATACATGCAAATATTTTATTTTTTAATTAGTCTATTTTATTTATATTATTATGTAATGTTGATTTGGTCAAACACCACCTAAACAAATCACAAACAAACTAATAAAAAAAAAACCGTGTGTTTTCTTTTGTTTCTATTTGATAATAAATAATTCATATTGCAAAATATCTGTTGGCGCATATGGTTAGTAGCATCTTATCTTTTTCTTTTGCACATGTGGCATAAACTCGTCACTTTTTTGCAATATCATATACAAATGTCGACACCTATTTATAAAGATATTTATATATGACTAGGCCTGATGCACATGCTTTGTATGTGCGCAGTATTTTATAATTGTAATTACATGAAGGTTGTAAGCAACTTTTAAAAGGAGCATAGTTGGGCTATGATGATGATAGAGTCTGGTTTCTGTGAAATTTTCGTGGTACTTTTATACATAATATAAATAGTTAAATAGTAAAATTTTGACATTGTAAAACAAATTGTAAATGTATAACAATTTCGAAAAAGAAGCATCAATAATATAATAGTTGGTCAAAAATCTTCTCGTCTGTATAAATATGAATAGCAGGGTGTGTCTAATGAAAGTATCCGGTTCATCCAAAAAGACATCACATTACAAGTGTTATGAATATTTTTCCAATAAGAAATCTAGATGCAGTTTCAACTTATTTCTTACTGTAAATGTTCATTGTTTCTAATTCTATAAATGCCATCGTTTCTAATTCAACAAAGAAACCAAGAATTACACATTGAGTAACCATTATGCTATTGGAACATGTTAATCTATGTACAAAAGTCCACATAACAACTGTAACACGAACATCCATTGAAATCATAATATCACACCAAAACACCATTTAAACAAGCAATAACCTTGTTAAACACCAGCAATCTGAATTAAAACTCTACAATTTAATAGAATTGAATATCTTTTCAATTACATCACTTCCAATTCAATATACACCAACTTCAATTTCAAGACACAAAACATCATCACATCATTACCAATATAAGAAACATAATAAATAAAAAATCTCCCACCAAAAAAAAAACCAACCCACCTAGCAAATCTCCAAAATTAAGCAAAAATGAAAAAAAAAATAGTAAAATTAAAAAAAAAATTACCCAGAAATAAAAGAAAGTAATTGTTATTCTATAAAAGCGTCTTCATTGTTAGCCCTAGTGATAGTAGAGTGATTGAAGTTGGCATCAAAATAAATGAGTAAATCCTTTCACTGCTTCTATGAACCACAAAGGTGTTGCTTTAGTGACAAATCTGTTTGATTTTATTGGTGAATTAAAGTTTCAGCTAGATTGAGGAAAAATACCCCATTTGAGAGCAGAAGCAGGACGAGCAATGACTCAAGAGTAGAAGGTGAAAATGGACCTTAAGCTTTATATATTCTGCCATGACAGAATGAAATTTAGGTCGTTTCTGTGTTGCAAGATTGTAGACTTTAACCTTTTCCTTCAAATTGCTAGACATAGAATTCGTAAAGAATTGATAAACACGTAATTCAGTGTGATAGACAAACAATATATCATTAAGGAAACATTGAATACTAGGTAGGTTATATTCTTTTACTTCGTCTCCACATGCCTTACCAATCTGGAACAACAAAACCTTCCATTTTAAAGTAGATTATAAAATATATGTTAACCGTGGATTTGGTTGTATTGACAATATATTTAAGTATAAAAAGTTATTTTTCTAATGATTAAAAAAAAGGTGCTTTCTCGCCCTATACAGAAAATGAAGAATAGCTCGCACACTAAAACTTAAACATTCTCATACCTTGCGCATAGACTGTACATTCGGATTCTACGCCTGAAACCCATTCTTCAAATCCTCACTTCAATACGGAGAAGAGAACAATGGTTACATTATTACACATACACTCAATGATATGAATTTTGGCAACTGAATGAAATACATACATGAAGTAGAAGAAAGCAGTTGAAAGTTGTTATTTTTTTCTTCTTAGCGTCGAATTTAGTAGCTTTCTTCCTGATACTCTTCTTCTTTCTCTCGAAATTGTGACAAGGAATTCAATTAAAACTGCTAATAGAATTAGTACCTCTTAATTTGAAGTTAGTACCTCTCATAATCACCTGAGTAAAATTAGACACTACATCCAACTCCGGACTAAATCGTACTAGATAAAACGAAGACCGAAACATAAAAGAAAGGAAGAGAAAGATAGTTTACCAGTGAAGAATAAGAGTGACTCAGAAAAAAGCATTTGCACAAGTTGAAAGATAGAGTGAAGAACAATTCAATGAATTGATTAATAAAAGCAGAGAATCTAAAGAAAACAAATGAGAGAAGCGGTGGAAGAAAGCCACATATTTGGAAATTTTCATTTAAGTCCAAAAAAATCCAATTGACTTAATTGCCCATCATCTACTTTTCAATCAGTATGCTATAATGAAGTAAAATTTGTGAAGGAAAAGTGATAGAATTGGAAGAGAAACTGCGGAAGCATGTCGGGCAGGTGCTTATGTTCCTTTTTATATAAAGAACTGGATGTAGATAGGGTGGGATTACATTAAAAGATAAACCCTTCATTTTTACTATAGAATTTTTTTGAAATTGATCATCTTTTTAGGGCATGAAAAGTGGCGTTTTTGTTGGCATATATGTGGTTCAAAACTTAGATAAGAAATAATAACATAAAGGCATTTATTATCGAAATTGTACTAAAATTTGAATAATCAAAATACAAAGTCCAACTTAATATATATCAATACCGAAATAAACGAACACTGACTAATCAACAACCAAAATCCAAAATAATGCAGCGATTACAAAGTTCTAATATACGTAAATACGGTAAGTATCTAAAAATAATTCCAAAGTCAAAATGACATGAGAAACAAAATTGTAAAATGGATGCCAAATGATGACCGATGCAAACATGCGTGTACATATCCCTGCTACACCACATGATTGTCTGAACTCAGCAATTCCATCCCAATAGGGTTTAAAATATACAAAACAAAAAGTAAAAGCCACAAGGGTCAGACTGTCGATGTCTGGATAGTAAGCCAATGCCCAACATACACACACAGGACACGTCTTATATTAACAGTTAAGACGGCTTGCAACATAAGTAACTTGCCTATTAAATATGGTTTCCAAACATGAGAAAACAAGTAGTTTATTAATCCAAATTATCCTTATTTTAATCCCCTTTAAGTGATCTAAGATAAGTGATTACATTTTATTGCATTTACCGTTTGAAATTAGCTTTAAGAATTGTCAAATTATTTTAAAGGATTTTACGACATCAAATTGTGAATTCGATATAGACTTCGGTAAGCAATTTGGACAGAGGACACTTAGCCTTACCGAGTTATAGTTCGACAGTGAACTCAGAAAGAATGGTTATCATGGATTCCTACAATTATATCGAATTGTAGTTCTGTAGCTAGTTTAGTAATCATTTCGGACAGAAAGTGTTTATGGTCTCAAAGTCTCACCAAATTGTAATTCGGTAAGTAGCTCGGTAAAGAGTTTAGAAAAAGAGTCAAATTTGTACCTAAAGTTATATCGAGCTATAATTCGGTAATTAATTCGGTAATCAGTTCAAACAGACAGTGTTGTTTCTGATCTCGAGGCTCACCGAATTGTAATTCGGTATCTAGCTCGGGTAAAGAGTTCGGCCAGACACTAAATAACCCGATTTCAGCCTATTCCAATTATGCTTTTCACTATTTGGATGTATTCCTATCATATATGACCAATTAGTAGTAAAAAATCCATACTACCCATAGGTTAGAACCCAATTATCGAAGTAACACGAAGAATAAAAAAAGAGTTCATATAAAGCATACAGAAGCAATATCAAAATCAATTTTTAACTTTAACATATTTAAGTTTATCATATTATGATTAGGTGTTTAACTTTCTTAGCTTAATAATCGAAATCAAGAAAAGAAACAGAGATAGGATAAACCCTCAGCGTGGATCAAGGATCCCAGAATGATGCCCTCGCACCCAAAATGAGCAAAGCTCCCGAATGGATCAGAGATCCCAGAATGATGTCGTCGCATCCAGAAATAAGTTGGAACTAAAGGCCTAATACGCTTTCACGCATCGATATATACATCTGATTTCCTTTAGAGGTGGCAATTCAGGTTGGCGTGTCGTGTTGACCCCAACCCAAACCCGACCCCGACCCATTTAATAAACGAGTTCACCATGTCAATCCACGGGTTGGTGGGTCGACCCGTTTAACCATTTATTTTAAAAAATTAAATATAATTTTTTAAATAATAAAATTTTATATTATAAATTATATAATTATGATTAAATTTTTTCATATATGTAATTTATTACACTATTAGATCTAATTATAATGTATTTAATATCAAATTATATATAATTAAAAATAAATGATATTATAAATAAATAATAAATTTAAACGTCTTGACGGGTTCATGTCGTGTCGACCCAACCAATTTAAGCTCACCTAAACCCACAATAAACAGGTTCGTGCCCTGTCGTGTTCCAAATTGCCACCCCTAATTTCCTTACAACATGCTAGTCTTATCGTATTAACCTAGGATAGGACTTTATATAGATTTAAAGAGTTTATATTCTCGTATTATCAAATGGTCAGCTATTAATCCCCAAATCTTATAACTATCATATGACAATATAGTGAATTGATAATCACAGACTTAATAGAGTCATATAGTCAGGTTAGACGTATAATTCAGAGAATAAAAATTAGGTAATTATACTCAAATGCAACTTTACATTATGATCCAATCGCAGAATTTCAGACATTCAGATTATATTAAATTTATTAAATTAAGCATAGAGAAACAAACAGAAACCTACAATCGTGGGAGCTTAAATATGGCTACTAACCTTTCGACGCTAATTCAAAGCCGAATCACTCCGACTGATGATCACCAATTTGATCTAACCAAAATAAAATATAATAAATACCTAATTCAGTAGTTAGGGTTTTAATTCAGAAAGTTAGGGTTTCAATTTGGCAGCAGAAAGAACCCCAAATCAAACACGAAAATACTCATAAACATAGATTAAATATCAAGGGTTTTGAAACCCAAATCAATTAAATATTTAAAAACCCCAATTCGAAAACCCTAAATTAATCTTGAAATGAAAACAAAATTAATATTATTTAAATCAAGGAAACAGTCTAGATTAATACCTCGACAAGAAAGACCAACGAAAATCCAGTGTTTCAAACTTGAATCCTTGAAAGACAAAGTTTAGAAATCTGCGGCTTAGAGTTTTAGTTGAGAGAAAAGAGAGACAGATTGTAGGAGATTTTAGAAATCAGATGAAAGTGATTTATAAACCTAATTTTTCACTTATATACTTACAACAAATATTTCCATAAACTCACATATTTCTATTTGATTCTAATTTGACCCAAACTAAAAAATAATTACAAAATATATCAAAATTCCTTTTTGATTTCAAAATTGTTATAAAAGTCAAATCTTTCAAAACATGCAGTCAAACCGGAAAGTCAATATTTTTACAAATATCCATTTTAACCTTGAACCGAAAAATAAAAATAAACATAGAAATAAAATAAAATAAAATAAAAATAAGAAAAATAAATTTTCAAACCATGATAACGAATAGCCCTAACTTAAGGACATGACAACTCTACCCTACTTAAGAAATTTCGTCCTTAAAATTTACCTAAACGGTAAAGAAACGGATACTGACATCGCATAGCTTCTTTAAGTTCCCACGACGCTTTCTCAACCGCGTGGTTACGCTAGAGAACCTTAACTAGGGGCACAGTTTTGTTCCTCAAAACTTTCTCTTCCCTAGCCAGAATCTGAACCGGTTCTTCCTCATTACTCAAATCTGATCGAATCTCAATAGTCTCACATATAAGAATGTGAGAAGGGTCAGAGCGATACCTTCTTAACATTGATACATGGAAGACATCATGGATCTTCTCCATCTCAGGTGGCAAAGCAAGTCGATAGTAACCGGACCTATCCTTTCTAGGATCTCATACGGCTAAATAAAACATGGTGCCAACTTACCTTTCCGACCGAACCGGAGAACTTTATTCCATGGAGATACCTTCAAAAACACCTTATCTCTGACCCGATGCTCAATATCCTTCCTCTTAAGGACTTTTGCCTATCCGATGCTTCCTTAAGCTTCTCCTTAATCAGTTTCACTTTCTTTTTAGTTTCCAAAATCAAATTCACTCCTACTATCCGAGACTCACTCAACTCGGTCCAACACAACGAAGTACGTCACTTCTGACCATGCAAAGCCTCATACGGAGCCATACTGATACTTGTCTAAAAATTGTTATTGTAAGCAAACTCAATCGAAGGCAAGTACTTGCTTCAAAAACCACCAAACTCAATCACACAACTTTAAAGCATGTCCTCCAAGATTTGAATTTTCCTTTCGGACTTCTTGTCAGTCTCCGGATGAAAGGCGGTACTAAAGTTCAAATTCATTCCGAAGGCCTCCTGAAATTTCTTCCAAAATCTACAGGTAAACCTAGGATCTCTATCTGAAATGATAGAGGACGAAACCCCATGCAACCTCACAATTTCTTTAAGATATAACTCGGCCAATCGCTCCAACGAGTTATCAACTCTGATCGGCAAAAAGTGAGCAAACTTGGTCGAATGATCCATAATCACCCAAATCGCACCAAACCTCTCACGAGTCAACGGCAACCCAACAACGAAATCCATAGTGACTCGATCCCACTTCCATTCCGGAATTGATATTGGCTAAAGAAAACCAGATGGAAGTTCATGCTCTACCTTAACCTACTGGCGACCAAACACTTCCCAACGAACTAAATGATATCCTTCTTTATACCCAGCCATCGATACATCACCTTCAGATTGTGATATGTCTTGATAGCACCAAGATGCATAGCATACACTTGCCTATGTGCCTCATTAAGTATCTCAGTTCTTAGATTATTAGCCAATGGTACATAAATCTGATAATTGAAATACCAAATACCATCAACCTTTTGAGACGCTTCCTTTCTCTTACCTCGTTCAGAATTCTTAGCCCATTCCAATGCTATCCCATTAGACTTCTAAGCTTCTGATGAGAAAATTCTTGCACAAATACAAACACAACAACAGAAGAATTTCTGTCAACGTCTAATTGTAGATTTAAGATATCGTCTCCACAGGGATTGTTTATTTTGGAAAGAAAGAATTTGCCAAGAAATTGATGAGAAAATTCTTGCACAAATACAAACACAACAGCAGAAGAATTTTTATCAACGTCTAATTGTAGATTTAAGATATCATCTCCACAGGGATTATTTATTTTGAAAATTAAGAATTCGATTGAGATCTAAATTGAGTTGCAAAAGAATTCAGTAGCAAACTGAATAGTAAAGATCATAAGATTTGATGTAAATTTTTAGTCACTTTTGATAGTCGTAACAATTGATTGAGAATTCTGTACTCAACATTCAGTGATTCAATACAAAATCAAGTTGATCTGCAAATCTCTATTGCCTGTTATTATGTTTGATTACATAATTCGACTCTAAATCTCAAATTCACAACCTAAATCATCATCAATAATTTGTTAAAGATCTCTCGATTCAATTTAACAAATCCTAGTTAACAGACCGCATGTACTCTATAATACAATTCCATTAACTGATCAGGCATAATCTGTAGAAAATTGGATCTAATTGTCTATCTCTAGTAAAAAGATCCTTCATTCTTGATTCGGATACTTGACGCCATTTCTGGACTAGAATAAGCATCATAACATCATTACTTAACTCTCGTTCTCGTAATTCAATAAGCTCATGACAACTAAGCAAATCTGACTATGAATAAACAAGAATCATGAAATCAAATCTAGAAATAGCAACAGATTTGAGCAAATCCACATAGCTATTAGCTTAGCACAACCACTTCTACAATACAGCTCAAATTTATCTTCATCATACTTTAAGATCTAAATCTTACCAAGGAAGTTGGACTCTATCACAGTCTTCACTTCTCAACTTCAAGCTAATTCTCAGAGATCACAGAAAACATAGCACAAAACTTCTCCAAGAAACTTCTCAAAAATATAGCTCAACGAATGAACAGAAGATTCTAGAAAATATCTGAAAATGTCAAAAGATCCTAATTGCTTCGACTGAGATCCTATTTATAAAGTTTTCTCAGTGGCAATTTTGAAATTAAACTAAAAGAAAGAAAAACAAATAGGCAAAGTACAAAATTTCTCTTTATGTCGCTTGTTCCTTTGCCTGAACTTCAAACGACATTTAAAATAACCGCCAAACTTTATCGCTAATGCATAAGTCTTATTGGCAAAATATAGTGATATTCGCCTCCCTTATCGCCAAATAGATAGGCGAGGTTGCTTCTTCTCGCTCCCCTTGATATCGCCTTGACTTGAACCTTAGGCGAGAAATGTTATTTGTCGCCTCCAGCTATATTTCTATTATAGGCGATATGCATCATTTAGCCCCGGTCTGTCACCTATTTTCACTCCTCTTTAGGCGATATCTTCCTTTGTTGCCTGAGGACTTTACCTGGATTGGCGACTTGTTATAGAGGAGAGATACATATGCTGCCTTTTGCATATCTTCTTCTAAGCGACATCCATTTGTTACGCTTTTTCCTGTCACCATCTTCAATCAAATATCAAGGCGATATCCATGGGCAACATACACTTCTCTTGTATTACTTCGCCATGATCTTGGACTTTGGACGAAATTCTATTTGGTCCCTCTTTGTTCTGATTTTTGTTCTTTTCTACTTAGTTTCTTGATCTTTTCATCCAAGTTCCTGTCTCAATAAAATAGTCTAGAATTAATAGAAATTCACTCAATCATATCACTTTTTAGCTCAAATTCTTCCTATTAAAGCTCATAAATGTATCAAAACATAGGTTAATTCTAAACTTATCAGCTTCCAGAATCCTAGCAGTCAAATCTGGTTTCACTACCAGTTCGGCTACCAGAGCATTGTCCTTTAGACTCTACCTTGCCATCATAACACACAAAGCATGTATGGGTTTGTGGCTTAGAGCGTCGTCCGCTACCACATTAGCTTCGCCAGAATGGTAATTGATCTCCATATTATAGTCTTTAAGGAACTTAACCTATCTATATTGTCTCAAATTCAAATCTCTCTGAATAAGCAAATACTGCAAACTCTTATAATCCGTATACACAAAACACTTCGCTTCATACAAATAATGCCTCTTAATTTTCAATACAAAGACAATTGCAGCCAACTCAAGATTTTGCGTAAGATAGTTACGCTCATGTGTCCATAATTGCCTTAATGCATATGCAATCACCTTCCTATATTGCACAAGCACACAAACAAGCCTATGCAAAGAAGCATTATTGTAAACAACAAAGTCCAACCTTTCTACCGGATAAACCAGAACTAGAGCTTCAGTAAACACTCCTAATAGTTGCTAGTCCACTCAACCTTAGCTCCTTTATGTAAAAGCTTAGTCAAAGGACCTGCAATAGAGGAGAATCCTTTCACAAACCGATGGTAGTAACCCGCAAAATCCAAGAAACTTCTTACTTCAGTCACATTTACAGGCGGTTTCTAAGCTACAACAGTCTCAATCTTCTTTGGATCCACCTTGATACCATGACTGAGGATGTAGCGTCCGGCCATTGCCCCCGGATGAACCCGAAGTGCGGTGGTAGGGCGTCACATTATTACTTGACCGGTCTTAAGGCTGGCCTAGCCCCACAGACCAGCATTACGCTTTCTAGCATGCTTTGTCCTCACTCGCATGCTTTCCAGAAAAACTTCACGGAAGGTCACCCATCCTAAGATTGTTCCAAGCCAATCACGCTTAACTTTGGAGTTCTCAAGCTCTGGGCTCCCAAAAAATAATGTGCACATTGGTGATATGGGTAGCAATTCAATTTCACCATATCTCAATATGGGGTGTTATAGAGGAAGGCAACGTCTTCCATCCAAAACTCACATTTGGATAGTTTCGCGTAGAGCTACTTCTCTCGAAGGATTTGTAAAACTATTCTCAAATGCTTAGCATGCTCTTCATTGTCTTTCGAGTAAACCAAAATGTCATCAATGAACACCACAACAAACTGGTCCAAAAACTGCTTGAATTCTCTATTCGTCAGATCCAGAAATACTGCAGGAGCATTAGTCATACCAAAAGGCATCACCACAAATTCAAAGTGAAAATACCTGGTCCGAAATGCCGACTTAGGTATATCTGACCCCGGATCCTTAACTTATGATCACAAGATCTCAAATTGATCTTAGAAAACACACCAGCTCCTTTCTACTAATCAAATAAATAATTAATCTGAGGAAGAGGATACTTATTCTTCACTGTAAGCTTGTTCAACTACCGGTAATCGATACACAATTAAAAAGTTCCGTCTTTCTTATTCAGAAGCATAACTGGAGCACCCCACGGCGAAGTACTCGGCCGATTGTAACCATTATCTAAGAGTTCTTGCAACTGCACTTTCAATTCTTTCAATTCTTCCGAAGCCATCTGGTAAGAAGCTATAGAAACTGGCACGACACATGGAATAAGCTCCATAGTAAACACCACTTCCCTCTATGGCAACAAATAAGGAAGATCATCCGGAAAGACATCCAAGAATTTGTTAACAGTTGGAATGAATTTCCCATCAGAACGTGACTTATCTACTTCCACCACGTTTGTCAAAAATGCTTCACATCCACTTCGAAGCATCTTATAAACCAAAGCCGCCGAAACAACCTTGTCAAGCGGATTCATATGATCACCTATGAAAGTGATCTAACATTTCAGAGACTGAAAGGTAATCCTCTTTGCCCTACAATCTATAATCGCTTCATATTTGGATAACTGGTTCATACCCAGAATTACATCAAACTCATTACTTTTCAACTTCAACAAGTCCCTCAGAAAAGTGATTCCACCGATCACTACTAGAACATCACGGTACACTCGATTCACCACAACGTAACCCAACGAATAAGTGAGAAAAAAATCCTTATCAGTCAAACCAGACTCCGAACCCTTATCTTCTAAGATACTACTACAAGCATATGACAATATATAAAATCTGGATCAAACAGAGAGTCTAGGATAGAGAAGGTACCTGTTACCACATTAGGAGTATTAGCCTCTTCACGACCCCTCAAAGCATAGGTACGAGCAGGAGCCCTCGAATCTCTCCTTGGAACAACTCCAGACTGAGCTTCACCGCTACTCGTACTACGCTGAGGTACTGTTGGCCTTTCACTCCTTTGAATTGAATTGGTGTCTCCAGAAGCAAACGCCCTACCAGAACTAGATCACTGCTGAGAACAATCTCTGACAAGGTTGATTAACTAAGCCACCTCCAGCATTCTATACCTGAGTCTTGCCTTTCTTATGATGCTGGCCAACCACAGCAGCACAATGATATTGTGAAAATCAATTTATGAAAATTTACATAGGTTCAACATTAAAACAATAGAAATATAACATATATAAATATCCATCAAAAATTTACAATCCTTCCATTAAAATGTTACATGATTTCTAAAATGTCAAAATAATATAAAGTTATATACATAACTCATAATCATGAAGAATGTCTATTTTATGAAAAATCTCTGTGCTCTGCTCGATCGTACATGTACAAAATTTCCATTCAAGAAAAAGAAAAATAACAAAAAAAAAAACAACAAAGGGGTGTTAGGCAACAATGCCTAGTTCTCATTTCATATCCCAAACACTCACACACAAATGCATCTTTCGTTATTAGAATGCAATGCGCGCATACATCATGGCATCTCTATTGTAACGTCTGGTCCCCGCCCCCGGATGAACCCGAAGCGCTGTGGTAGGGTCCACGTCATTACTTGACCGGTCTTAAGGCTGACCACTAGCCCCACAGACAACCATTACGCTTTTTATCATGCTTTGTCCTCACTCGCATGCTTTCCAGAAAAAACTTCCCGGAAGGTCACCCATCCCAAGATTGTTCTAAGCCAAGCACGCTTAACTTTGGAGTTCTCAAATTCTAGGCTCCCGAAAAACAATGTGCACATTAGTGATATGGGTAGCAATTCAATTCCTTTTAACCTTGTCTCAATATGGGGTGTTACAATCCACCACCCTTAGGACACAACGTTCTCGTTATGGTTGGCCAACATCATTCCCAGAATCTTTACCCCCGCTAGACGAATGCCCAAGGCTATTATGTCCATAGACGCACTCGCGGCCGTAGGGTTACTCTGATACCATTTGTAACATCCGGGCCCCGCTCCCAGATGATCCGATGCGCGGTGGCAGGGCGTCATATCATTCACAATCGGTATTACGGCTGACCACTAGCCCCACAGACCACCATAATGCTTTCCAGCATGCTTTGTCCTCACTTGCATGCTTCCTGAAAAAACTTCCCGGAAGGTCAGCCATCCCAAGATTGTTCCAAGCCAAGCACGCTTAACTTTGGAGTTCTCAAGTTCTGGGCTCCGGAAAAACAATGTGCACATTGGTGATATGGGTACAATTCAATTCCTTTTAATCTTGTCTCAATATAGGGTGTTACATTAATGCCCTTCTTTAGATCCCTATCTACATGTCGATGAGATCTAGCTGAAGAAGTTCTCACCCTATACAACTACAAAGCAAGTTCCATTTATCGCTCGACTAAATTATCCATTGCAAGTTCACAATCTAATCTTCCGACATATTTTCAGAAAAATTGTGATTTCCAGCCATTGCAAAGAAGAGTAAATGGATGCAAATTAGTATTGAGAGTTATTTTGGTTGGTCGTATGACCAACGGAGTGGCTTTGATTTCTCTATTTATAACTAGATTGCAACGGCTACTTGCCAATGATTAAAAAAAAGGGCTAGTTTTTAATAGTTGATTTTAACGACTTGTAATAGTTGGTTTCAACAGCTAGTTTGCAATAAATACGAAAAAGATAACTATTTTGCAACGACAACCTGTATGTCTGTATATATATATATATATTCCAATTTATAATACTTGATTAAAAAACATATAGGAAAAATTATAAAATATAAGCTTTTGAAACTTTAACTTTAAGTAAATAAACCATCCAAACTTTATGTAAATTTATAAACTTTTAAAAGTTTGAAACTTCAAAAATGAACCAAATTGACCAACATACCCTTAAAAACGCGCTTCACAGCATCACCAGCCTGTGAAGTATTATTGTATTTATAGAAGAAAAATTAAAATTTTTAAAAATATTATTAATTTTACAGTTGTTAGCATCGGTAACATATATATGGATATATTAAATGTGTAAAATATAATAAAACAAAACAAACAACGGTAACATATATATTAAATGTATATAATATATATATATAGCAAAATGTGCAAACTTCACCATATCTAAAAATTCGCCACGTGTCATCTATGTGGCATTTTTAGCGAATGAAATGTTGTCACGTGGAGTACTTATCACATCACTATCTTCTCCCTATTACTTATATTAATTTAACTTAATTGAGCATTAATTTTTCTATTTTAATTCATTCCTCACTTTTAAATCTTTCTACCTTCTCTCATTTACTTGTAGTATTTTCATCTTCTCTCATTTGTTATTCTATTTATTGTTATTCATAACTAAAAGTGGTATTGTCTCTCCGTGTTCATGTAACCATCGTCTCTCTATTATTTAAGTGTTTTCTCTCATTTCATATATCTTTACCTCTCCTGCAAATCTAATTTCATATACCTCTACCTTTCTCACAGATAACTTTTCTTAATTCAAGTTTGATTTACCTAGAAACCATTGTAGATTTGAAAATTTGTTGTGGATTTGTATTTAACTTTTTTTTTTTTATCGTTCGAATTGAAAATATATATATATATATATATAGTAGAAAACTTAGATGGAAGATGTAATGAGGGCCTCCTTATCTGATTATGTTTCTTTTCGGCTAAATTTAGAGGTAATTTATTTTTTATTAAATTTTATTAATATTTATTTGCTACTTTTATAATTTTATTTGGTGTCTCCATAGTAGAAAATTTCTTTGATTCTACTGACTATTTTCTACCATGAAATTATCTTCTTCTTTTTTTTTAAATATTATATATATATATATATATATATAACATAATATGAAAGTTCACCTACTTTGAGAATTCGACCGTGGGATAAACATATCACTAATTGTCCAATTATAATTTGCTATGTGTCTAATTAAAACTTGAATGGTGTATCATTTATAATTGGCATATTAGAATATACTAAAATATGCTCTCTCTTTTTAATAAATAAAATTTATTTTTTCGGACACTTTCTGTCTTCTTTTGAAACATGTTAAATCCGTTTTAAAACATTAAAAAATAAATAGATCATTTTCATATACCAAGGCATTAACATACATTAAATACTAATAAGTTATCATTTATATAATTAATGATGTTATCTATTTGTCTTATTGTTTGCATCTTCTATACTATATAAAGCAACTTCATATCATCCATATATTCAATTTTGTTTCTAAAATTTTGATATTTTCCAGAAATCAAAGAGGTGATTTATCTTTATCTCTCCCATTCTTTCTTTTTTTTCTTTTTTTTATACAGTGGCGGGGGCAGAAATGTGAGCCTGTCAAATAATATATATATATATATATATATATTTTATAGTCGGTTTACAACTCTTTAATATATATTTTTTCTTAATATGTTAATATTGATCTATGAATTTCAAAATCTATTTTTTTTTTTAGTTGAAAGGTAATCGATCATCTTCCATCTTCCTTTAATTTAATATACTGTTTAATTATTTTTTTCAACATTTCCATGGAGTAAAAAACTCATCTTTCACATATCATATTTTTACTCTATTTTTATTTTTTTTACAGTTTCAAGTCTTTCTAAACTCAAGGTAGTTTTAGTTTTAACTTTATATATATATATATATATATATATATATATATATATATAAAATTTACTATTGATGTTTTTTTTTCTTACTTTTAATTGTTATATGATGCTTCTATATTTTTTTTCCGTATTCACTGTATTTATTTTGTCCTTTTATTTTATTATAACTACAAAAATCATTTATGGTCTTTATTCAATCTTTATATATATATATATATATATATATATATATATTCTCTCATTTTATTCTTATATTTGTTTTAAATTTATTTATGATTTTTTTATTTGATAACGATATAATTATTTCTTTTAATTTTTATTATATATATAATGGTAAGTTTATTTTTATATCAAAATAAATATTTAACTTTTTCTCTTACATTTTATATTATTATTATTTTTTATAAGATTTTAAAAATTTATTTTATTGATATGATAAAAATTATATTTTCAAGGACTTTTATGTAGCAGATATCTACTTTCAATATTGTAAAACCCAACTACTACCAAAATAAAAATAAATATTTTTTAATTTATTAATATTATTTTTTTTTATGTTAGTAGGCGTTAATTGTTTGACTACAACGAGATGTCGATTGTACGAGTGGGATGAGATGAGAAGATATGATTAACAATGAATTAAGAAATAAAATTATGTTATTACTTTATTTTATACATATATAAATTGATTATAATTATGTAGTATCAAATTAATTTCTTTTCCCTTTTTTCTATATACGTCTCTTTTTACTTTGTATTGTTTTATATTATATATTATTTTTTAATAATATAATTATTAATGAGAATGATGACAATTAATTATATAAAATTATAATTAAAGGTATTTTAAGTATAAGTTAAATGTAAATAATTTCATACTTAATGATGAAATTGTACTAATGATAATAATTAGAAAAGTTTATTACACATTGGGAATAGTATTACTTCCCGTTGTTTGTTTTTTTTTTTTAAATATGTTTAGTATATGTAATTTAGATATTTGTACCTAATTTTTTCACTTATATCTAAACACTACTTGAAATATCATATCTAAAAAATGTCAAATTTGACCACTAGATAAATAATCTCAAAAGTTTATTTATTTTTATTTTTTTTTAAAAAATTTACCTTTATCCCAAAATCGTTTCATTTATCTCTTTCACTTTATATTTTATTTTATTTAAAAATTAATTTTTTATAATGAATTTTATGCATTTTAAATTATATTTATAACTTTAATGGATAAATTTTATTTAAATTTGAAATTATTTAAATATATATACTTATTATCAAATTAAAAAAAATAATATTATAAAAATTAAAGGTTATTTAGAGATGCATTAATTGTTTAAAATTTAAAAAGTGGTATTCCAAATGCATTTTTATAGTTGATTGATTACATATTTATTCACATTTTAAATTTCCATTAAACAATAGATGTATTTACCTAATACTCCGTTTAAAAACACTAATAATAACATGTACTCATATTTTTAAATTATATTTATCATTTAAACAGATAATTATTTATTTAAAAATAAAATATTTTTTAAAAATAAATCAAAAATATATTTATAATAAAATTTAAAAAATAAGAGGTTAAAATGAGTTTTTTTTTATTTAAAATAATGATAACTTCTTCTTCTTCTTCTTTTTAAAAAAAAAAATTAATAATTATTCATTGATAATTGAAATTTTGATATTTTATAAATAAATAAAAAAATCATTTCAAATGCATTTATGAATTAAATTTTTACCCACTTTTTAAATTTCCAATAATAATTAATATATGGTGTTTATATATATATATATATATATATATATATAAATATATATATATATATGGAAAATTGCACCTAGTATAATAATAAAACAAGGGCATTGGTAAATACCGCATCATACCGCACTTTATTATTCCATAATTTACAGTTTTATCCTTAATAAATTTTTTAAATTTAATAATATAAAAAAATTATTATTTTGAAAATTTAAAAAAATAAATAAGAGGATAAAAATCCTAAAAAAAGTGGTATTATATTGGCTCTCAATATCATAACAAACTAGATACAGTTTTATATATAAATAACTTTAAAACTTTGTTTCAAAAACAAACTTTCTAATTAAACTACTGTGATGACAAAATAAATATTATTCAATAACAATTAACAGTAGTTGGAATTAGAACTCCAAAACTAATAAGTCTTTAGAACAAATATAAAGTCTATTTGAATCAAATAATTAACTCATTAGTTTATATATTACTCAAACTCAACTCATATATAATATGTTGAATTACTGATTATATAAAATATAAATTAAATTAAGATATTCCACCATTAAAACTTAATTAATTAAAAGGAATGATAAATATAAATTGAATTAAGACATCTTAAATTAAAATATTAATTAATTAAGAAATATTAATTAATAGAAACAAGGATAAAATTGGAAAAAGTGCGGTATTAACTAAATTAGGGTGCGGTATTTATCGGATTTGTAAAACAAAACTAATCGTTCAAACGGCTATTTGTGAAAAAAGACAAAAAAAAATTAAAAATAATAATAAAATAAGGGCACGAGTCATCCCTATGTAGAAGGAAGAACAACCCACGTCCCACCAATCTCATCCAGTATGGTGGGACTGCACTTGGGTCACGAGGTTGTTGGGTCGGGTTCCCTCTTATGTTGAGGCCCAATAATTCTAAGGAGCCCTAGTATAAAACCTAAGGAGTTTAGGGTTTATTGGTATCAAAGAATAGAGTGATAGCAGAAGAGAAAAATGGTTGAGAGAAAAAGAAAAAAAACTGGTTGTTATTCTTTCGGCGCAGTCTGAGGGTTTTAACGACTGCTCTTAAATCAACCGTTGGATCGTGCTTAAATTTGAAGAGTACATAGAAGACACATAGTTTTGAAGATTGACCGTTGGGATCGTCGATTGGAGTTCTCATGAAGAAGTTACACAGCCGGAAGTGAAGGCTGTCGGATTCCCGTTACAGCACAGAGCAGTCGGATTCAAAGGGGTTTATCTCATTTGTCAGCCGTTGGATCGAGCTGAATTTTGGATATATTGTCGAGAACATATTGAAGTTTATTCTGGACGGTGGAGATTGGATTTGGAGACTTCTGTAGAGAGCGAAAGTCATCAGAACAGATGTGTTGGTTTGGTTTGTGTTCTTTCTCTTATTGTTAAATCCTAATCTTGGTGTTATTAGGATTGCTGCTATTGTTGGTTCCCTATTTGGTGTTGGAATATTATGTAATCTCTATCTTTGATCATAGTGAAGTTTTGGGGTGGAGTACGGTCCCGTGATTTTTACTTCTCTCATTGAGGAGGTTTTCCACATAAAAATCGGCTTGTGTTATTTGTGTTATTTATATTGCTTTGTGTGAGCATGGTTGATGATGTACTTTACTTAGATTGATTAGATTCGTATTCATTTTAGGAAAAAAGGATTTTCGCTGCTTGTTTGATTGATTGTGTGTGCTTCTCCCAACAGAGGTTAGCAAAAATGACAGTCTGGAGACGCGCTTTTGAGACCGTTGGAGATGCCTTATACACATATATCGTTTTGTACTTATTTTAAATATAATTTAATAAATAAGATATTTTTATACACAGATAAAAGATGAGGAGAAAATAATTTAATGTTGAAGTGGTGGAGAAAGCAGCTGCGTCATACTTTTAATATATGTTTAATATAATTGTACTTATTTTAAATATAATTTAATAAATAAGATATTTTTTACAATTTAATTTAATTTGAATATTAGTTATCTTTTTATAATTAAATAAATGTCTATACCCACTCCTAAACATAAATATATATATATATATATACTTATTGTGAGTCTAATATGCGGACTGTACCGTATAAGTAATATGCGGACTTAAAATTCGAATCGTTAAATCCATCTAACGGGTAATAATCTATAGCGTTTCTCTCACCTGTGTTCATTAATTCTTTTCTAATTAAACTTTTCTATTTATTTGGACCACTTTTCATTAATTGTTTTCTAATTAAATTTATTTCTTTTGTTTTTTCTCATTAATTGATTTTTATTTTATCTCATTGATTGTTTTATATAAAATTTTTAATTTTTTTTTTCAATGTATACTTATTTTCTAATTAAAATTTTATTATTTTCTAGTTATAATATTAAAAATATAAGTGGTTCTACCTCAAATATTTGCATTAAAATTAATTGTTCAAAATCTAAAAAATATTTTTTAAAATTTAAATGGCATAAAAATAATACAATTACTAATTTAAAAAATTAAATTAAATGCATTAAAATAATACAATCATAAAATTAAATATCATTGAAACAATACAATTGTAATTTTGAAAAACTAAAATTAAATAGCATTGAAAGAATATAATTGTAATTTTCTTCATACAAACAAAGTAAATAAAAACATTCTTGAAAATCACTATAGTATAAATATTTATTTTGATTAATATATTGATATGAAATAATAAATATTCATATTATAGTGAATTACAATAAAGATTAATATTCATATTCATGTTATATGAAATATTATCAACCTTCACTATAGTATAAAAATAATTTTGATTAACATTCACTATATTTATTATTTCATATCAATTTATAAACAATTTAAAATTAATATTTATAATTTTCTCCATAATTCAATATATTTAATTATTTCATATCAATTTAGAATTAATATTAAATTTATCTACAATCTCCTTTAGTTTATATGTAATTAAATATATTGATTATGTTATAGTGAATGTTGATATTCAAGAATGTTTTTACTTTAGTTTGCTGGTATGAAGAAAATTACAATTCTAACCTTTTGTGGTGCCAAATAAACCACAGCCAAATATTAGGCCAAGATTGCTTGAATGCAGTAGCTTAAAAGCTTACAGATAAAATCTCACAAAGGTTAGTTTTAATGAGTAAAAAATCGGATCCTTTTACAGTTGTCTCTATCTCCTATTTATAGGGTGTATTTGGGTTCCTTTCCTATTAGGACTTGGTCTTCTAATTTATGTTGGACTTGGACTCCTTATTATATTTGGAGAATGATATCTCAATTGGAATTGATTTAGGAAGCAGTATGTGAAGCGGATTGGACTTGGGCCTTTTCATATTGTCTAGAAGGTTGCTGAGTTGGTGTCGTCTTCCTTTGGCCGAAAATGGTAGTTGGGCCTTTTGAGCCTGCTTCGGCCGAAGGCCTGTTGTGCCTGGTCTTAGTGGGTCTATTTCGGCTGAAATTGTTATGGCCTAAAGTGGTTTCGGCCGAATTGACTTAGTCTTGGGCTCTAGCTCATTTTACTGATAGAACTCTAAAATCTTTTTGGGTTAACCTTACCTTTGACCCTTAAAGGTCGTAGGTTATTTTCCCACTACACCTTTCAATGCTATTTAATTTTAGTTTTTTAAAATTACTATTGTATTATTTCAATGTTATTTAATTTTATGATGGTATTATTTCAATGCAATTTAATTTAATTTTTAAATTTATAATTGTATTCTTTCCATACCATTTAAATTTTTAAAAATATTTTTTATATTTTGAACAATTAATTTTCATACAAATATTTGAAGCATATTTGAAGTAGAACCGCTTCATGCATATTTTGAACAGTATTTATTATTGGGCTCAATGCAAGTCAACAAAACAAGCAGGTTCAATAAAACAAACCGGTGAAACAGTAGCTTCTTCACGCTTTATATATATATATAGAGGGATAATGGTATTTACGCCCCTCGAACTTGGCACATTGTTTCATTTAGACACCTCAACTTTTCGAGATTTCATTTAGACACTTGAACTTGACAGTATTGTTTCATTTAGACACCTTAACTTTTCGAGATTTCAATTAGACACTCGAACTCGTCTAAACCAAGTCATACAAACACTCGGAGTTATTATTTTAATTTTTTCATGGCATGTGAAATCCAAACGCTCTGGCTCTCTAACATCTATTATTCTAAGCTTTTTTATGAAATAATTATTTTCCAATGATGTGCAAAATTTTTTAATGTTCATTGTTTCTGTGTTTGATTTGATTGTTAACATTGCAATAGTGTTATTGGGTGATGATTGACACAATCATAGACACGAACATACACATCGGCACGACCATAATCATGTAGAGATATTGCACATGTAAAATAAATGTCAGAGAGTCTGAGCGTTTGGATTTCACGTGCCATGAAAAAATTAAAATAATAACTCCGAGTGTTTATATGACTTGGTTTAGGCGAGTTCGAGTGTCTAATTGAAACCTCGAAAAGTTAAGGTGTCTAAATGAAACAATATTGTCAAGTTTAAGTGTCTAAATGAAATCTCGAAAAGTTGAGGTGTCTAAATGAAACAATGTGCCAAGTTCGAGGGGCGTAGATACCATTATCCCATATATATATGATCCAAAATTCGCCCGAGTAGGCAGAGAACTCGGCGAGTACTCGCTGGTCAGCAGTACTCAGATACGAGATTGACAAAATCGGCAAATGTTCTCGGTTAAACGAATTCTTAGTCTAACTCGTCCAAGTTCTCAGTCCAACTCGCTAATTCCGAATTCTCGGTCCAAATTTTAGAAAAAAATAATAATAAATCTACAAAATGTAATTGAATCTAGGGAAAAGAATATTCTTCTTCTTATTTTCTGAATCAACAAACCTCCCACAATATCTTATAGTCACTACGTCGCCGATAACATCTCCAGTTGCCACCTTTACCATCGATGTAGGCATTTTGTTGTGGTATTAATTGAGCACAAAGTATACACTATTTTATTTTATTATTTGAGAACCTTATTGAAGATTTGCTATTAATTTGCCCTTTTTTTTAATTTTGGACAGATTAGAGACAATTATATAAATATGAAGGTTTTTTAGGATTAATGACAACAATTGCCAAAGTAGAGTCAAAGATGACAAGATTTCATCTGAAGACTTATTTAGAAAGTAAATAAACTGATAGGATTTTAGGATTTTATATTTTGAATTTAGAATTTTCAAAATAAGGATTCTAAGGAGATTTTTAATGATTTTCGGTTTTGTAACAGAGTATATATTTACTCTGAATTATTAGAATTAGAGAGTTTTTTGGTTTTCAATAAAAACACTCTGTTTCTTCGTACGATCAATTTTATTGAGACGATGATGTTCGCTGCGCCCACGGGTGCTAAACTAGTCTCATCCAGCTAAGTCAATTATACGTGTTGTGAGAATTGTGTTTTAATTTATATGCTTGTTTAATATTTGTGTACTCTCAAATGGGCATGGTTAAATACACATGTTATTCTAATTAGTTAATTAAGTGCGCAATTAATTGGTTAATTAGGATTAACACATTACACGTCAAATAGCTCGTAGTTAATTGGACCTAGGTAATGTTGAGAGTGCATAATCATAATTCAAGAATTATCGTACTGATTCAATTGGTTATGGTCACGGGTCTTTTCTAGTTCTTAATGCGGTCTACTTTAGATTAGTGATTTATTCGAAGGGTCCTACCCGGTCAGTCTAATAGTTAAGAAAAAGATTGGTTACTAGGCACGTTGTCAATAGTTATAACTGTGACTATTAAATTATATATATATATATATATATATATATATATACACTTAGTTTCAATGATCAACACTATGTTGAATAAGTTGCCTTAGCTGGATGTTTAAATATCATTGATTGTTTTATTCTATTAATTTCATTTTTAGTTTAATTATTCCTATATTCTACACCCTCAGTTTTATTTGATTTGGTCTTAACATTTACAATTATTAATTTTCATTCTCTGTGGGATCGACCTTGTTTACTGCAAGTTTATTTGTATTACAGGTTAAATTTATATTGACGGATTCGACACCCGTCGGGTATACCATGCAGGCGTTCGTCACTCCAGTTGATTGCAGGCGTTCATGACTCTAGTTGATTTCTTCCCTTCATCAACTGGCTTATCACTCTAATTTCTCCATCTGGAAGGTTGGTCTATATCACACTGGTTGATATCTCCTTCTATAAATAGTTAACTTAAAATTATTTTTCATTTTTTGTCTACTAATGTGAAATGGAGAATTGATGAAGCATTTGATTTTGTAGGTTCTAACTCTTGCTCCTTTTGGAAGAAAGGTTAACAGAGTTCATCTTATTCTAGAATGGTATGTTCAATTTTTGTTCTTGATATGGTTGTATTCTATTTTGGTTCTTGATGTGGTGTGTGTATGTTTATGATGGTGTGTTCTGTTTTTATTGCAATCTTGGAATGTTAGGTGATGGAATATGGAATAGTTTCTTGTTTGCATAGTTGAGAGGTTGAGTAATGTGTTTGAATTTGAACATGTGATTGTTGGTTTGTTTCAATTGCTTATTTGTTTAGAGTCTCTTACTCAAGTTAATAGATAATAAATTTAGTTCTGAACTTCATTACTAAGATACGTAGAATTACAATTATGGTTCAATACAATTATTATGTAGAGTTGATTGATTACTTTTCAATTAAGATGTTTCACTTTCCTTTCGTAGATTGTTTCTTGAAATACATGGATGGTTGTTTTGTATTATTATATGACTATTTTGTTTGATTTGGATTTATAATTTATTTTTCTATTACTATGTAACTATTTTGTTTTATTTGGCTTGATAATTGAAAGAACATAGAATTCAATGGATGATTAATATTTTTTTAACACAATAAGTTATGTTTATTTTTTATTTTATGAGAATAAAATGTTTGATTGTTTGACCGTCGATTAATTTCCGAGTACTCCCCGAATAACCAAGTGCTGCTCATTATCGCTCCGAGCGATTACCACCATTGATATATATATATATATATATATATATATATTAATTATGTAGTTTTTATTTAATATTTTTTCTAAAGTAGAAATAATATTTTTTTTTATTCAGTAAAAAAATTATAAATAATGATTTGTAATAAAAGTAGGGTATTAGGACGGTAAACAAGTAAGTTGAAATAAATTTAATGATGTGATAATTCTTCTAAATGGACATTTTTAAACTTCAAAATATAATTATAAGCCTATTTTAAATAAATTTATTTTCACTCAATAGGCCTAATTTCTTAAAATACCTCCCAAATCGTGTTATTCACAAATTTTTGAACTACAATCACAACATGTGAAGGAATAACTTTGTGTGGTCTTGAAAAAAGATTTTCTATTAATAAAAGTTAATAAAAGTAACTGAAGTTGACTATGTTGATCAAACAGTATTAAATAGGTAGCTACTTTTTGAGGAACTCCCTCACTCATCACAATATAAAAATGTTTCTAAAACCCTAGGTTGGAAGTAATTTGTTAAAAGAATTTTAATATATAGATATATTCTAAGTAAGAAAAATTATATTTATCTAACGTAGCTAATTTTATATTTTCATTCTTATAAATTTATACATGAAAAATATTAGATATTAAGGGCAAATTACTTCAAGCACGAATGAGTTTTAAGGAAAGTGCATATACAAAAAAATTTTGATAAAATTTGCAATAAAATTAAGTGAGTTTTTTAAAAAGTAGTTATATGTTAAGGATATATTTGGTTGTCTAAGGGTATGTTTGAGATGTATATTTTTAAACTTATTTTTTCTGTCTAATAGAAAATTCATCCTAACATTTATTTTAAATTTATTTTAATATTTTCATCATATAATACATTTCAATTATTTTATTTTTTAATAAAAAATAATTTTTTTTTTTTTAATTTTGTCAAATAAAATATTTTAATAATTTTAGTTCTAATTAAAAATTCAATTTTTTTTAATTTAAAATTTTAAGCAAATAAACATTAATTTTGATTTTTTTAAAAATATATATTTTAATTTTTTAAGTAAATAATATATTTTAATTTTATGTGTAGTCAAATAATACATTTTAATAATTTTAATCCTAATTAAATCATAAATTAAATATATATTTTAAATTAAATTTGAACAAAATATTAAAATGCAAAATAAAATTAAATTTGAATGTGTTTTCTCTTATAAGGAAAAAATAAGTTTAAAAAAATTTAAAAAAAAAAAAAAAAAAAAAAAGATTTTTACGGAGCCAAACGAATCCTTAACTTATAGCTATTTTTTTAAGAACTCATTTGATGTTATTGCAAAATTGACCAAACTTTTTTATATCTGCAATTTCTTAAAAATTCACTTGACATTGGTGTAATTTGCGCTAGATATTAATAACTATTTGAAAATATATTAAATAATGAGTCAGAATTTACCACTTATCCCCAACCTATCCCAACCAGAAGGCGATTTAAATAACCTTTTATAGCGCTAAAGAGCAGTCGCATCGCACACTACTGTAAAAATGGACATGCTTTTTTACGAGTCAAATAAAGAGCCGTTTTATCTGTTTAGCTTGACAAGGATTAGTTAACATTGAAAGATGATGCTTACGTTCACTTCCAGGGAAACCAACTTCTCTTCTACTACTTCCACATTGTTATCTCCATTCATTTCATATTCTTCTGTATTTTATATTTAATTTTATAACAAGAAAATTTTTTCCCCCTTCCCAGCAAACGTCGACTGGTTTTGCATTCTTACTGAAAATACACTGCACAAGACTCATTACTAAAAATATGGTGGACTAATAACATTATAGAGGGAAGATTGTGATCAGTCCCATTTCATGCAAGCATTAGTAAGGCAAACAAAAATAAATAAGATAAAGAAATAAATATGAGACTCCGTGCACAGACAATGAATGAATCCTCTCGGCCTACTTAATCATAAACATGGCAATAATTATAACATACAACAGATTAAGAACCAAGCAGCCGCAACAACAAAACCCCAACAAGCCAAGCACTCAGCAAACTAAATCACAATGAAGCTAATTTTACAAATAAATATAGCACAAATGCCATCCAAGGAGTGGAAAATGAATGTACCAATGTACAAGCATTAGAAGTACTTCCACCAGGTGCGCCTGTAGGAGCTAGCCCAGGAAGTGACCCAGATGAAGGCACGACTGATGATCCTGGTATTGTTGCTCCGGTGCCATCAGAATATGGTGCAGGTGCTGGAGCTAATGGTGTATCTTTGGTTACTGATGAAGGTGGAGCTATAAGAGGTGGGAATTGCTGAGGACCTGCATCAATTTGAGAATCGAAAATTGAAAACAGAAGGAATATCACAGCTTAATCGCACCCTGCTTCAATTTAGAATACATGAAATGATGGATACGCTCATCAACAGTATGGAAGTAATAAATTTTGCAGATCCTAAGAAACTTGGATACAATCCCTCAAAAGTATTCAATATAAGACCAAATGAAAAGGCCAAAATACACTTAAATTTTGCAGGTAACAGAAAATCCAAATTTAACTAACTAATTAATTTTTGTAACTAACAGAAGGAATAACCATAAACAAATTACTCTTTTACAACTCTTACCGGGGCAGCGTGGCTGTAGAGATGTAGACAACCTGAAAAATAGGAATATATCGTCACTTACTATCACAGATAGCAAAAACTGATGGAATGCAAAAAAAAAAAAATAAATAAACATCAGACAAACAAAGGTAACATACAAAGTGATGATGGTGCTATTGACGAAACCATTATAACTACAACTGGTGACATTGCAACCAGCACTACTCTGCTGTGCCGTAACGTTCCCAAGCATAAGGTTACTGTTTCTACATTGCATACTGGAACATGAAACCGCCAAAGAAGCAGGCATGCAATATAAACTGAACAAACAAAAAAATTGAAGCCAATTAGCTCATTCACTGATATAATCAAACCAACCAAAGGTAGATCACGTAAGCCTGATAATATTACTTGCGACCGCCCGGTCCACAACTGCATTGTACACAGTGGCTAGCAGTAATTGCATAGCTTCCATTTGGAACAATGAGACCACGGTCGGAAGCATATCTAGGAAAATTAGAAGCACAAGCTGCAATTCACAAATTGTAATATATCAACACAATAAATAATGTCTCAAATGAAGAAACAAGTAGTCAAATTGAAATTAAAACAGTACCAGACAAGGGAACAGCAAGAATGTCACCGGGCTTGATAGCTGGGCTACCCATAGCATTAACATTCATCAAATCAGTAAGCGTGGTCCTATAAGTAGCAGCAATTCCAGCAAGAGTGTCAATCTCGGTGACGACATAACTCAAATACACAGCCGGCAAGTTGTTATCGGTGTTGTTGAAGCAAGTGCAGGGAAGCGGGACAATCAAATTGGATCCAACATCCAAAACATCAGGGTCCTGAATAGCGTTGGCCTCGCGAAGCTGATCAGCCGAGACAAGAGAGGAGTAAATTTGAGTGGCGATTGAAGTGAGAGTGTCGGAGGGACGAGTCTTGTAGCGAGTGGAGACCGATTTGCGAATGCCGTCGACGCAAGAGCAGGAAATAGGGATTTTGAGGAAGAGCTTATAAGGAAGAATGTGATTCTCGACGTCTGGGTAGGAGATGTCAATGGCGTTGGCGGTGAGGATGGAGACGGGGTCGACGTTGAAGAGAGAGCCGACTTCGGAGACTTTGAGGTCGGTGTAGAGAGTGTAGCCGAGTAAAGCGTTGCAGGAGTCGGAGTTGGAGCAAGGCTCGATTGTGGATTTTGAAGTCACATTGGTTACTGCTATCAAGAAGGAGAGGAAGAAGAAGAGAATGTGGTTTGGCATGTTGTTGTTCTAGGAAATGGAATGAATCGGGTTTTAGGGTTTTAGAGAAGGTAAAGTAGTATTTGAAAAAGATGAAAATGGCAGCTCAGATCAGTCTCGATATTCGCGTCCTGTAGTCATGGAAATGGACACTTTTTTTCTTCTTCAAAATTTTGCCTCTCTTCTCTTCTACTATAATTTCCAGGGTAATTCTTTCTAATTTCGGCAATTTTGTTAGCGCATCCAATAAATTATCTAAGGTTTGGATTTTGTGAATTGTTTCAGTTTAGGTCTATTTGGCAATCAATTGCTTCAGTTTATGTATACAATTATTTTTATTTATTTATTTTTACAGAATTGGTAAATCCACAAAAAATTGATAAATTTCAAGAAAATTTTTAAAAATATCTTTTAACTTTTAAATTTAATTAATAATTATTATATTTTAATATTATATTTTTTTATTATTTTTAAATTCTTATTTTATTATAATAATTATTATTTTAATATATTAGTGGCTTTATATTATTTAAATTTTGTTTTATTAATAATTATAAGTATTATAATTAGTGTTAGATTAAATAGCTGTTAAGATTCCATTGGAGTAGTTGTATTATTGAAACCTCTAATTCAAAAATTGATTAATCTCCACCCACCAAAAAATTATTTGTTTTGATTTGTACTATTATAAATATAATTATTTAAAGAATTTATTTTTACATGGTTGCTATTTCCCACAATCAAATTACTAAATCCAACATCAATATTACTAAAATATCCATGACATATTTAAATAATTACTTTAAATATCCTTTCAATTTATTTTTTTATTTTAATATAATAAAATTATAAATTATTTAAATAATATTAAAATTACTTAATTACCCTTAATTTAATAATTAATATAAATTATTCTTTTTTATAAAACTGTTTAATTAACTTAAAACTCCTCAATTGATTCATATTTGATCTTACCGAACTACTGTAAATACATTACAAATTAAAACTCCTTAATTGATTCATATTTGATTTTTACTAAAATACTGTAAATACATTACGAATCAAAACTCCTTAATTGATTCATATTTGATTTTTACTAAAATACTGTAAATACATTACGAATCAAAAGCAGTTTATGTAATTAAAAAATACAGGATTAATATATAGTTAGTTTACTAATTGTTTTATGCTGTTTTAGTACAGATGTGGGGTGAATGATCACGAGTCTCATCTTCTTCCTCGTTAATATGATTTCAATAAAAACTAAGATCTTGTTAAGTTTATGGAGAATATTAAAGATGATGACTTATATGATGTTCTCCTTATCGGACCATATATTTATGTCTAGTAGAATTATGATATTTTATTTTATTAGTGTTTAAGATTTAGAATGTTATCCTGAACAAATATCAATCCCATCAAACTATAAAACTTCATAGATAAAATGATATTTTCAAGGATACAAATGGTATAAAAAAATTATAAAATAAAATAATTTATTTTGTATTAAATTTAATTATATATTAAAAAAAACACTATAAGGTTATATTTGGAAAAAAATGTTATCTTTAGTAATTAGGGTGTGGGAAATAACAACCCCCTATTTTTAAATTCTAAAGTGTTTGATAAATATGTTAAATAAATTTAATAATAACATCAATTAGTGGTTTTGCAATGCATGACTATTACGTCGAAATAAATATATTAAACAAATTAATACTAACAATTTTGAAAAAAAAAAAACCTTTTATAATGCCAAATTTGGCAGAGAACCTTGAAGAATGACCATAAAAGAATATAAATTTGTTATTCTATTTATAGTAATATATTGTTAGGATTGCCTTGAATCACAAGGATTTCCTTTTAGGAAGGTTTTCCTATTTTGAGTTTGGATCTATTTCCTAATGGTTTGATTCCTTGTTTTGGAAAGATTTGGTTTTCCTAATTTGGTTGATTGTATTCCTTAGTTGGAAAGGAAACAAATTAGGAAAGTATATTTGATGATCACTATAAATAGAGTTGCCTCATGAAGAAGAAAGTATCCCGTCCTTTTGGGGTGGTTGGTTTGGGGGTAATGATCATTGGGGTTGGGGTCTCGCCATTAAGGAGATTTCGAGTTGAGATTGGGGTCATGCCTGCCTAGTGGGGTAATGATCATTGGATTATGGTCATGCTTGCCGAGTGGGGTAATGATCATTGGATTGGGGTCATGCCTGCCTAGTGGGGTAATGATCATTGGATTGAGGTCATGCCTGCCAAGTGGGGTAATGATCATTGCATTGGGGTTATATCGCCATTAAGGAGATTTTGATTTGGGGTTGTCTCGCCCTGGTGGAGTTGTTCGCCTAAAAGAGATTCTGGTTGAGAAAGAAAGCAATTTTGTGTGGAGAGAGAGTATTGTCTGAATGACTTGTAATCCTTATTTCTTATAGTAAAGTTGTTATCTTTCCGTGGATTAGGCAATTTGCCGAACCACGTTAAATATTGTGTTCGTGTTTGGGCTGATTGTTTTGGTTGAATCGAACTAGGAATTAGGAAGCAATTGGGATAGAACCGGAAATTTCCTAACAAATTGGTATCAGAGCTTTGGTGGAGGTTTGTTTGAAGATCATGTTTGAAGTGGACACCTCATTTGGAATTAGTATCCATGATGTAGATCGGTGAGATAAATTTAGTGAATATTTTTATCAGCAGAATTTTCTGGACAGCTTGGAAGAATTGAATATTTCTCCTTAACCAACCGTTGGATGATGCTCAAATTTGATTTGAATCTTCTACACATATAATTCTAAAGTTTGACTGTTCGGATTGTGGATTAAAGACTGGAATAAAGAGATATGACATCAACAATTGGGTTTATGGGTTTCACGAATTTGTCCTGCGCTGCCAGATTAAAAATATCTCTTTAATGAACCGTTGGATTAAGCTGAATTTTGGATATGTTGTAGAAGACATGTGAAGGTTAAACTTAGACGGTGAAGATGAGTTTTGGAGTTTTCTATAAGGAGCGATGTTGAACAGAATATGGTTGTTGCGTATTGGAAGCATGGTAAAGTATGAGATTGAGATCAAGAACTGAAAACATCTGGATTTGGGAATTGGTAGTTTCTCTTTCGAGGTGGAGAAATATTTTGGATTTGATAGAGAATGAATTTAATGATGGAGACAAAATTGGTTTGGTAGTGATCAAAGGAAATAGATTCAAAAGTTTGAGGTGATTCAAGTCAAGGTGGAGATTTGTTAGGATTGTCTTGAATCACAAGGATTTCCTTTTAGGAAGGTTTTCCTATTTTGAGTTTGGATCTATTTCCTAATGGTTTGATTCCTTGTTTTGAAAGATTTGGTTTTCCTAATTTGGTTAATTGTATTCCTTAGTTGGAAAGGAAACAAATTAGGAAAGTATATTTGATGATCACTATAAATAGAGTTGTCTCATGAAGAAGAAAGTATCCTGTCCTTTTGGGGTGGTGATCACTGGAGTAGGGTCATACCTTTGGGGGTAATGATCATTGGGGTTGGGGTCTCGCCATTAAGGAGATTTCGAGTTGAGATTGGGGTCATGCCTGCCTAGTGTGGTAATGATCATTGGATTGGGGTCATGCCTGCCTAGTGGGGTAATGATCATTGGATTGAGGTCATGCCTGCCGAGTGGGGTAGTGATCATTGCATTGGGGTTGTCTCGCCATTAAGGAGATTTTGATTTGGGGTTGTCTCGCCGTGGTGGAATTATTCGCCTAAAAAAGATTCTGGTTGAGAAAGAAAGCAATTTTGTGTGGAGAGAGAGTATTGTCTGAATGACTTGTAATCCTTATTTCTCATAGTAAAGTTGTTATCTTTCCGTGGATTAGACAATTTGTTGAACCACGTTAAATATTGTGTTCGTGTTTGGGCTGATTGTTTTGGTTGAATCGAACTAGGAATTAGGAAGCAATTGGGATAGAACCAGAAATTTCCTAACATATATCTATCTTCTAAATTATAATCCTAATGAAAATGGAAATCAAATTATAATAAAAAATAAAAATTAAATTAAAGTTTGAATAGAAGAAGGAAATCAAATATAAAAAATAAAATTATAATATAAAAGTAATAGAATAAAATATAAATATAAAAAAATAAAAATAATAAAATATAAGATAAATAAAATAAAATAAAAAGATAAAAATAAATAAAAGATAAATATAAACTTATTTAAATATTTAAATTATATAAAAGGATATTTTTCGACTAAAAATGCATTATTAAGAAATTGGTATATGGAATTTAGCAATGCTTTATTTTTATCATAATAACAAATTTTTATACCATAAAATACTCACTTTTTTTTAGGCGTATAAAAAATAATAATATTTTCTAATCTGCTATAACTTTTTTGTGTTAAATGCTGATGTGCTCCAAAGAGATGTGTTTTGAAGATAAAAACGATGTGTTCCGTTTTGTTGAATTAAATGTTGGCAAGGGCAAGGTGATTTTGTTACCGCCTTGAGTCACAAAAATTAGAAGTGTGCCTTTATACTGTTAAAAAAAAATGTGTCATTAACTTGAACTATTGGTTTACAGTAGAGAAAAGCTTGAATGCATTGCGGGAATATCCAGAAAATTCGACCAAAATAAATGAAAGAGTCGCACACAATGCCATTTGAAAAGTATGTTGTATTGACCTCTATATTAACAACTATACCCGGCATTACTTCTTTTATACCAAGACGTTGGGATGATAAAAAAAGAATTTATCAGAATGTACATGAGTCAGAGCATACAAGGCAAAATGCACTCTGATGTTTTGATGATAAAAGTAAATTGGTTAGAACATACGGGGCAAAACATACGGGGACATTTGAATGATAAAAGTAGAATTTGTCAGAACGTACATGACTCAGATAATACAAGGCAAAACGCACCGGAACATTTCGATGATAAAAGTAGAATTCGTTAGAAAGCACCCATTATCACAACGGTCAGATGTTGATGTATAATGTCATCCTCGGTTTATATTAAAGATCATAACCAAATTAATGAAATTATATGAAAAAATATTTGTATTATTTAAGATTTTTTTTTTATATATAATTCTCAATCACCATTATGGAGAATTATTCTTAGTCTATAATCAATCTAGTATTAATATTTTCTAAATTATATTATTAACTAATAAACAGATAATGTGATATACAATTACAGTTATTCCTAATCTATAACCTATTCCGTATTAATATTTCATAACCATAAACGATTACAATTATTCAAATAGGCATAATGTACATAAAATCACATGTAAAAAAGTTTAATTTATATTTTTTATTCAAATAATATCATTATTTAGTTACTCACTAATAAATAGATAATAAAAAACATTATACTAACCTCTTAGGTAATTCAACCAGACACATGTCTTATTATAATGATCACACATGTCTAATTATAATTCTCAATCCCCATTATATAGGTTTATTCCTAATCTATAACCAATTTAGTATTTTAATGTTATCTAAACCATGGTATTGCTTAATTATATGAATTATTTAAATAGACATAATATACATAAAATCATACATGAAAGAGTTTAATTTATATTTGTATTCAAAGAATACTATTACTTAATTACTAATCCATTGCGTAATCGACCCTACAAATGTCGATCCTAAAATCTCCTAATCCGATCCAAATAGTCTCCTATTTGGAATTTATCAATCTGATCGAAGTAGTCTCCTATCTGTACAATTAAAAAATAGTTTATTAATAGCTAAAAATTTCATATATGTTAATTTATTAAAAATTTAAATATAAACTAGAGGATTTACCAGAGTAAATTTAAGAGAGAATAAATAAAAATGAATTATTTATATTTATATTGATACGCTCCATGGCGTACTGTATTTTGCATCAAAACAGACCCAGACATTAAGCATATTTCAAGGAAACGGACCAAGCGTTTTGCTTGTAAAACAGTTTCAAACAGTAAAATGCAACCCCACATTGCATTAAAACGGACCCTGGCGTTTTGCTATTTAAAATAATTCGAAACAACAAAGAGGGGCAATACGATTATGCCATCCAACCCCCACGTTGTATTAAAACGGACCCTAGCGTTTTGCTATTTAAAATAATTCGAAACAATAAAGACGGCCAATGATATTATGTCACACCCATTTTTCTGTTAGTACACCCGTAATAATTAATTTAATATAAATAAAATTAATATAATATAAAATTACTTAAAGGACATCCTATTTATAAACACACCCCATTTCATTAAATTCCAAATGGTTAGATTAACTTAAATCCTAATTGTTCTTCTTTACTTATTTGAAACTCTAATAGTTCTTTTTCACTCATCTTAACAGTTATTTCTAAAAAAAACTCGACTTTCTTAAACATTTTACTTTGAGCCGCTAGTTTTGGAAAGTTTTGCAAAACCACCCCCAAATCCAAAACAAGTAATGGTTTTGCTGTCGGATGGGTAGTTTTGGATAATTATGATATTTTAATAATTTTAAAATTTTCATTTAATAATTTAAAATATTTATTTTAATATATTAATACATCATAATATTTTAAAACTATTCATCCAAACCCCAAAACCACCCATCCAACAACAAAACCACTAGTTGTTTTGATTTTGGAGATGGTTTTGCAAAACTTTCAAAATCGGTGACCCAAAGTAAAACATTTGAAAAGTGAGAGTTCTTTTTTGGAAATAACCCCTCATCTTAAACCCTAAGTTGATTTTCTCTTCTAACTAATTAAAATCATCGAAAATAGCAATCTTTATCGATGGGTTAACGATAAAAATTTATGTATATCTTACAAATTTTTTTATTTAATCAAATATTACTTAATAAAATATATTTAAAAAAAACACATATAGAAAGAATTGCAGCAATGAAATTCAAATAGGGTTTATATTTATATATAATACGGACCTTCAAAACAACTCTGCTAAATTTTTTATTCTATACAAAATAGACAATGCTGACAATTTCATAATTTGGTTCGCGACGATGACGCTTGGACATGTCTTTAGCTACTCTAATGTAGTTAACGCTTTAACTGATATCACGTCCATCTCGTTTGAATTTTTTAGTTTGCTTCTTTGATTTTTTTGGGGTGTGAAAACGAAAAACATTCATAAAATCTATAATTTAAAGATATAATTGGAATTAAATGGGTTCAAATACAAATCAAATATTTTAAAATTTTTAATCAGAGTGCACAAATTAAATTAAAGAGGTGTAAATACGAAAAAAGTGAGGTGACATTATCGTTACTCAATAGCTTTATCGCACCTTTACAATAAAAAAATAAAAAAAAAAAAAAAAAAAAAAGAAAAGAAAAGAAGAGAAGAGAAGAGAGTTGTCATTCACATTCCTAAATACTCTTTTTATTTATTTTAAAAATTTAGAAATACAAAATAGTATAGGATTCAATCATTTAATATTTTATTATTATATTATATTTTTTAAATTATTATTATTTATTATATATTTATTTTTCATGTGATTTTTTTTTAAATATTTACATTAGTTTATAATTCAATTTATTAATTTAATAATATATTATATTTTTTATTTTAATAATTTTATTTTTATTTTTATTAGAATTTTCAATAAGTAATGATCTATGATCTATTATTTGAGCTTCTGGTTGTACAACATATTCACTAGATGCTCCTAAAGTTGTGTAATGTTTACATATATAAGTAATATTTACATTATTTGAGTACCTATATATATAACCTTTTAGAATACATATACTTATTCATAAATTATAAACAAATTATTAGAGCATCAGTGGTAGCATATTCACTAGATGCTCAATTATGGACCCCTTTCCATCTACCGTAACATCTGCGTCTTCTTGTAGTAGTATCTTTTTTAAATTGCTTAAACTGGCATATATCATATAATTATTGAATTAATGAAAAACAATAATAATATAGCCATTTCAATTTGAAACATTGTTCTTTCTTTTTAATAAAGCATTTGATTTAGACACCCAGTTGTATCAGAAACATCTACAAACATTTTATTCTTTATCGTCGGACATCCAGCTTGACCATACCAAAGCATCTTATTCTTTTTCATCTGACTTGAACATATGCCGGTGCATTTTATTCTCTTTCCTCCGGATATTTGACTTGGGCATAACATTAAAGATGGTTGGGTTCTTCCCTTACATGTATTTATATCAAAAATCACTTTTTTATTCCATTTTTATTAAAAAAAAATTCAAACACTAGTTTCAGATACAATTTACAATCAATCCACTTCTTAACTTCAAAAAAAAAAAAAATCAAAATTCACATTTTTTTTCTTATAAAATTGAAAATAACTTCGTTCAAATTTTCAATTCAAAATTGTGACCCGACTTATTTTCCGGCACGAATTCTCCTTCACTCCTTATCATAGCTTCACTCTTCGACCCGGAATATTATCCGGGTCAAACTCTTTCCACACAATTTAAATTCAACAAATCCTCCTATGTAACCGCGGATTGCAATATGGCAAAGTTTGAATGCAACACGGAGCTACCAGCTACTCAGGATATTCCTTCGAAAGGGATCTCGACTTCGATGATATCAACCTCGATTTCTGGCTTCTCACAATAATCTTTTCTCTTTAACAAATTTTTATATGAGTCAAATGGACAAAATGGAACGATGCATTGATTTTAAGTCTAAATCGTTAATTTTTATTCACCTATCATTGGAATTAAAATTGAAAATATTATATTAATTTTTTTAAAAAAAAATTGGAAATTATTTAAAATAGGTTATTTTTTAATTTTATTTATAGTCCATTTTCAAATTTTTACAAAAATAAGCTTTCAGAAAGTTTGATTTTCAGAAATAGAACGCGCTGACAATTTTACTCTCTACTGAAATTTTAATGTCAGTACTGTCATTTCGATATGATCTCACAAATTCTGAAAACAGTTCAATCATCTTTGAACTTAGATCAAAAATAAAATAACTATTGAATTATAAATTTGGATTTCTTATTAGAAACGTGTGATCGTGAGAATCACACAAGTTTGTAATTTTTGAAAAATTTTAATTCGAGGGTAAAATTAGAAACAGGATGCAAACCAAACTTTACAAAATTTACAAAATTTATATTCGAAAGAATTTGAATTTGGGCTTATAAATAAAATTCAAACTTTAAAAAACCTATATATATATTAAAAAAAACAAAAAAAAAATAGCAATATAATATTTAAAATTTAAATAAAATTTTTAATTTTAAAAATTAAAATTAATATATGATAAAATTAAATAAATACTAGTTTTACTTTTAGTTTTTAAATTAACATCAAAATTAATTAATTAAATGAAAAAATTATGAAATTAAATTTACATTTTATTGAATTTAAGTAATAAAATACTTTTATAATTTAATTTATAATTATATAATATTAATAATAAATAAATAAATAACCCCCAGTTTACTTTCGCAAACGTAAAGGCAAAAACTTAATTGAAATTTAAGCTAGATTTAGGTTAGTTAAACTTCTCAAAATTTTAGTCAGAATAGCTTAAGCACGTGCACAACTGCGCACATACTGATATAATTATACAGTAAGGATTGAGGTTACACCTATTAATTTAGGCAAATTGCCTCCAATTTCCCCTTAAAGATTTTGCTACCTTTGGGTGTATTTGAATTTGAAAACAAAACTTTTTTTCAAATACTGATACCAAAACATTAAGGTAGGGTTACTTGTATCCAAAAACCGGCACTGACAGCTGATTCTGCAGAAACACACTGTACCACTTGCAACCAAACTCACACAGAGAAGTATACAGCCCAAAAATTGCTAACAAAACTAATCCATTCTCAAGTCTATGTCACAGATCCAACTGCTAATATCAAACATTTTCCATTACTCTGAATAAATTTGTTGCATCAAGTTCTTCCAAACTTGGGGACCTTCGGGATGTTGGCTTACATATCTCTGCATAAATAGTTTAGTTGTACATGAAATTACAGTACACATAGCCAAGTTCGGCTCTGCGGCACCTTTTTCTTTAAGCCAATTGTACATACACAGCCTAAGTTTGACCCTTTCCCGTCTGTAATCAAGATAAGATGGGAAATCAGTTAAATACGATACAGGGTAACCCAAACCATTCACAAGAAAATCAATCTTAGTTTCTATGACACTTCTTCTCTGGTTAAGAATTTGCGGTGATACTCTGACCATTCTACGGACAACCTTCCTATCCAAGCCGGCATTCACAATACAATCGAATCTCTCCTGAAGATCTCCTCCGCGGCCTTTAAAAACCTTGAAAGCTTTCTCCATTTCGATACTGTTCTCCGCATATCCCATATCTATCAAGAACTTGGTTTTCATCAGTTTTGATCTTTCTTTTTCTCCTGTACCTGGTAATGGCTCTACTTTCGCTCCCCAAACCCATTTCTTCATGTTGAGAGGATCCTCCAGTAAGTGTTCACGGATCCTTTTTTTTCCAGCGCTCAAATAAGACATGATGGTATTAGGTTTAAGTAAAGTTAATGTAGCCATGAACATAGCGTGAGAACAGATGATCTTCCCAATCTCATCCGTCCTCATTTCGATATGGAACATGAATGCAACACATTCCTTCAGATTCATAAAAGCTTTTCTCACATGGATTTGTGGGAATTGAAGAAAAATCAAACGAATATCATTTGATGTAGCACCAAATTTTAGTAGAAAGCCGATCATCTTATGAGCTAAATACCCTGAATCTTCTAAAATAAGACTAACATTTTGCCTAATCAATCCTCCTAACTGCTCCTCACTGAAACCAATCTTGCTAAACAAGCTTAAAGTATTCAGTATCACACTCCAATCATAAGAATCATCCTCTAACAATTGATCTTCGAACCAACTCAATTCAATTCCCGCTTTCTTCAACAACACCAAAACCTCAACAAATTTCTCATTCACATCATCTATCAGAAGGTAAGGACTATAAAAAATAATCTTCCCTACAAAAGATTGGCTAAGCCCTAGATTCTCATAAGCTTCAAGTTTGGATTGCATAACCCCATAACCACATCGAACTACTTCAGGCGCTTCCTTATATATCTTCCCTATCTTACTCCGAGCAATACCATAGTTACACAAAACACGATAGTTCTCCAACAACAGCTCATCATCAGTCAAAAACATCAAATCATGAGGAAGAAAACTACCATACTCAGAGGGCTTCAAGCCTAAACTCTCAAAAAAAGGCTCAAACTCATTGATAGGATGATAACACAAATGGCGTTTGATACACCACTCAACCTCCCCAGCAGTAATTTCAACCCGTTTAAAAAGCTTTTCAAGAAAATGTGGTGAATTTCTGCTCATATGCTCTGCAAGAGTAAATTGTATGCTTCTAGTAGAGTGCAAGTAATCTAATAATGCAGCTTGAGCTTCTCTCCTAGCTGTATCCGACAGTTCACTAACGCTACCATCAGTTAAAACCAATCTTTTAGTCCTATAAAGCCTAGGGTTGTGAGAAATATAAATTGACCCAAGTGGGGTTTTTGAGGACGAAAAGTGGGGTTTTTGGAAAAAATTGGAAGAAACCCAGGTGAGAACAGATTTGATTGTCTGTTTCTGAAAATGGGTCATGACTCTTTTCATGAGTTATGAAGTGGAAAAGGGAGATTGCAGAATATAAAGGTGAAGAGGAGAGGTGTGTTACCTTAACCTTTCTCTTCTTGATGTTTCAGTGGGCTCTGTGGCTCCGCAACTACAAGACGAATTGAAGAACCACCGTCAACAGGACATTTTCTATATATTGACTACCAAATCCCCCGAGTTGCGACATTCAATTTTCTTTTTTACTTATTATTTCCAACCTTACAATCTTATACTAGGCACGGCGGTAAATACTGCTGGGGAAGTCGAGTGGGCGTATCAACCGGCATTTTTTAGTGGCTACCCACTCCCAACGTCACATTTTTAATATCATTTATTATATGGAACAATAATAATAAATCATTTGTAATAAATTAAAAATATGTAAAATTTGTTTTTGATCAATTTTATTCTCAAACTCGTGCTTTGCACGAGATTGGTAAATTTTTTTATAAATTTTAATTTTATATTTTATTTAAATTATTTTTGTTATAATTAATTAGTTTAAAAAATTTTAATGATATAAAAAAGATATTGTTGTTTCAAAATTCTCTAAAGTCTAAATTAAAAAAAAAATTAATAATAAAAAAATATATTTTTTTAAAAAAAGAAGTACCATATCATTTTATTTAAACTTCATAATTTACAATATTTTTCTTCAATTTTATTTATTTATTATGACCAAATCAATGATTTTCAATTATCTAAACTATATTTGAAAGGAGCAGTGATATCGCAACCCACCCAATTTGTTTCCGCACCCCATTTACTAATTTTTTTCTTAAAATGCCAAATCTATTCTCAATCTATTCTCAACAGGTATTGATTTATAATTTATTTTATATATAATAATAAATTAAAATAATAAATTTTAATAAATTAAAAATATATAAATATTTTATTTATTTATTTTATTTTATAATATATTTACATATCAATTTATTTTTAACTATTTTATTATATTTAAATTTTTATAATTATTTTATTATTAATTTAAAAATATGAATTTACTTAATTATTGTATTATATAAATAATTATATAAATAAACCAATTTAATAAATAAATTTATATATTTAATTAATTTTATAATATAATTTATATAATTTTTTACAATTATTATATGTTAAATATATTTAAATAGTTAATATTAATACTTTTTAAAATTAAGGATTGTAGTGTAATTATAATGTTAGTGGGGTGTTCAAACAAATTTTAAGGGGTGTCAATATCAACACTCATTTAAAAGTCACGGGGATGACAATGGCCCGGATATAAGCGGATATGCTAGTATCCATATCTTAATCCACTAATTTTTTTTTTCATCCTTTTAATTTAATAGAGTATGATGAGTATATATATATATATATATATATATCCGCATATATGGATTTATCCATGGGTGTAAATATATTTATATAAATAAATTAATAATATGATCAAAATTAATTCAATCACGAAATTAATCCAGATTATAAACAAAATAAAATTAAAATAAAATAATTCTGACACTCTTTTAATTAAAATTTCAAATAAAAAGTCGAAAAACATAAGTTTATTAATATTTGAAGTTTAGGATTTAGGTAAAAATTTAGAATTGCCTTGAAATATTATGATTTAGAAAAAAAAAATCTTGAAATTTCTTCGAGATTGTCGAGTGTAAATAAATAAATAAATAAATATATATATATATATATATATATATATATTTTTGAAGGATATAGATTTTCTATCTATATCCGTCCATATTCATGTACATCCATGGCTGACGAATATCACGGATATGTTTACCATCCAAAAAATGAAATACTCAATAAGTTAAGGTTTATATGAAAATCAATTAACAATTTTTTCTTCTTTGAATTCAAATAATAATTTAAAATTCTTATTAAGATTATGTCTATCATTGATAATTTGTCACTTGGTAAAAAATCAATCAAAACACATTTTATAATTACTTTTAAATTATTGCATTATATAGAATTTTAGTAATTAAAAAATATAAAGGAATAATAGTGATAATATATTTAATTTGTAATACTTGATCTCCTGAATTTATTTTCTTAATAAATTTGTTAAAAATATATTAATGACATGTAATATATGTTATTAATTATAATATTAATAATTATTAATTTTTAAATATGGTATAATAATTTTTTTCGTATATATTTTGATAATTGTTCTATATATGACTATTATTCATTTAATAATTAAATTAATGTTATTATATATTTGAGCCATATATTTTTTTATGTTTTTATTATAAAAATAATAATAATTATTATTATTGACAACAATAAGTACACTATAGTGCATAATTAAATTATTACTGTTGCGATAAAAAAAAAAAAAAAAAAAAAAAAAAAAAAAAAAGAAAAAAGAAAGAAGAAGAAGAAGGGGGAAAAGCGAGATTCAAACCAGATAAATTAAAATTAGTACATAATGGAATGAAATGAGTAGATGTATGGTGGAATATGAATAGCGTCCTTCTACGGAATTGGTAACAATTGACTGGTGAGGGTGAACAATGTTATTTCATATGATATGATTGTGTTTCCTTTACTTTTACTTTATATAATGGCTCTTCCTAAATTGAAAATTTAGTCCATGGATATTTTAAGAAGTGTTCTAAAAATTTTAGTCACCGTTTCCAAACCTATTTTATCTTTCAACAATAAATTTGAAAACTATATTTTATATTATAATTAGTCGATAATTGAAATAAGAATTTATACATAATATATAAAAGTTATGGTTTAAAGATAAATATTTATATATTTAAAAAAATTTTCAAAATTATTAAAAATATAAAAAGTATGAACTTGGCAAATCTAGAAAAAATAATCTTAGAGCCTGTTTAAACGTGTTTTCAATTAGAGGTTAGTGTTTTCAGGAGTTTTAGAGATTTGACCAAAATCAAATTTCTAATATTTTAAAATAGCTAGTTTGGTTAATAGAAACTTAATCAACTGATTTAATTCAAAACGCTAATTTTTAAAACGCTGATAGTAGGAGCATTTGAGAGGTTTTAAAATTAGAGGTTTGTTAAAAATACCAAATTACCTCACTTTTAATTAGAATTATATTAATTATATGTTAATAAAATAATTGAAACGTATTATAATAATATTTAATACTTTCAGTATTATTTTTTATTATAATATTTTATAATTAATTTTTTTACTATTTTTTATTATTGTAGTAAGTATATTATTTTCTTTAATATATTATTTTAATTAATAATTGATATAAAAATAGTAAATATTATTAAAATTATTACTTATTAGTATTATTAATAAATATTAAAATATTGAACCCATTGTATTATCTATTTAAATATAGTAATGTAAAATATATCTAATGAAAAATAAAAGAATAATTCTTTTAAGATATTCTTTTACGTTATTTTATAATTGAATCCGCTAATAATGCTATTATTAAACAACTAATTACAAACATGGTATCATCAATCTGCTAACCGCTAATAGTTGGTCAAACCCTAATTGAATCCGTCAATCGCTAACCACTAACAGTTAATTGCCAAATAGACCCTTAAAATTATCATTTTAATTAAAATTATAAAATTAATCACAATCACAATTTATATAAAAAACTTAATAATAAATGAGTAAAATAATGTTGACTATTACATTTTAAATGGTGGGTTTAAAATGGGGTATGTGTTTGCATTTTTAAATTACTAATATTAGCTTATTTCCTATTTTTACCAAGTAATTTTTGTAAATCTCTATAAATATTAACAAATAATTAATAATTATTATACTTAGAAGAAAATTAAATATGATCATATTAATAAATGTTAATGGAAGAGTAACAATTTAACAAACGTTATAATTCATTAACTCATTGCCAACAAGAACTAATAAAATATAATATTATTAATAATATCCATTTACATTTTTCAATACGTGTGTAGGATAAAATATATTTTCAAAAATATTTAAAATTAAATTGGTAAAAAAAATTAATATAACTTTTTTAAAATAAATTGAGCAATACAACTAACCTTACAAATTAATATTTATTCATGTTAGAAAACCAAATTAATATTTATTCATATTAGAAAACCATTAACTGTTTTAAAAGAAAAATTTAATCAAATAAATGAATAACAGAAAAATAGAGAAATGAAAATTTATTAAACTTTTTTAATGAAATTAATACTTTTATCACTATATATATATATATATATATATATATAAATCGAAAGAAAATAATAAATATTAAAAGAATAGAAAAGTAAAATTAAAGATATATAATGAAATTTATAATAATAATAATAATAATAATAATAATATTTATATTTCTTCTAAAATATTTTTTCACCCACAGTTAGGTATAGGGATGGTAATTAACCCGCAAATCCGCAAACCCGTGGATATCCACCCGCAATGGGCAGGTGCGGATTTAATTAAATTGATTTATGGGCAGGTGTGAATTTAAAAATCAAATCCGCGGAGAATTCGTGGGCTGGTGCGGATGTCGAGAACAATCCGCACCAGCAGCCACAAACCCGCAAAAATATACATATTATAATAATAATAATAATAATAATAATAATAATAATAATAATAAAATAGGGTTGCTACTCTTTAAATATTTTCTAATTGGTTTTATATAATTAATTTTATGTAATGACTTGATTATGTGTTTATTTTAAATTTTAATAGATTTTATTCTAATAGTGAATATTAGATTGATTTTTTTTTTCATATAAAAATAAATTTATTTAGAATTTATATTAATTTGGATAATACAAATTAAGGATTAATTTGCGGACACGGATTGCATCCGCGGATTAAAATCCACATCCGAATCCGCAGATTTTCGAGGATGTAAATAAAAATTTGGATGCAATTAGTTTGCGTGGATGAGAATGTGGATTAGGCCAAACCCGCACCACCCTCACCTATTGCCATCCCTAGTTAGGTAGAGCCCATAATTTCACTCTCCCTACTCAAACCCAACTTTCAGAATCAGTAAAAGCAATAAACAAAATAACTCCTCTGAGAGGCATCATCTCTATTGGTGTGAGTACACCATCACCGATAGTCATGCTGGTTCCAATAAGAAAAAAATAAATTTAAATGCAGTCTTTTCAAATAATACTATAAAAGTCTAGCTCTGTCGTGTATCATTCGCAGGTTCTACAGACAGTTTTGCATGAGTCGACTATTGATTTGGGATTTGGAAGAATACTAAACTTTGCATGTCCACAGAGAAGGCACAACACAAAATCACCACCTAGCGAAAATAGAACTTGGATAGATTGTCTTCCTTCAATTGTCTCATCTTCCATGGAGGTTACATATGAATATATTATAGACAGATTAAATATGGACATACCTAGTTCTTCATAACTATGGGATGAATTATATTATTGAATGAAAAGTAATTGAATTGAAAAACAATGAAGTTACTTTCACTGTAGTTATCAGCGGACAACACCATGAAAATGTATTAAATAAAAAAGGAATAACAGTGAATTTCCAAAAGATAAACAAAACTACACTAAAAATTTCTTCACTATTTTCATGGAGGCTTAAGTTTCTAGACCAGACAGTTTTGTAAACATAGAGAGGCGAGGTCCTGAGGTCTCTCTAAACCAGGGGCGGAGCCAACGGGGAGAATAACAGTTATATTATATATTTTTAAAACAACTAAAATTATATATGAAAATTTCAATAAATATAAATTTATATATTAAATATAAATTTATAATATATATTAATAAAAATTTATTAAAAATATCATATTATGATATATAACTTTCCATAAATTATAACCGTATATAATTTATAATATATATTTTTAAAAATACATTGAAATATATGAAAATTCGAATAAAATATAACATTATATATTATATATTAATTTTTTAAAAATATTCTATACCGTACCGCGGGGCCCATATCTTATTTGGCCCTCCAACCTATTATTCCTAGCTCCGTTCCTGCCCTAAACTATTCCGAGACTTTGATAACCTTGAACATCACTCTCCACATTCTGATCAGCATAACAAAATCATACAAGATATCAGTAGAACATTTCAAACCCAAACACTATTTTCATTATTCCTAGCTCCGTTCCTGCCCTAAACTATTCCGAGACTTTGATAACCTTAAACATTACACTCCACATTCTGATCAGCATAACAAAATCATACAAGATATCAGTAGAACATTTCAAACCCAAACACTATTTTCATTGTTGTACTATCATCTCTATTGTTGATCCAAGTTATAAACACACTAAACATGACCATAATCTCTAAGGATCATCACGAATCAATCTTCTACCATCAAATTCATGGAAATACTCAAGCTTTCTCACAAAACAAACACAAAGCATAAAATTATTTTAAAGCATTACACATTAAAATAAACCATCAACCTCAAGTCTTAAATCCACACTGTTTCATATTTGATAGAACAAAAAGTATACACAATTTCAACCCCTAAATCAAAAAGAGAATCTCAAAATACAAAATTTAACCCACATTCTGCACATACAGCACAAATTCTTCACACTCTTTAAAGCTCTTTAACACTATCAGAATGAAAAAAAAAAAAAAAAAATCAAACTCCACTAATATACACCAAAACTATACCAAAAAAACAAATCACTCAAACAAATACTTATAAAATGACGAACCTGATAGTGTTGTCAGTCCCTGGTCCTTCCCTCAGGTCCATGAGATACCAAAGACGATTTCAATGAGTAAGGAGTAGCCGTCTCTACACAAGAATCATCCCATAACAGGGTTCGGGCAATGGATCCTATTAGTGGCGATTTGTCTATTAGATTAGACTTGAAGGGCATCACCATTCCTGCCATGGACAAAAAAAAATACCAAATTAGATATGCACCAATAAATATAAATATAAGTAAATCTAATTTTAATTGACAATGTACCATGACAATCTGGCTTGATAATGGCAAAAGACTCTAAAAATGCATGGTCATCCTCTTCAAATGCAGACTCTAAAACTGAAATCGGACTTGGTTGTTCCTGATTCTCACTGGCATTTCCATGCAATAAATATTTTGCTACAAATAATCCTACCTGAAATTATCAGAATAGCGCTTCATATTAAATCAAACTATCATTCATCTCTCAAATTGAGCAGTGCAAATTGAAATTACTGCTTTTCATACAAGATAATGACCTTATAGATTGAAAAAAAAAAATGCTTACTCTAATCATGGATAACAGTCCGACAAATATTTCACACCATCAAATTTTACGAGTGTAATCTATATGCAAATTCTAATACCAAATCTAGGAAAAAAAAAATCTTTATACATAAAATAAGACACTATTATAATAATCATAATAAAGAATAAGGTAAAATTTCCTGCTAAAGCACCAAATATTTTTAAATTGCAGCAGTTAGACACCAACCTAACTATAATCTAATAATAATGCGTGTAAGGTAAAATAGACACAAATTATAGTTAAAGAAGTTCAAGACTGTATTAAATCCGTTTCTGGACAGCCTAGTTTGAAATCACCGAGAAATCCACAACCAACATGGAACTAAAATATGTGGATTTTAAAATAGTGTAAAAATAATCATAGCATCAAGTATGGAAAAAAAAAAAAAAATCCACGAAAATTTAGCTCACTCAACAATCAAAGCTCATACAAAGACAAACAGATGAAAGGAGGGAAAAAAATTCCGAAAATTAATAAGGAGCATACCTCCCTGAGAAACGTTTCCCTGTTTTTGACTGGTGTCCACAAAATCTGGAAGAGAAGTTCTATGTGATAATACCCATAGATAGCAGATAAACCCTCTCCAAAGTCCTGACTATCAACACATTGGGAGATAGCACCATTCATCTATCCAGAAACATGTCCATCAACATCTGATCTCTCAGTACTAACAAACTAAAATTATTTTCCAACATGTAGTTCATTAGATTTTTTTAGTTGGTTTCTTAGTCCTGTAGAAAAATAAGCTAGACACTTTCCCTTTTAAAGATGACTTTCCACTCTTTGTTTTAACCAGCTCCTTGGAGCACTGAGTTTTTCCAGGTTCACGGTCTGAGCCATCAACATTCAGCCTGGCTCCGAATTCTGAAGATGATACAAGAAGAGACTTTGACTCATAATATTTTTAGGAGAATCACATACATCTTTATTTGGAGTGCTTGCAGTGAAGCATGATATAGATCCGCTTGGTTATTGTTCCAAATTAATATTATCCTTGTCTGCAGATCTCATATGCTTTTTTGCATCAGAAAGAGCAAGCATCTCACCCAATGTACTTGAGCTTCTACGGATATGCCTCTGTTCCTGAACATTCCCAGACATCCCCACTCAATGTTAGTCTAGTTGCATCCCAAGAGTAAATCCTTAACAATATTATCAAATAGAAACAACCATAAACACTAAAACCTATTTATCTGTAAATAACATGTTCATATAACTTAAGATCAATCACAGTTTTATAAGGGAAAGAAGTAACATGCTTCCAATCAACAGTCACATGCTAACCCTCCAAAGCGGCGCTAAGAGTCAAGACAAATAGCTTTCCCTTTGCAAATGGAAATAGCTAGTTAACAGTCACCTTCTTTGTCCAATCTATCAACCTCTTCAAACACCATGTGACTTTAGACTGCCTTGATTGATCATTATCATCACGTATATTCAAATAGAAAAAAATCAATCAATCATTTGCAAGATTTGAGAATAATCAATGAAAAGAGAAAAACAAAACTCACCGAAAGTTCAGAAGCTGAAGGGAATGCCCTTGACAGAGCTATGCACTTCTCTATAAAGGCCCTCACTTCTGGATCCTTTACGTTGTTCACGCCTTGGGGTTTGACTCCTATTTTGACCTTCTTGTATATCTTGGACACGTTATCACATTCGCTGTACGGTATCCTTATAGTTACCATCTCCAGCAGGCAGAGATTGAAGGAATATATGTCTACCATCTCAGTGCAATCTTCCTCGTAGAGCTCTAATGTCATGTACTCTGGTGTTCTGATGATTGAATGGGTTGCACGACTCTTCCTAACTATTACTGCTAGTCTAAGATTTCCAATTTTCACATGCAACAGTAGAGGAGATTTATATATATATATATGTTCTTTACAAGAACATGATTAAATAAAAGACTTCACAAATTCATGTACATGGTTGAACAGAAAATGAAATATTCTCTAGGTGTTAATATGTACTCTTTCTCATATTTCAATCTTTATTCTCCGGTAAAGTACAATCAACTTCTCATCTAAGCTACATCCTTGTTCAACTATTCATTTTCTTTGACACAGCCAAACAAAACCACCATCAAAATGGTTTTTCAATGCATCTTATTCATTTGATTACATTATATAACCTCAAAGCATTACCATAAATGAAACCAATATAATCCAAATCAGAATCCTTGATTGATATATACTAATACAAATACACAAACAAAGCAGACAGACTCATTTCCATTGAAAACTAACAAAAACATCAATGAACCTAAATTGTAAGTAAAAACGAATTAAAAAAAAAACTATAAAGAATATAAAGGTTCTCTTACGAGCATCAGGGAAGGCACAAAGCAGAGTAGCGACTCTTCTGGAGATCGAAGCTACGACGACCACATCTCACACATTAAGTGTGCGTCATGTTCATTCTCTTCCAGTAACTTCCTGTTTCTTTTCCCTGTCGACATCAAAGCACAAAATTTCATTACAAACACAATATTGACATGAGACTGTGAACTTAAACATAAGATTTTTTCCACTGAATTTGAAGCATTGAAGTTTCTGCTACTAGGAGAGAAGAAGAAGCGGCAGTAGAGAAACTGAACGTGGTGAAGGGTATTTAGGGTTGGGTTGCTAGTTTATAAATATAATATAATTAAATATATTGTCTACAATAAATAAATAAATAAATAAATAAATATATATATATATATATATATAATAGCAAACGAAATCTGATAAGGGCGAGAGTTTGACCGGAGTTCCAGGTAGTTGGATGAAGGACTGAACTCATCCAACTACTGAGTCGTCGGTACTGATTTGCTTTTCTTATTATTTCTCGCTTCACTGCGACTGAATTGATCGAGAGGGTTCGTAGTCCTGATTGTCTAGTAGGGAGGCAAAGCAATAAAAATGAAGGAAATGAAGAGAAAGGGTTCAGATAGGTAATTGAAGAGAAGCGCAAGGGATGATAAGAGGAGAATGACACGTGGCACAAGAGAGGTACAATGGGGTGCGCCACGTGTCTAATTTTAACGCTATCTAAACTACATGCTTTCTACCTATTTTGTTTTATATACTAGATAATTAGTCCGCGCTTTGCGCGTTTGTTAAAATATACGTGGTAAAATAATTTAAAATAATTAATTATTTAAATATTAATTAAAAATATAATTTTAAAATAATATATTATTTTATTTATATAATTTTTCATAATTTATATACTTAATAAATTATTTAATTTTATTTAAACTAAGTAAATATATTTGAATAGTTATTTAAATAAATTTTAAGTAATTTATTTTTTATTAATAATATTTTTGATAATTATATATTTTAAAAAATTATTTAATTTTTAAAGTGTTGTTTATTCTAATAGAATAATTGAGTGATGATAATATATCAAATGGAATTTAAATCAAGTGGTAAATTAAGTGACATTTTTTAATTCAATTCATAATATATTTAATACAATTGAATTAAATGAATCGATAAAATAATTGAGTGGCGTATATGTAATTAGTAGTAAATTTGAACCTAATTTTTAAGTACTAATATTAAAATTAATTGGTAAAATAATTGAGTGGCATATAGGTAATTAGTAGTAAAACTTGAACCTATTTTTAAGTACTAATACTAAAATTCTAAACTTCCACGTCATCGGTTTTTGTAGCTCTTTTATATAAATTTTATATATACTATTGTGTTACCCGCGCGATGCGTGATGCAATAAATTGTAGCATGAGATTAAACGCATGAACAAGTCATATCACATCCATCTTATTGCAACATAGAGTTACGGGTATCGTACCCAAAGGATTATATTCAAACATGCTCAAGAGTAACAACAATCAATGTACTTCCAAGTAACAAATCAATGAGAATCAACTTAACAAAATTTATGAAATCCAACTAACAAAAGTAATTAAATCAACTAATTCACTTAGAACACTAAGATTTTGATAAAATATATGAGAAGAACATGGTTGAATATTTGATTGACTAAGTTTTCACTTGATCCTTTTCTCAAGCATTTCAACAAACACCTATCACACTAATATAACATGGATCAAAATATGCTACTATTAGGTTTCATCAAACACTAATAATAACTTGTTATCTAAATCAATCATATGTCTACAACTTGAAATAAAGAATCATAAGCACAATCCATGGAGATGATTAAAAAGTCTATGTCTAGATCACTTCAATCATTCTCAAATTCTAGATCTAAACCTAAAATTGCTATGTCTAGCTTCAATCAAGTTTAGATTCATATTTCAACTAGTTTTCACCAATTGATTGTAAACAATTAATGCTCATATTATGCTATATTAGGTAATCACCAATTAAGCACAAGAAAAACTCAAAAATCACAAGATCCAACTTAGATCCACAAATATTCAACCAAACAAGTTTAGCCTAGCATAACTATACTAAAATCAACACAATTCTTCAAAAGTTCCATATCAAGCTCTAGAGATGAAAAGGAAGGTAAGGGATTAGAAAGAACTTGAGATGGAGATGATGATTCTAGAGTTAGAATCCTTGGGTCTTGAAGAATTGGTCACCCATTCAATCTTCTTCTCTTGAATCCAATTGAATATTGAGAGAGTTTTTAGATTTAAAAGTGAATTCTCTTCTATTTCCTCTTTCAAGTGTCTAAGAGTGTTTTCTTTTACAACTAATGAATCCAAAATTAATCCAAAAAATCCCCCTTTCTATGAGTTAAGAATGGGTATTTATAGTCCAATTAAAAAGACTTAAAGAATTACAAAATTACAAAATTTGACATTTCGGCACTGTTACCGAATTGTATCTCGGTACGCAATCCGGTATCCAGCTCGGTCAGAAGGGGTGTTTGCCTTTTCAAACAATTACCGAACTGTAGTCCGGCAACGAATTCAGTTTCTAATTCGTCCAGAGAGCTTTACTTCAATGATCAGCCTAAACCGGACTGTAGTTCGGTTACCAATTCGGTAATAAGTTCGTCCAGAGATCTTTACTTTAATATTTAGCACATCCCGAACTGTAGTTCGGTTTCCAATTCGGTATCAAGTTCGTCCAGAGAGAAGTGTATTCAACATGCTTGACATACCGAACTATATTTCGGTAACCAGCTCGGTATCAAATTCGGTCAGAGAAGGTTTCTACGCTGATTAGATTGTGCCGAGCTGTAATCCGGTATTTAGCGTGGTACGCAGCTCGGTTTCTCCCCTCTATACTTCTTTTACTCCACTTTTCGACTCCTTTTTTATTTGAAACCTTCGCTTTTCTTCTTTTAGACTTTAAGTCTCAATTTCTAACCTTTACTCTCGCAAATAAACGAAAGTGTCTCAATCATGTGCAGTATTTTAAGCAAAATCAACCGAAATCATATCAAATTGATGGTACTTTTCAAACTCATCAATGCGCGAAACTGAATTTTATTCAATGCTTTTGAAAAATATTATAATTTATTTATATTTACTACTATAATTATTTGTTGAGTCGATAAATTAATATTTATATTATTTTTTAAAAAAATTCTTTTTATATCTATTTAATTTTAAGTACAAATTAGAGCGGGTGAACGGATCGATGGCAGTAGACTGACCTGTTGAACCCGGTGTGTTTTCAGTTAGGTTTAATAGAACTTCACTTAACCCAGTCCATATAATCTATAAGGTTTTGCCGGATGACCCGTTAGCCTGCCATATTCATAAAATATTTATATTTTAATGTAATTAACTATATAATATTAAAAATTATCCTTATATAAATTTTTATACAATAATTTTTTGATTGTATAATTTACACAATTAAATATTAACATATTAATTTAATTATGAATCACAAAAATAATAAAAAATAGTCATTAAACTTTAATTTAATAATAAAATGAATTTAAATAATATTAATATAAAATAATTTATTATATAACATATATGTATTTTTTTTTAAATATTGTAGCCTGCGGGTTCCAACCTAATGCTGGTCGAAATGAGTCGGGTCGAATTGACCCGTTTATCAACTCTAGTACGAATATGATATATCTCTGCATCCATGATATACTCATACATATATGTCATGATTTAATTTTAATGAAAAAATATTAATATTAGTAGAACACGATTTAATATCAACTTTATAATTACACATTTTCATTTGATTAGGATAAGTGAATTGAAATATGATTTTAACTAGTATGAAATTGCATTTCAAAATTATTTTTATAATAATAATTAATACTAAATTTTTTTGTGAATTTAAAATAAATGGCAATAATACATTTATTAAAAAGTATTAAAATGACATGGAAAGATTTAAAGTTGGATAATTAGAAAATTTCCAATATTTTCATATAATTTTTATTTTTTTTATCTCTTTTAAATTAACAAAGTAATATAAAATTGTATGCATATAATCACATATTTTCTTTTGAAAAACATATCTATCAACTTTTAAGTATACCATATTAGTTTTGAAAATTTAGAGTGGGTTGTAATCCAGTTTGAATAATACATTTAATTAATTAAAAAAATCAATTCAATCAAATGTTAACAAACAAATCTCAGTTTTTCTCACGTTAAGAATGTATTCTCCAATAGTAACTCCTTTAAATTTATTATAAATAAGTCAACTAATCTCATCGGCTATTTTTTTTAATCATTTTATCATATCATTTAATTTAAAAATTCCAATGATGATCAATTCGAATAATTTGAATTGGAAATAAAAAAATCTTGTAAATTATTTCAAACCCACAACCCAATCTAATGCAAATTCGAATTTTCCTCACCTTAACTTAAAATTTTAAGTAAGGAAGAAAAGCTTAGTATAAACTTTTAAATATATATATTAATTGTAATATAAGTATTATGTAACCTAAATATATTGTATTTATATTCTATCAACTTAATAAAATTCACAAACCAAATTTATGTAACCATAATATATATTAAAATTATTCATATATTATAATTTATATATGTGAGAATTTCATTTTGTTATTTTATAATTTTTATTTACACTATATAGCCTAATTTTAAAAACTTTACAAAAATAACCTTTCAAACTTTTATTTTTAAAAAACAACCCAAAGGACCATTTTACCTTCTATGAAGATCTTTTATACTAATTTACGAAGGTGTGAAGGGGATTTGTGGAGAGACCCTAAGAGTTATTTTTGAAAATCAAAGTTTGAATAGATAAAAAATATAAATAAACCTTTTTTAATTAATTTTGAAAATTTAAACTTTATTTGTGTTATTTTAATAATTTTCCCTTTATATGGGAGACTATACATTAGTAAAAATGAATGTTGTTAGTATTTAAACATTAATTACAATCTTAAAATATCATTTGGATGATCTACTCATTTTACTTAATATAATTTATATATATATAATTATAATATAGAGAAATCCTGTAACACTTGATTTTATAATTATAATTTTTTTTTCCATTTTAATAGTATATAAATTATTATTATCATTATTAAATAAATATGAAATGTGAAATTAATTTAAATCTATAATATTATCTTAATTTTTTATACATTTAATTATAATATTTAATATTTAAATAATAAGAGTAATACCACAATTTATTATCTTCATTAAATAGTTATATTAATTAATGTATTCGTAAAATCAAAACTACTCCATTTCATGACACTTGGCCTCACTTGCTCTCTAACTTTTATATATATATATATATATATATATATATATATATATATATATTTTGTGGTGGAAGAAGGTGACTAAAATATTATACTTTTAAAATTAAACTATAAAATATGACTATTTTATTTTTTTAAAAATAAATTTTATTTTAGATGCAAAATTAATCAATATTGTATCTATTTACATAATGATATATTAATTATTATTTTCACTTGAGTTATTATTTTTTAATAATATTTATTCTAATAAAAATAAATATATATTATTTAAAAAATTGGATTATTTTACCATTAAAAATTAAGTTATTATAGTTAATATCAAATAAAAAAACTATATTAAAATGAATATATTTAAATAAAAATAATACTAAATATTATTATTACTATTTGAAAAAAAAAATAAAAAGTTATTTTACTTTTTCTAATCCAAATTCAGTTTCATTACTTATGTCACACTTTAATTATTACAATAGTGTTTATTGTTTTTATACTTCCAATATATATATTTTTTTATAGGTATATAAATATATAAATGAATCACATAACACTTGATTTTATATTTATATATATTTTTTTATTATTCTAATTGTATAAATTATTATTAATAATAATATCATTAAATAAATATGAATTGTGAAATCAATTTAATTGTATAATATTACTAGTATGTTACCCGCGCGCAACTCAATTTTATTCAATATTTTTAAAAAATATTATAATTTATTTATATTTACTATTGTAATTATTTGTGGAGTTGATAAATTAATACTTATATTATTTTTTTAAAACAATATTTTATTTATGTCTATTTAATTTTTAAGTAAAAATTAAAACGGGTGAACGAAATGATGGCATCAGACTGACCCGTTGAACCCGCGTGTAGTTTCGGTTAGGTCTAACAAAATTTTGGCCATCATCAAATAAGTTCGCTTAACCAGTCCGTATAATCGGTAAGGTTTTACGCGATGACCCGTTAGCTTGCCATATTCATAAATATTCATATTTTAATATAATTAACTATATAATACTAAAAATTATCCTTATATAATTTTTTATACAATAATTTTTTAATTGTATAATTTACAAAATTAAAAAATTAAATATTAACATATTAATTTAATTACAAAAATAATAAAAATTAATCATTAAACTTTAATTTAGTGATAAAATGAATTTAAATAGTATTAATATAAAATAATTTATTATAAAATATATATGTATTATATTTTTATTTTTTCTTTAAAATATTGTAGCTCACGGGTCAACCTTTTTAAGCGCCAACCTCATGTTGATCGAAATGGGTCGGGTCAGATTGACCCATTTATCAACTATAGTACCAATATGATATATCTCTGCATCCATGTTATACTCATACATATATGTCATGTATTTGGTTTTAATGAAAAAATATTAATATTCGTAGAACACGATTAAATATCAATTTTATAATCATATATTTTTATTTGATTAGTATAAATGAATTAAAATATGATTTTAACTGTTATGATGTATGGTAATTGAAATTCCATTTCAAAGTTATTTTTATAATAATAATTAATACTAAAATTTTTTGTGAATTTAAAATAAATGCCAATAATATATTTATAAAAAAATTATGAAAACGACATTAAAAGATTTAAAGTTGGATAATTAGAAAAAATCCAATATTTCCATATGATTTTTATTATTTTTATTTCTTTTAAATTAAAAAAGTAATATAAAATTGATGCATATAATCTCATACTTTCTTTAAAAAAAATATCTATCAACTTTAAATATACCATATTAGTTTTGAAAATTTAGAGTGGGTAGTAATATAACATGAATAACACATTTAATTGTTTAAAAAAATCAATTCAATCAAGTGTTAATGAATAAATCTCAATATCACGTTAAAAATGTATTCTGCAATACTTACTCCCTTAAATTTATTCCCTTAAATTTATTATATATAAGTCAACTAATCACATCGACTATTTTTTTAATCATTTTATCGCATCATTTTATTTAAAAATTCCAATGATGACCAACTCACATAGTTTGAATTGGATAAAATAAAATCAATTGATTGTAAATCATTTCAAACTCTCAACCCTATCTAATGCAAATTAGAATTTCCCTCACCTTAACTTAAATTTTTAAGTAAGGAAGAAAAGGTTAATATAAACTTTTAAATATATATAATAATTCTAATATAAGTATCATGTAATCCAAATATATTGTATTTATATTCATTCAATTTAATAAAATTCGCAAACCAAATTTATGTAACCATAATATATATATATATTAAAATTATTCATATATTATAATTTATCAATGTGAGAATTACATTTGTCATTTTATAACTTTATGCCGCCTAATTTTAAAAAATTCACAAAAAAACCTTTCAAACTTTCATTTTTAAAAAATAATCCAAATTGATCAGTTTACCTTCCTATGAAGAGTTTTTACACTAATTTATGAAAGTGTAAAGGAGGTTTGTGGAGAGATCTTTCACAGCTATAAAGAGCTATTTCTGAATATCAAAGTTTGAATGGATAAAAAACATAAATAAAACTCTGTTTTGTTAATTTTGAAAATTTAAACTTTATTTGAGTTATTTTAATAATTTTCCATTTATATGGGAGACTATATATTACTAAAAATGAATATGATTAATATTTATACATTAATTACAATCTTAAAATATCATTTGAATAATCTACTCCTTTTAGTTAATATAATTTAAGTGTATATATATATATATAATTATAATATAGAGAAATCCCATACCACTTGATTTTATAATTATTTTTTTTCATTTTAATATTATATAAATTATTATTATCGTTATTAAATAAATATGAAACATGAAATAAATTTAAATATATAATATTATCTTAATTTCTTATAAATTTAACTATAACAACATTTAATATTTTAATAATTAGAGTAATACCATCATTTATTATCTTCATTTAATAGTTATATTAATTAATATATTCGATAAAATCAAAACTACTATTATATATTTGTATAATATTTATTCTAATATATATGTATAAATTATTATTAATAATATTATTCTAATATATATGTATAAATTATTATTAATAATATTATTCTAATATATATGTATAAATTATTACTATGTGGAACAAAAATAAAAAGTTATTTCACTTTTTCTAATTCAAATTCAGTTTCCTTATAGTATCTTATAGTATCACATTTTAATTATTACAATAATCAGTGCTTATTATTTTTATACTTCCAATGTTACTTTTTTTATATGTATAAAAATATACACATGAATCACTTGATTTTATATTTATATATTTTTTTATTATTTTAATGGTATAAATTATTATCAAATAAATATGAATTGTAAAATTAATTTAATTATATAATATTATTTTAATTTCTTATACCATTTAATTATAACAACATTTAATGTTCTTATAATTAGAATAACATCATTTATTATCTCCATTTAATACTTATACAGTAATTAATACATTTGTAAACCCCAAACCACTTCTTTACATGACACTTGGCTTCACCTCATTCCAAATTTTTCTCTTTTTATATATGTAAAGATTTTAATTTCTTATACCATTTAATTATAACAATATTTAATGTTTTCATAATTAGAATAACATCATTTATTATCTCCAGTTATATAGTAATTAATACATTTATAAACCCCAAATCACTCCATTACATGACATTTGTCTTCACCTAATTCTAAACTTTTTCTCTTTTTATATATATATACTAGCTGACAAACCCGTGTTGCGCAGTGTTTGTATTTTTTTTATAAATTAATAAATTATTATTTATATTTTTTTTATTAATTAGGTATTAAAAAAAATTATTTCTATACGTAATTATATAATATTATAATTAAATAACTTCTTTCATTTAGTATGGGTGATATAGTTAAATTTTAAAATTTTAATTTATTGCCATAAAAGTACAAGAATTTTAATTTTATTGGTAGGTAGAAAATTTAAAGTCATTTAACCCACATTCTAATTAATTGAAATGTCATCTTAAATTTCGTCTTTCTTGAAAAGAAATAGAATACAAACTAAAATGACTAAAAATTGTGGAGATCAAATCTTTAGGGAAGTTAATTGCAAAAGCAGATCATGCCTGATTTTTTTTTTTAAAATTCTATTCAAACACCAATCATATGTCATTTTCTATTTAATTTTATTTATTTATATTACTTTTTTTTAAATTATTTTTTATAGATAAACAAATACAAGATGGAAAAGTGGACTGGTGTAAAATAATGTAAAAATTGATCGATATGGTTATTATTATATTTAGGGTTTCAAATTTATCTTACTTAAAAGAAGTAACTAAATTAAGAAAAAATAATAAATTTATTTATCATTTTTATTAAGAAAAATAATAAATTTATTTATTATATTTATTTATATAGCTTAAAGGAAACGAAAAAAAAAAATCTCGATAAGGTAGATTACATGTTTTGTGTGGTTATACACTCATATTTTAAAATTTTAATTATAATTGAATTTATCATTTTATGTTATAACTTATCAAACTTTCCACAACATAATTTCAATTCTCAAATGTTCGATAATTTCTCTATGACTTTTGTAAATACAATTTTTATGTAGTCTTTCAAATGTTTTAAGTATTATCAACATGCAATTTTATATTTGAACAATATAACAAATACTACACGTAATATTAATCTACAATATTAAAAATCAAGTATTTTATAATAATAATAAAAAAAAATTATCTCATATCTTTATAACTTAAGATATATTATTATTATTATTTGAAATTTTAAAACAATAATAAAAAAATAAATATATATAAATAAATTTAACATATTTAAATACTTATTACACAATATCACTTACATAAATTTTAGTCCATAAAATGTTGTCATTAAACCAATAAATATTTTGTCTCTCAAATGTATTTACTTTATCATATTTTTTTCGTATTAAAACTTGAATAAATTTTGCATTCTTCGTATAATGTTAGAATTGAAAAACAAAAATTCAAAATTATATGAATACTAATTAATAATTTTTAAAAATAAAAATAAAAAATAAATATAAATTTTAAATATATATATTTCCAAATATTTAATATATGATAGTTTAAATGGGTTGTTGGTTATATATATATATATATATATATCATGTAAATGTAAAAAAGTTAATTTCAAAAAGATCACTTGGAAATATTTGATCTAAATGATTCACATGATATAGTCTTAATGGCTTAATATATTTTATATGATGCTTGAGAAACAAACTCATTTCAAAAAAATATTAGTTTGTATAAATAGAGTTTAGGAAGATTAATTAATTAAATTAGTAGTATACTTATTTGGTAGAACATACGCGTGTAAATTTTGTTTTTGGTTCATAGTTGCATAGTTGTGTCAAATAGTAATTTAAATATATAAGACAACTGACATTTATTTATTTTTCATTTTATTATTTCATAGTTGACTAACTTATTATTATTGAATAACTTTATTTTAACACTCGATTTTTTAATTTAATTATTTCGTATTCTACTAACTTACTACCATGGGATAGTCTTACCATAAAATTATGTACCATTAGGTAAATTAACAATTCGACTAATCTACTTGATTAACTAATCTACTTATAATAATTAAGTGACAATTTTACATATAATTTAAGTATTAATTGAAGTATAGAATATATAAATATTTATTCAAATTATATCATACATTACTTTTATTTTAATATTAGTATTCGAAAGTTGTGCGGATTTTATAACTAATCAATTTTACATTTTTATTATTGGATATTTACTATTTCTTTAGGATATTATATTTTTAATCAATTTTTTTTTCTTTAAGATAATTACATACAAAATCAAATTCATTTATCCTTTTAATACCAATTTAATCCTAACATTAATTAAAATCTTTTGGAATTTTGTAACTCTTAATTTCTTTTTAAATTTTTTATTTATTATCATTAACTATAACTAAATTGGAGTCATTCTTTTATATTCTTTTAAACTCAATTAAATTATAACCTTTTAAATTCTAAACTTATATAATATGATAAAAGACATTAAATTATTAAAAATTAATGAATGTCTACCTACATAACATATGTTCTTTAATATTCTAATATCAGTTACACAAATAATTTATATTAAATTCTTTTAATATAAAGAATTTAAATAAAGAAACATAAGTTTAACATCTTCATCTTTCTTAGATTTAATTAGTAATTGAAAAAAATAAAGTGTACATTTAGTAAAAAAAAAAAGAAAAGAAAAGAAAGAAAACTGAATAATTAAATGAAATACTTTATATCAAAATTTAAATAATATTTTTTTTATTTTATAATTTTTTGGAAAAAAATAACATTTATTTATAGAAAAAAATCACTTTCAATTATAAAAATTTGTGAAATAAAGTTTAAACAATCATTTAGTGAATTAAAGAAAAAGAAAATTGATTAAAAGAAATCAGAAGAATCTCCATCATATCAAATTAGATGAAAGGAAAAACTTAAATTGATATGTTTTCATTTATTAAAATAAAATAACTATAAAATCTGAATATATTTTGACGTTTTTGTAACTGAAGAATCCTGAAAAAAAAAATAAAAAACGAAATTAATTAATTACATTACATGAGATTAAAGAAAAATCAAATGGAATAAATATAAATGTATAGAAAATAGTCTTCAAGAAAATTACATGTGATGATGTAGAAGGGGTTTTTGGATTATCATAGTCATAATAATAAAAAAAGATGAACATAATTTCTTTTAAAAAAAGGAAGAAAATTGTATCTCCTCAGAATAGCTGGAGCTGCTTCAAGGTACAAGATGGAGAATAACAACAGAGTTGTCATCATTACAACGTTATTGACTCTTGCGCTCGAGAATCGCCGTACTGAAGTCTTAAACAAACAACTATCAGAATTTTAAAAATAAAAAATTAAAACAAAATCAAAATCATATTGGAGAAAGTGAAAGTAGAAAAGAGATCTAAACCTTACCAATCGAAGAAGTCGACTTGCTTACTCATGACGTAGAGAGAGGAATTCAATTGTTAGAATACAAGAAGGAGAATGCGAATTGAAAAATGTATGATTTTGGGAACTGAGTAGACTTTTATATAGGGAACCTCAAAGGAAAATGAAGAGAAAGGATTTTCGAAAATAAATGGGGAGAGAAGACTAAGCAAAAACATCAATTTAGGACATGTGTAACTTTTTAATTGGACAATAGGTGCCAGGAGCCACATGGCAGATTTTCAAGTAAGGTAAACTTCCTCATTTTATTATATATATATATATATATATTAGGATTATATATACTTAAATATATTAATAGTTAATTAAATATTTTATTAAATAATTGTATATATATATATATAATTATTTGATAATTTTAAAATTTATGTATATAATTTTTAATAAATATCTATTAAATTATATTAATTTAAGTGTTCCACTTAAATAATATAAATAAATAAATTTATTCATTTTCAAAAGTTTAAAAAACAAAACTTATAATGATAAAATTACATAAAATTATTTTTACAGTTGACTAAATAAATAGTATAAGAGTTCAATTTTTTAAATGACTACATTAATATGTTGATATATTTTAAACTTTTCAGTTAATTTTCAAAAGAAAAATGAATAAAATTTAAAGTTCTTTAAGATAGATTAAGTGAAATAATTTATTTATAAATATATTAAGGAAAAAATTTATTCAAAAATATCAAAAGAATGAATGAATTGGATTAATTTTAAAAGTAAATTACAATAATTAAATTTTGGAACATGGTAAAATTTAAAATAAATAAATAACACTACCGAACATTATAAAATTACAACAATTTATTTAATAATTATATTTATTAAATGTCTAACTAAAATGAAATAAATGAGAGTTTATCCAATTCAAATATATAACAATATTAATAATGATAATAATGATGGAAATTAGTTTCATAATAAATAATTTTTTAAAAAAATAATAAAAGAAATTTAAAAAATATTTGATTTAATTAATTTAGTTCTTCTTCCGCAATTATTTTAAATACAAGTCTCCACGCATCCATCATAGGGTTTGCCCAGCTAAACATTTTTGATATATATATATATATATATATATATATATATATATATATATATATATATATATATATATATGCTTATACTATACAAAGTCTTCATATTAATTTGGTGTGAAAATAAGCAAAATTAGACTTTTTCAATTTTTTTTTTTGTTTTAGACCAGCCCTAAATTTTTTACACTTTTAAACTTTTTTTTCTAAAAAAATTACAAAACTAAACTTTAAAAAAAAAATTTGCAGAAAATGAGCTTCCCGGTATTACTACCGAGAAGCAAGCAAATTTCAATCAGCTTCCCAGGGAAGCTGGCAAAATTCAAGTTAGCTTCCCCTTGTGTAGTACCGGGAAGCTAAAATTCGCTTCCCGGTACTACACACCGGGAAGCTGGCTTGAATTTTGTCAGCTTCCCTGGGTGTAACACCGGGAAGCTACTGGATATGTTTTTTCTCGGTATTGAAGGGTAAAATGGTCATTTTGGTCTATTTTTTTGCAATTTTTTTTTTCAAAAAGTTTAGTTTTGTAAAAATTTTAATGTTGGTCTAAAAATATAATTTTTTTAATAAAAAGTCTAATCAGATGAACTGAAACTTATAGTTGTCATGAAAAAAAAATACTATTGATTATATATTGAAGAATACTATCACTAATCAGACAAATGCAGCATGAATTTGACATGATGAATCTTCATAATTTAACAGAATAATTATTTTTTGATAAAAAGACATAAAAAAAAACAAACTAAACCTGGGAAGAAGTTGTTAGAACTTTACACTCTTGCATTTCTGTCTTGAAAATATATTAATAAACCAAAAATGAGCCTAGAAACAATTAAAAAATAACATCACAAACACTAATAATCTAAAATCTACAGAAACAAACAAAAAGTTAGCAGAAATCAATATACACATTTCTTCTTTTTCCTCTTAGTATTATAACCGTTGTTGTAATATTTCATTCTCAGATTGTATTTTGTATATGTTTTTGGACTTGGTCTGTTGCTGTGGCCTTATTGTTGTTGTGGGCCTCTTTCTTTGGTCTTCTGATATCTCCTGGCCCATCTTCTGCTGCTGGTTGTTTCTTGCCCCACGCTTCGACCCGACCCTGTGTTGATCCGCGCTTTTCTCTTTGGAGACCCGATTGCTGGCTGCTGACTTAACTATATATGTTATCATTTTATCCTATTGGCAGTTTAGAGAGAGTATCTGTATCTTCTCTCCTCCTGCTCTGCTAGGGTTTCGTTTTAGGGTTCTTTGTGACTTGTTTGTGATTTCTGAGTGTTGTAACTTTGTGATGATGTTGTGGTCTTTGTGATCTGAATTCTAGTGCCATCGATCTCTCAGTGAATAGTTGAGGTCCCGTGGATTAGCCTCATTTTGAGGTGAACCACGTAAAGTGTTGTGTGATTTTGGTGTTTTTGATTCTTATAACTTGCTGTTTTGTTACAGATTGGTATCAGAGCATTAGGTAAGAGCTTGTTTGGTAAACTCTGTGATCTAGGGTTTATAGATTTGTGAATACTTTGTGGTTTCTTGGTGATCTTGTGTGCTTCTGTGTGTTCATTGTTCGTATTTTTCTGTTTGCTGATATTACCTGTCTTCGATCTTTGTAGATCTAGGGTTTACTGTTAGCAACGACTCATTAGTGAAACCCTAACATAGCAGTTTATGATTTGTTCGATATCTTGTTGTTTTCTGTCATTTCTTGTTTCTAACAAGTTTGTTCAAGTGACAGGTACCTTTTGGAGGTGACTGAGAAGGATAAAAGCTTAAGGAGAGGAAGAGGAAACTAGAAGGATGACCCTAAGAGAGGTTCCGGGGCATTAGGAGGAAAATCGAACCTGTTAAGGTCGATTTACCAGTAATCAGTTATAACTGAGCCTTTCTAAACCCTTAACTCTATTTTAATTCCTTCTCTGCTTTTACATTGTGATTTCTTGTACTGTGTATATTACTGTGTATCTTTGGACTGGTTGAGAACCTTGGCTGAAGAGGTACAAGCCTTAGTAGCTTGTTAAAGCCTCGAACCGCCTGCCAGCACGGAACAGACTTGCTTGTTTGAACGTGGCTGAGGGTCACAAGTTTAGTCTTGTTAAAAGACCCAAACGGTGTCAGTAACGTGAAAATCTGACTTGTTTGAGGTTCTCAACCCTTGGGGAATTATTTGGATATTATCTGATCTGTCTCTGTGTGAATATCTGAGTGATTTGTTTGTACTGTGATATAGTTTTGTACTTCTGATATTGATTTGTTCATTCTTTGTGAATATTGTGCATCATACTTTCATTTGCATTCCTATTAGTGTCAGTATACTATAAAGATTTTTTAAAAACATTCTTTGAACAAAATTCTTTATAAATGTCTTCTAAATCCTCTAATATCAATCCAATAAATATTGAGGTCTTTGATGGATCTCAAGATTTTATTTTGTGGCAAAAGAAAATGTTATATGTTTTGGTTCACCATGGCATAGAAGGGGCTGTGGATAATGACTATCCTTCTGGTATCTTTGACACTAATAAGGCTAGAATGGCCAAACGTGCATATCATACTATACTATTGCATTTATCTGATGATGTTTTAACTGCCATGAATGATGTTAAGACTGCTGACTCTCTCTGGAAAGATTAGAAGCTAACTATTTAGAATCTGATATTCCAAATAGGATTATTAGCCTTCATAAATTGTTTAGCTTTAGGTTTGTCCTTATTAAGACGGTAAATGAGAACTTGGCTGTGTTTAGAAGGTTAGTTCAGGATCTGAATAGTAGGACAAAAGAAGCTGAGAGGCTTAGCGATGAATATCTAGCTATGGTCATTCTTCATACTTTGCCTGAGTCCCATAGTGTTGTTAGAGAATTCATTTCTTTTAATAAGAAATCTTTAACCACTAAGGATATCATGGATGCTCTGAATTTCAGATCTGTAGGTGAGGAAATGATTAAAAAGTATAATGAAGGGTTATTCCTTAGCAAGCCTAACACCAGCCATAGGACTAAGGGGAAGGGTAAGAAACCTGCAGCTAACCAAAATAATCTGAATAGGGCGATAACAAATAAAAGGACAGTAGTAAGGGTAAAAATGGTAGCAACAAAGAGAGGAAGTGCTATTATTGTAAAAAGGCTAACCATCTTATTAAGGATTACTTCCAGAAAAAGAGAGATGAAGCAAATGGTATTGTTAAGCCTGCTGCATCTAATACTGTTACTGTTTCTGATCCTTTTGTTGATGGTTTTACTGCTGTGATTGAGTTAAATAATTCTGCCATTCTTGATAATTCCTTGATTGATTGGGTGATAGATTCTGGTTGTACACACCATATGTCACCAAATAAGGGCTGGTTTTCAAACCTTGAGTCTATTAAAGGGGGTTTTGTTGTCATGGGGTTTGACCATAGGTGTGACATAGTTGGGGTAGGAAATGTAACCATTAGGCAGTATGATGGTAGAACTTTAACCCTTAGAGATGTCAAATATGTCTCTGGACTTAGGAGGAACCTTCTGTCATTAAGTAACATGGGTGAGAAGGGCTTTGATTGTGTGTTTAAGAACGAGTAGGTAGAAATGTCTAGACCTGGATCAAATAAAGTAGATTTAAGGGGGAACAGGGTAGGAAACCTATACATTCTTAAAGGATCAACCTTAGAAGTTCTAGCTACCCAAACCAAACTTAGTGATTCCATCAGTAAGGCTTTGCTGTGGCATAGAAGGTTAGGCCACATAGGTTTAGGCAGTCCTAGAGAACTTCAGAAACAGGGGTTAATTGAGAGTGACTTTCCTTGTGTCATTCCTACTTGTGAAAAATGTGTTCTTGCTAAATAAACCAGATCACCATTTCCAAAATCTGATTTTAAATCAAAAGCTGCTCTTGAATATATTCATTCTGATTTGTGGGGTCCTACAGAAACCAAAACATTTAGCAACTGTCAATATTTTCTTTCATTTACTGATGATTTTTCAAGATTCTGCTGGACTTATTTGTTAAAATCCAAAACTGAAGTCTTTGAAAAATTTAAAATTTGGAAATCTTTACTAGAAAATGAAACTGGAAAGAAAATCAAATGTTTTAAAACTGACAATGGTCTGGAATTTTGTAATGAACAATTTCACAAGTTTTGTGAGGAATCCAGGATTATGAGACATAGGACTGTTAGGTATACTCCTCAGCAAAATGGGGTTGCTGAAAGGTTGAATAGAACCCTTCTAGAAAGAATTAGAAGTCTTTTATTCCAAGCCTGTCTTCCTAAGATCTTCTGGGGGGAAGCTTTGAGTTATGCCTACTACCTTAAAAATAGGTCTCTTTCTTCTTCTATTGACAATAGGACTCCTTTTGAACTCTGGTATGGAAAACCTCCTAGTTTCAGTCACATTAGGACCTTTGGCTGCAAAGTTTTAGCCCATCAAAGATTTGATAAGCTCGATCCTAGATCTCTCATTGGTTTGTTCATAGGTTTTCAGGCTGGTACTAAGGGTTACAGGCTTGTCTTTAAGGATAAATCTAGTTATAAATTCATTATCAGTCGTGATGTTGTGTTCTTTGAGACTGAATTTCCTGGATTCCTTAATTCTGAGTCTTCTAATCCTATTCAGTACAAACAGCTTGATCTCTCTAGCTTTGAAATCAAACCACTAGAACCTGAGGATTCTGTGCCTGGTATTGAGTTTGATGTGCCTATTACTGAGCCTGATAGCCATAGGGTCAGTGAACCTGTAACTAACAGTGAGTCTGTCCTTTCTCCTGATCCATCTGAAACTGATCCTATTGAGAATACTGAGAATCAACCTGTTGAGACTATAAATGAGACATACCATGAGCATAATTTGGATGATTATCTCCTGAGTAGAGATAGACCTAGGCGGACCACTAGGATGCCATCCAAATATAATGACTTTGTTGATATAAATCTTGTGATCTATGCTCTTAACACGTATACTGAATCAGAATTTATTCCAAATTCTTATCAAGAAGCTATTAATTGTCCAAATGCAATCATGTGGAAGAATGCTATGGATGATGAAATAGCCTCATTGATGAAGAATCATACTTGGGATCGGGTAACGAAACCTAAACTTAAGAAACTTGTGGGCTGTAAGTGGATTTACAGGGTGAAGGAGAACTTACCAGTTTCTGATTCAGGTCGGTTTAAGGCTAGATTAGTTGCCAAAGGTTTTAACGAGAAGGCTGGGGTTGATTTCTTTGAAGTATTCTCTTCAGTGGTTCGGTATATCACTATTAGGATAATGTTGTCTTTAGTTGCCCACTTTAATTGGGAATTAGAGCAGATGGATGTCAAAGCAGCCTTTCTCCATGGCTTTCTTGACAGGGAAATCTACATGGACCAACCTGAAGGGTTTGTCAAACCTGGTGGCAAGGTGTGTCTCCTTAAAAGATCTCTGTATGGTCTGAAACAATCACCCCGTCAATGGAATGAAAGGTTTAATGATTATGCAGGCAAAATGGGTTTTAAACGAAGTATGTATGATGCTTGCTTGTATTACAAGTCTGTTGATAATTCACCTGTATTCATGCTATTCTATGTGGATGACATTCTGTTAATGAGTTCAAAAATGCAGTATCTGGCCACTGTCAAACATGATCTGAATAAGGAATTTGACATGAAGGATTTGGGGGAAGCCTCCAAAGTCCTTGGCATGTCTATATCTCGGGACAGAGGTAATAATCTTTTATGCATTGATCAGAAAAATTACTTGTATAAAATTCTGAACAATTTCAATATGAATGATGCTAAACCGAATAGTTTGCCCCTATCTGCAAGTCATAAACTTGACAATAAACTCTGTGATGACGATCATATCCTTCATAACATTCCATATCCAGAAGCCATTGGCAGCATCATGTATGCTATGGTTTGTACAAGACCTGGTTTAGCTTATTCAATAAGCATATTAAGCAGAAACATGATGAAACCAAGGCTTGAACATTGGAATGCTATTAAAGGACTCTTCAGGTATATTAAAGGCACTGTTGATTTTGGTTTAGAATATGGAAAGCATTCTGATGTTGTGAATATTATTGGCTATACTGATTCTGATTTTGCAAAAGATATTGAATTCAGACGTTCTATGACTGCTTATGTGTTTATTGTGTGTGGAAATTGTATTTCCTGGAGATCCAAATTGCAATTTGATGTGGCTTTGAGTACTACTGAATTTGAGTACATTGCTCTAACTGAGGGGATAAAAGAAGGGCTCTAGATACAGGGGCTCCTTCAGAAAATTAAATTACTTGGCTCCAAAGCAATAGTCTTCACTGATAACCAGGGAGCCTACCACATCAGTAGGAACCCTGTCTATCATGACAGAACTAAGCATATTGGGGTCAAATATCATTTCATTAGACTGAATGTTTTAAATGGTGTCTTGCAGGTTGAAAAAGTTCCAACAGACGAAAATCCCTCTGATATGGGCACCAAGGTAGTGTCACTGAAGAAGTTTCTATATTGCAGGAACTTCATTCACATCTGCCGGGTCTGAAAAAAGGGGGGATTTGACCAGTGATGCAATCCATTGAAACTGAGAGAGACTTGGAGGCACAATGATGAATTATGATGATCATAGACCAGTGTTGATATCTGTAGAATGTACCATTAGGGGAAGTTTTTGTTGTAATGTTTCATTCTCAGATTGTATTTTGTATATGTTTTTGGACTTGGTCTGTTGTTGTGGCCTTATTGTTGTTATGGGCCTCTTTCTTTGGTCTTCTGATATCTCCTGGTCCATCTTCTGCTGCTGGTTGTCTCTTGCCCCACGCTTCGACCCGACCCTGTGTGGATCCGCGCTTTTCTCTTTGGAGACCCGGTTGCTGGCTGCTGACCTAACTATATATATTATCTTTTTATCCTGTTGGCAGTTTAGAGAGAGAATCTATATCTTCTCTCCTCCTGCTCTGCTAGGGTTTCGTTTTAGGGTTCTTTCTGACTTGTTTGTGATTTCTGAGTGTTGTAACATTGTGATGATGTTGTGGTCTTTGTGATCTGAATTCTAGTGTCATCGATCTCTCAGTGAATAGCTGAGGTCCCGTGGATTAGCCTCATTTTGAGGTGAACCACGTAAAGTGTTGTGTGATTTTGGTGTTTTTGATTCTTATAACTTACTGTTTTGTTACAACCGTGTTTGACATCTTTGTTTGCTCCCGTTTGACATCTTTGTTTGCTCCTCAGGGAGCATTTATTTGTTGTTCTTCCATGAAATAGTTCTTGCATTTCCAAAAAAGAAAAGTGAGTCTCTCACATCTCATTCTATTGGCTACATAAAAGTAGCATCTGTAAGTGCATTGCTACTCTCAAAAGAGTAGTCACGCACTGTTTGATGATCCTTTCTAATCTCCCTAAATTTTAGAACTTCTACAACTGAGCCATGTTTCCATAAGAGATTAGCATTCAATTACAAATATAGAAATTACATTACCAATTGCCTAAAGTGTTACTCTCCCTTGTACACAATAAAGCAATCCACTTTATGTTAGCACCATGTATAAATGATCCGATTAAATATTATAAATAATAACATAGTACACCAAATTCATTTTTAAATAAATTAATTGATAACAATTTTAGTTTAAAACCTTTTTTAAACTAAAGACTTGTTAAAAAGCACTTTTTCAACTAAAAATATGTTAAAAAACACTTACTAGAATAACACGTATAGTGGAAATTAAGTAAAAATACATTTTATTAAGAAAATAAACACCATATGGCAGATATAAGAAAATTTCCAACCATGGAAGCAGTAGAGGACTGCTTTTTTAAAAGGTTCCTACAGATTGCAGAATAGGGACGAAATGAGCCAAAGGATCACAATTGATTGAGTGGAGTGGTAATTTTTTTTCCTTGCATCACAAATATTAATATCAGACCCAGCCTATACCCAAAACCAAAATTTATATGTAGAGATAAACATAACATACCATTGTAGAATTAATATACAGATACTGACTGCATCAACAATGTCTTGTAAAAGATAGTAATGAAATTAGTTTAACGAAATAATATACAACTAATCTAATAAAATTAAATAAGAAATCGTAACCCATTTACAAAAATGAACCCACCTGGATCCCTTGAGCTAAATTTGAAGGTGTGAGACACTCGTATTAAAACCATGAATAACACCAAGCATGTAATCGATATCAGACTCAGCTTATACCAAAAACTCAGAATCAGTATCTAGAGACAAACATAACATATCCATATAAAATAAAAACAAAACAAAACAGAGACCGACCACAAAGAAGCATGGTGTAAGTGGAAGCAATAGTCCACTCGGCCATCTTCAGAGAAAAAAAGTGGAGCTTAAAGGGATCACATATATGAAAATGTAAAAGAGAATAATAAAGGTATAACTTTGATAAAGAATGCAACTATGGAATAAGGGTTTAAGAGAGGAAGACGGTTAGGACAGCGAACAGAGCCGAGTCCAAGATTCACGGTTGGATTGTGATGAAGATTTCTACCTTCAATACATGTGTGCAGTAGTATGGATTCTCCAGCACATCTCCTCTAGTCAGAGCTCTACCTCCACAACCTCAGGTGATGTACAGTCTTGCTCGCGCTTCTTTAACAGATTAATTTTAGAGACAGAAGCAGGCCATCGGTAAACCTGACCTTGCTGCTGCCATAAAAGTTGTTTGAAAAGATACAAGAGGAGAAAGAGAGGCAACTCTTTAATTGGAGCCCAAATCTTATGAGAAGGCATTTTAAAAAAGATGATCTTTCAAACATAAGGCAAGAGCAATGATCAAATCCTTCAAAATACTTTGATAAAGTCTCTAACCAAACCTCAATATGTTATTATACACTAATTTAAAATCAATATTGTTTTGTAATCAATTCAATAATTATTAGGGGGCAAATGCAAACAAAATTAACACCACCATCATTCATAATCTTAAGCTTGGAATATAACGATTAAATAAATAGATAGCAACAGTCACATCACATCAGAGACAGATGAGTCTAAAATATGTGAGCTGAATTTGAAAGAAAAAAATACTAAGCATGAAAAGTCTATCCTGTTAACAGATTAATCAAAGTAACAATGAATATTCTCAGGAAGTAAAATAATCGTCATGATACAAGCTATACAAGTAACATAAGAAATGGACCTATTTTTCAAAGAAAACAAACAACACATTATATTTGGAGAAGAAATAATATCAGTCACCCAAATCAAACAGTTTCTAAATCTTACATTTATGTATATATGTATGAACTCACTATCATAAATAAGCATGTTGACTTACATGATGTAGTTCAGGAGCTAAAGTTTAGAGAATGAACTGTCAAACCTGCGATGAACATAAAACCACCATTAGATAAATAAATTGATAAAGTCATAAGTTCAACTTACTTCTCACTGACCTAGGATTGCTTCATTAAGTATTCTTACACCTGCCAATTGTTACGTAGAAATGCCTTCCCAGCAACACCAATACCACAGTATTCATCAATTAATTGGCAAGCTTTTATAAATTACTTGTTTGACTTTTTGGATAGCAGAAACTTCAATATATACGGAGTATATTTACTTCTTAATATTATGATGTTTATAACCTCGAACATATTAAACTTTTGAGAGAGACTCAGAACTGAAGTTGAAATTTTAGAACTAAGATGTACATGCAGCAAAATAAACTGTTTGCACTTTTTTGGAAGGAAATTTTTTATTCATTTTAATGTGCAAAAATATTCTTAGTCTCCACATCAAACACCATATCCTAACACCACCACCAACAACAATATTCAAAAAGCAATTAAAATTAACAGCACATGAAAACATCATTATTTAACGTAATGAACCAAACCTGAATTCACTCAGATATGAACCTAAACTTTGCCACATATTCAACCACTACCAACCGGAAATTAAAAAGAAAGAACTTTAGATGAGTATTAGAAATTAATAATAATAATAATAATAATAATAATAATAATAAAAGCAAGCTAAAATTTTTTGATCTAAATCAAATTGCCACAATCTTCGTCAGTAACTAAAATACATTATTATTGACAATTGACAAACCAATCTTAGATACATCCGGGGATGTCGCTTCCTTGTTGTACTCCTTGTCCGCTTCTATCCAACACAGACTGCTAACAAATTTTCACAAAGTAAAATTAAGTAAAATTACTCAGAATCACGCAACATATCTAAACACCACTAACAACAATATTCAAAAAGCAATTAAAATTAATATAAATGCAAACTAAAAGAGTTCTCCATTAATAATAAAAAAAATTAAAAAAAAAACCCTGAAGTGCAGGAAGTTAAGGAGAGAAGAAAAGAGCAACCAAATAGTAACTTTCAGCCATCTGATTATAAATATCATCCCGACCTTAAGAATCACATTAATAAGACTATAAACTATCATCACAAAATCAGAATTTGACCAACTATAATAGTGATTTTTCATTCACAAGAGTGATAGACTGTAGCAAACCATAATGGAATTTTAAAGGATCAGTTCACTATTACAATAAACAAAATAATCCCAAAAAATGAATTCACTATCTAACTTGGAACAAACTGGTAATTCAGAATGCTGGTGAAGCACTACAGCTTGTCAAAACACAAAGCAGTAGGTGCATATTCTTACGAATGGCACAATGAAATGACCAACTCCTACAACAATGCTTCTGTGCCTTTTACGCATCAAAATATCAGTTAACCAACCCGAATCAATCAAACCACTCACTAAGCTATAGCATTCACTGAAATCAAGATCAGAAATAGGGAAAGCAAGTACCAGTTATCAACAGAACAGTGCATCTATAAAGGCCGCATATATATTCCTCTTCCCTGTCAGACTTCCGCAACGGTAGAATAAACACAAGTTGCTGGAATTGTCTTCCTAAAACGACCCCTATTGTACAAACAGAACAAAATACCATTAAGATAAAAAAAATAAAAAAATAAAACCTTTAAATAAATCATGTAAAATACACCTTCGGTTTCTTAACAGAGGCAAGAAGAGTGAGTTTCTGAGGGGAGGAGTGAGTCAAACGATGAGCCAAGTTACCAAGAAAATCCTCCTCGTCTAGCTTCCTGTTGTGGTTGATTCCACAAACACAAAATAGAGAAATTTTAGAGTAATCGACTAAATATTTTTATCTGGGTAGTTGAAAGAGGAGTAAGAGAAAATTAATAGAGTAGAAGAGTAACGGATGAGAAGATGATCAATGAGGAATTGTTGGTAAGATGAAGTGAGAAAGACAGAAATCAAGGAACCCTAACTCTTCCACCCATAGATACGTTACATGACAATAGTGAAAAGTACCAGGGAGTAGATTTTACTTACAACATAAAAAAACAACAAAAGTATTCCTAACTTCTCTGCGAAGATGATTGGAGGAAATGTGGAGAGTGTCGTGAATGGGAGCAAAAGTATTCCTAACTTTTTATCAGAAAAGTTTCGTCGTGGTATATACGGAGAGTCTCCAGCTGCCAAAAGTCACACAAGGTTTAAAAATTAATGTTTTATGAATTATTCACGTGCACATTATAATTGATAGATAAAGACTATAAACTTTACACGTGTCCAATTTTCCATGTATGTAAATTACTTGGTCTGTGAAGTGATTTTGATATATATATATATATACTAGAATTGTGGACCCGTGCGGACGCACGAGTATCAAGATATTCAATAAATTTGTAATTTTTTTAATAAATATTTACAATCAACAAATAATGAAGCGTAAATTTTATCACAAATCGAATAACATATCTAAACGAATATAAAATAAAAGAATATCTAAATGAATAAATAATACATAAAATTCAGATTATTTAACTTATCAAATAAATGACACGAATGTCAAATTTGATAGCATATCGTCCATACCTTTATAAAATGTTTTGGAAGACTTCTTTATAACGCGTCATACTCGTCTAAAATCAATATTTTTAGACCTTCACGGTTAGTTACCCTAGATACAGCAACATATAGTTGACCGTGACTGAAAACAGGTCTCTTGATATAGAGACCTACATTATTTAAAGACCGGCCCTAACTTTTATTTATAGTCATTACGAATGACACCGAGATAGAAAATTGTCTCCTCTTAAATTAGAACGATAATCTTGAATTTGACGGCGTCAAAGTAATTCGCAGTATCAATACCTTCTGTCCAACAGAAGGACCTTGAATGACCTTAACTTCCAAGACTCTTCTTCCTAACTTTGTTAGGATCAACCTCGTACCGTTGCATAAACCCTCCGAGTGATCGATATTTCTCAATAGCATCACCGGTATACCGACTTTCAATTTAAGTTCGTGAAGAGGTAAACCTGAGCACTTGATGCTATTCAAGAATTCTAGAGTGTGGAGGTTTGTAAAAATATCAGTGACCGTATCCGATTGACACGCCGAATTTAAACTGTGGTAAATCCTTTCATCATTAGGATTCATCGACGTCATGTAATCGTTAACCTCTTCCACCAAGTCCAGTGTCAGAGAAAATATAGCGCGCTCATTCAAGTATGTAAGATTGTTAGAGTGCCGATGAAAAGATAGATATGTTGCTTCCATTATGGAACCAAGCGGATTAGTAGATTCTTTTATCAACAAATCTTCAAGCATATCGATTTCGGCAATTCCTGTATTTTCTTCTCCCACAATACCATCACTAACGCTTAAAATCCAGTCTACAAATTTTTTAAGAGCATAAGACTCTACAGAAGATGTCACTGATCGATGTCTCATGTTCTTGGTCAATCTCAGAATCTTGCAGTACTCCCAAAGAAATGAAGAATTGATAGTTGCATTAACAACTTCATTTCTACTATCTTTCGGTATGACGGGAAGAATCTACCTAAAATCTCCTCCTTAAACAATAGTCTTGCCACCGAATGGTAGATTTTCATTTTCTGGATCAATTGTTCTCATAAAATCTGGTTTTAGAAATAAAATATTTTAAAGTTTCAATTTCACGAAATGAATTTTGATTACATTTACAAAATAAGCCTTCATGACACTTTTTGCTTTTGTCATGGGTTGATAAGGTCCGTCATGGACCTATAAAGGTTCTAAAGTTCTTCACAAAGATTATTATAGTAACAGTAATAGTAGAGTTATTTTTTAAAAAATTATAAATTTTCCTAATTATAATACTCTTAATTGTATAAATGTTATAAGCGTAAATAAGTGCAAGAATTTAGTCTTATTAATAACTATACATTTATCATTTATTGTATAAATGATACAAGTGTAAATAGTAATAAAAAACTTAGTCTTGTTAATAAGTGTGAATGGAATAATTTTAGATATGCCACGTTGGCGGATTTTGTAATTCTGTTATATAACATATATAGATATTAAATAAAAGAATTTTTTAGATGGTTATACAAAATATTTCTTAATTGGATTTTGCCATTGCAAATTAATTTTAATTAAATTTTAAAAACATATGTGAATTTATATTTGTTTAGAATTGGTTGTGATTTGTTTTTTAAGAATTTAGGTGTATATGTATTTATTTCATTTGATGTAGGCATAGTTTAGTAGATAAGAAAACTAAATAACAACTTAATTGATATAAATTTATGGAATAAAACTATTAATTGACATTTTGGAATAAAACTATTAATTGACTAAAAAATTTGACATTTTATATATAAGCTAACACTTGTGGTGATGTGATTAAATTTTAAGATATTATTTTCCTTACATTATGAAAATGAATATATACTCAAAATGTTTAATCAAACCGTGGTTAATAGTTTTAATGCATAATTCACAATGTAATTAATCTTTAAAAAATTAATTAATGGTTAAATTATAATTTAAAATATGCTCATTTCCATCGCAACAAAAGAAATTAAGAAAATACTTAAAAATATTACAACTGCTTAAAAAAATAATAGTAAAAATTAAATTAAATAAGTAAAAATAATATACATCTAAGCGTTGGATTTTTATTTATTTATTATTTTTTACATTATCATTTCAATTATACTTTTTTATTTTGTCACCCTCCATTGCTATTTGCTTTTAAAACCTTACCAAATCAACTTTATAATAATAATAATAATAATAATGATAATAATAATAATAATAAAATAATAATAATAATAATAATAATAAAATTCTTTTTAACTCAAATCAACATATATTTTGTACTATCTTATTTTCGTTTAATGAAATAATTTAAATTTATAACATCCTTTCTAATTACAAATTGATATTTAAATTATTATCAATAAATTAATATTTAAAATTTTGTAATATTATATTTCTTTCATAATCTTTCACAAAATTATTTGTTTAATTTATTAATTTTATTTGTAATAATTGATTGTGATATATTAAAATGAGAAAATGAGAACAATATTAATTAAATGTAATGAATTGGAAAATATCAATTTTCAATATACAAAATTAAGGAAAAAATAATAATGGATTGGAAAAATTAGTACAAAATATAAAAGAGAAAGTGGGCCAAACTTGACAATTTGTTTAGTGAATTAAAAAATAAAACTCTATTATAATAGAAGGAGCTCATCGCTACAACTACTAAAATGTTAACCTAACAACTCATCGCTACATCTATTTGAAACACTAATATAACAATTAATTCAAAATTTGATACTAAACATACTCTAAATGTTTATCATGCCGACCTACATAATATTGAAAATTGTACAAATTCTTTTTTTTTTTTTTTAATTTTTCATTCATATCAATTAAAATTATACCTTAATGCATTTAAGGTATTACACACTATAAATAAAATAATGAAAATCCACTTATCATATATCATTATAAAATAATTATATTAATATATATATATATATATATAAAATCTTTTAAAAAAAATGCATATCATCAAATCAATATAAGCTTACCACTAAAACTTAAATCTGTATTTTCGACCATTCCAATATATCAATAACCGGGATAATCCTTGAAACAATTGCCGAGAAAATTTAATTAAAATCGTTCAAAAACCAAAAGTGCTAAAATTAAAATGAATTAAACTCCACATAATTAAGTCAAAATTGTCAAAACCATTGAATTGAAAAATACTAAAACAAAAATAAGTTAAAACTCTTTTGTTCTTGGATCCCTTTGCCAAGAAAAAAAAATACAAAAATTAAAATCAATTAAAATTCATATAATTGAGCAAAAAAATTTATTAAAATCATAAGTGGAAAATACTAAAACAATTATCAATCAAGCCTCTTTAAAATATATCAATTTCAAGTTAGATCATCCTTAAAACTCCTTCAAGAGTCATTATTTTTTTTCTCATCTAAATTTCACCGTTGGTGGTGTAGATTTGTGTGCCGTTCTCTACATATGATCGTACCTCACTTAAATAGTTATCCAAGAATATCTTAATAATGACATGATTCCTTGATTGACTCATATAATAAGAAAAAAAATAATCAATTTAGAATAATTTCTCAATTAATCAATTTAATTACGAATAAAGAGATATAAAATTTATCTTTTTAAAAATATCATTAACTTTTAATATTTTCAGCAAGAAGTCATCGTTTCAGGAAAGTATATGTCAAACATATTCCAATCTATCTCAATAATAGTTCCTAAATAATAAAGGATCTAAACAATAAAAGCTTTTCATGAATTTGGAAAAATCTAAAATAAACCAGTCAAATTTTGATTATTCCCAACGAATCAAGTAAACAAATAAATATTAATTAGCATCAATCACGGGATATCCATAGATTGATTTTAATTATTTTAAATGCTATTATTAATAAATGGTAAATAAATTCTAAAAAAAATAAACATAATGTTTCAAATCTTAAAATACTATTTAAGTTACTAATTTATTAATAATTATTTTAATTTAACTTTTATATTAGAAATGATGTCATCATTTTAAATAATTTAGATAAAAGAAAATAAGTTATATATATATATATATTTGTATGTCGGAAGAGAAATTTATTTTTTTTATATGTAGATAAAGCAGAAGGGAATAATATAAATTACATTTAATAAATTTAAAAAATACTTCCTCCGTTTCCAAATACTTGCAACATTTTATGTGGGCACGCTTTCCAATGCTTAACTTTAAACGTAAATATCTTTAATAATATACAACTAAAAATTATATAAATTTCATATTTGAAAAATACACACCAAGACGAATAAAACAAGACCCCATTTGACTATATTTTTTCTTATATATAAAAAATAACACGTGAAAGAAGATTCATCAATGAATAGTATACACTATTCAAATGTTGCCACTAAATAGAAACGGAGGAAGTATATCTTTATAGTTATATAAATTATATATATATATTTAATATTTATTTTTTTTTTACTTTTTTTTTTTATTTTTTATATATAGAATGTACCAGAGTTCTATATATAATTGTAGATATCTTTATAAATTTTATATATAAAAAGAGATTTTTATTGTTGTATAAATTTAATATATATTTTTTACTGTTAATAATTTTAGGTGTTAAAATTTCATTTATTTTTTTACCAAATTCTAGGTGACTCATTTTATTATTATTTTTTTACTGTTTATATATATATATATATAAATATATATATAGAAAATTATTTTATAATAATTTAATCCAATACCAATGTTAGTTTTAAAAAGTCAGATAATGTAGTGTTAAGAAACAGATTCAATAATGCAGCACCAATTTTAAATTTTAAAATAGTCTTTTATATACATATATATATTAGTTTATATATATATATATAAATTAGTTTATATATAATTTAATCCAACAGTAAAGTAATTGATTCGAAACGACGGAAGACAATTGAGTATAAAATTAATATTTTCTATATTAAATAATTGGTAGGCAAACATAATTAATTTAAACATGTGCATAATTTAATTTAGAGTCCATTGGATTTCTAGGCCATAAAAAGTTTACTATACAATTATAGACCACTTTTGAAAAGTTTGCAAAACTAAACTTTGATTTTCACTCCATAGGCCAATCACAGCTGTGAGCGTAATTCACAGACTGTGAGCATAATTCACAGCATCTGTGAATTGTAAAGTTTCAGGGGTATTTTGGGAAACTTGGCCTATGGAGTGAAAACTAAACTTTTAAAAGTCTGTTTTTGTATGTTTTTCAAAACAGACCTATAATTGTATTTTAAACTTTAAAAAGCCCATTTCTTAAAATTTTCACTTTAATTTTTAGGCAATAACTTAGTAAACAAAATAGTTTGTCTTTCCCAAAATCACTTTTCACTGCAGGTAGTTCCATAATCTTCTTCATCCTAGCCTATGCTATAATTTTTCCAGCATTGACATTGCCGTTGAACATTGAATCAACTATATTTATGAGGCGGCGATGATCCGGAAAAAAAAATTCTCTAACATTTTTTCTAATTCGGACAACTTTAAGTATATCCAACGAAGTTAAAATCTTGAAGTCATGGTTCAAGTTTTGTTGTCGATATGCCAGTAAGATTCCATACACATAAGTTGCTTCTCGGTGACCTTTTTTATATGTCGTTTCTAAGACCATCTCCAACCCACACCTATACCCTATCTCAAATATAAGGTATACCCTATCACTCTATCCTGATTTTCATTCCAACCCTACCCATACCCTATATTCATTTTGGGGTCAAATTGTAATTATTTTATTTTTTGTGGTTAAATTTTAAATTCATTATTAATATGAAAGATTAATAATTGTAGATGGTGTATTAATAAATATAAATTAAATTAATAATATTAGTAAAATATAATAAATAAATAAATAATTAATTAATATTATTAACATAATTAAATAGTTTATTTTTTATATTCATTAATAAATAAATTTGAATTCAAATAACATAAAACATAAAGATATATAATTTTAATAACACGATAAATAACTATTACATTGTCATAACAAAATTAAATACTAAAAGTAGACAACAATTTATCATATAATTAATGTTTACTTTATAATTAATACTTTATAACTATCAAATATATGGTTAAAAGGATTCAAATGTAAATTTAATTTTATAAAATTGCAAATAGGTCCAATAGGGCGTGGAGGAAAGTAGAACACTATTAATAGTGAAAGACCTCCATGCAAACACCCTAAAAATTCTTGAAATTTGTAATAGGGTGGATGGATTGAATTTGATTTTTGTAGTTTTTTTTACCCTATATTTGAGAGAGATTAGTTGGGTTGGAGAAGGCCTAATAATTGTAACCCAGATTCCTTACCTCCCGAAAAAATTTTCTCATTCCAAATGTTAAGTACAAAAATAATAATATACTAAATAAGAAAACAAAGCAAAATAATCAAAATACCAAGCATCTAATCAATTTTCTATTAAATAAATTAAAGTGAAAAAATTAAACATCATAACAGTCAATAATAAATATAATAATAATAATAATAATTATTTTTTACTTGAACTGATTTTATGGTATTTCTAAAAAAGAATTGAAATACACACTAAAAATTGAATGGTGCGAATAATATTTGAATTTAAAAACAATTTATTTTTATTGAAGGTGAAGTTCAGTGGTATGAAATATATAATTAATATAATTAATGATCATAAATACTATTACATTCATATGGAAACTTTAATTTTATTAAATATTATAATAAAACTTATTAAATCAACTATTAATTGTCGAAAATAATGAGGGATAATTTATCATTATTCAATTTTTTTTCATATTCCACTGTAATTTAATAAATGTTGACGTAATTTTAATCTCTCTTTATATCTTTATTTTTATATTTTATTTATAATTTTATTTTAAATATTTAAAATTAATTTTCATATTTATTATATTTTTATCTATTTTTGAATTTATTATTTCACAAATTTATCATTTAAGATTATATGTCATATTTTTAATATGAATTTAAATAAACTATTAATAATAAATATTTATATTTTATTCATTATCAATTATAAAGACTAATCTATATCTATACATTTATAGAAGTGAACTCTTAAGCGCAGTTGAAAATTGAAAATCACAATAAAAAGAGAGTACATTTTAGTTGTTTTGGTTTGTATGATTATAATGTCATTAATTCACCTACACGCAACGCGTGGGTCTATTACCTAATTTATATATAAACGTAGATGGACACAACAAAATTATGATTGAATAACATTTTTCTGATATGGTGGATCAGTCAATGGCATCCAATTATCCCTCTAACTAATCTTTTCTTTCTTTTGTATATTATTATTTCTTCTATTTTTAATTATTATCATTCTGTAAATCTCTTTTTATGAATATTATTAATATATAACTTCATAAATAACATTGATGTCCAAAAATGTATTTCGAAATTACTCCATGTATCTGTCTATAAATTATGCAAGTAATTGTGTTATATGCAGTTCTTTTCATATGAAGTTTTTATGATGCTCTAAAAGATTGTTTTCATAAGAAAAACTCTTCAAGCACTATTTGAAGACAGAGAAGATATGACATGGTTGGAAAAAGAACTATTTAGCTAATTGGTAAGTAAAATTTAAAGAATGAGAAAATGAAACATTTGATGATATCACTTGCTACCTTTATAGGTGAATCTATAGTGAAACAGACTAACCGTGATACATTTGGGAAGCCTGAATTTGGTATGAATCCTATATTGTTGTGAATCAGTTAGTGAAGTCACTACCTATAATGAAATGTATATAACTCAAAGGTCATTCTTGAAAATAATCTAATTGGATTTTATTTTGTTTTACTTATGATTACAGCTAATTCTTATTTATTTTTTGGTTAGACAACTTCAATTTTTATTATTAAACTATTTACGTTTTATTTTTTTAGTTTAAAATTTTAAATTTAAAATAAAGATATTATTCTCGTGCAAAGCACGAGTTGTTTTCCTAGCTAATACATATATGTTAATATGTAATTTAATATAAAAATGCTTACGTATTGTGTTTTTATAACGCCACTTATCATGTAGTTAATTTGTTTGCTTAGGTTTCTCCATTTATAAAGATAAATATATAGAATAGAGAAACTTCTTATTTAAGCTTTTTATTTGTTTTGTTTTTATTGAATTGATTCGATTTTTAAGAATGAATTGATTTAATTTTTGATATGCTATGATTGCGATTATAAAATAATTTATTTATTCATATTTTTAATTTAATAAAAAAATTATAAAACATGTTTGGTTGAACTTCTTCTTATAAGAAGATGGTAAGTAAATTTTAACTTTAACCAAATATATATTATATATTATATATATATATATATATATATATATATAAACTTCTATTATTATTATTATTATTATTATTATTATATATAAATAATAATATAATGATAATATAAATTTTGGATTCATGTCAATTTTAAAATTTTTAAAATTGAATCCAAAAAATAAAATAATATAAACTCATATTTAAATCTCTAGTGGCAAGTAGCTCTTTTAATTTACAAAGAGCACCAATGCCTTGAAGGTTGATGTGAAAACTAATTGAACAAAAATCTTTTTATATAGTGGTGGAGAAAATGATCTGTGAGCTATATTTCTGATGTGGTATAAAAATTAGTGTAAAAAGGTGAATAGGAAAAATTGAATATTAGAATTTATTACAGACTCTGTGTAAAAAAGTGAGAAATTATTAAAATATCGAAATAACCAATATAGTTAATTCAAATTTAAGACTAAAAAAGTAATTTTATAAAAAATATGACGTGTTACATTTTTAGAGTGCCACTTGTTAACACATGTTTAATTGACTTTGTTAATTTCCTCCTCTTATTATAATAGAGATTACAGAATCTGTGTAAAAAAGTGAGAAATTATTAAAATATCGAAATAACTAATATAGTTAATTAAAATTTAAGACTAAAAAAGTAATTTTATAAAAAATATGACGTGTTACATTTTTACAGCGCCACTTGTCAACACATGGTTAATTGACTTTGTTAATTTCCTCCTTTTATTATAATATATATATATATATATATATATATAGGGTTAATTCCAAAACCCACCCAATTTTTGAAATATTTTACTTCTGGCACCTAGTTTTGCAAACCTATACCAAACCACCCCAAAATCAAAACTACTAGTGGTTTTGGTAAGGTGTGGGTAGTTTTAGTGTTTTTGAGTGATTTTTGTATTTTTTTTTGTGGTTTTACTAATTATTTAGTTTCAATAATTTTTAAATTTTTGATTTAATAATTTAACTAAAATTTAAATATTTTATTAAATAATTTAAATATTTTTTATTTTAAAAAATTTAAAATTTGACTAAACTAAAATAAATTATTATATAGTTTAGTACTTTTTAAATGTTTGGTTTAATAATTTGTAATAATTTTAGTTTGAGTTTTTATTTTTAAAATTTACTAAATTTAAAAAAATTATAGTGTAGATTTAATAATTTTTAAGTGTTTGGTTAAATAATTTTTAATAATTTTTTTTGAATTTTTATTCTTTAATTTACTAAAACATGCAGCAAGAGATTATTTAATTATAGCTTTGTTTGAAAATTTATTACAAAATTTATATTATTATTGTATTATAATTTTATAGGTTGTTAAGAAAAAGTATAAAAAAAAGTTTTAAAATTGAAAAATAATTAAGAAATATTTATATATTTAATAGTTATTTTATTTTTGAAAATATAAATAGAAAAATAAAACTCAATTTTTCATTAAAAACTATTGAAATTAGATAATTTTTGGTTGTATGTATAAAATGAAAAATTAAATGTTGAAAATAAAATTTATTAAAATTATTCAGCTAATTAAATTAATGAATTAAAATTTTTAAAATTATTGAAACTAATTGTAGTTTAGTAAAAATAAAATTTAAAAATTAAAACTATAAATTACTAAAATTAACTAATTAAAAAATAAAAATTTCTAAAATTATAAAATATTATTTAATAAAATATTTAAATTTATTAAAATTATCAAATCAAAAAATTTAAAATTATTAAAACTAAATAATTAGCAAAACTATTCAAAAATACAAAAATCACTCAAAAACACAAAAAACCACCCACACCTCACCAAAACCACTAGTAGTGTCAATTTTGGGTGGTTTTGGGGGTGGTTTAGTATAAGTTTGCAAAACCAGGTGTTAGAAGTAAAATATTTCAAAAATTGGGTGTTTTTTGGAATTAACCCTATATATATATATAACAAAACCAAACATAAAAATATATCGAAATTAAAATTAAAATAAATTTAAAATTAAATTAATTAGAGAAATTTAAAAGGGGAAATGAAGAGGGAGAGACTTGGAGAAGGAAGTGATTGAAAAAGATAACATTAAAGAAGACAAAGAGAAGATAAATACTTCATCCGTTCTAAAATAGGTGAAACACTTCCTGCGGACACGCTATCCAATATTTATCTTTAACGGTAAATATATTTAATTATATACAACTAAAAATTATTGTAATTTAATATTTGAAAAGTAGACATTAAGACGAATAAAACAAGATCCCACTTGACTATATTATTCCTTATACATAGAAAATAAAATGCGAAACAAATTGTTGATAAATAATGAATACTATACTAATATTTCACCTATTTTAGAACGGAGGTAGTATTAAATAACAATTTTATAATATTCAAGTTACACGTGGCATACCGTAATTGGATAAATTGTTGCCACATGTATGCCACGTGGCGAATTCTCAAAGTAGGTAAAGTTTGAGATTTTGTTATATATATATATATATATATATATATATTATATTTTCCTTTTCAATATAGTTGACCATAAAAAATATGTATGGAAGCCGTAATGAAAATAAAAATAAAGAATATAACTAACCTTTTTGTTATTGCCTTTACCGACATTTTCAATAATTTTTTAAATTTTTATTTTTTTAAGTGAAAATTTCGGGTCAAATGATTAAATGAGTTCGTTTTAAAAAATAATTAAATACATGACCCTCTCATGTATAAAACATTACACTAGAGAGGTCATAACCAAAATTTATTTTGTAAGAGATTTTTTTAATTAATTATCTCGAAAAAAAATTCTCCAAATGGACCACCAACAGTTTGAAATGCAATAATAAGTCTGGTTTTAAATTTATATAAATCTAAATGTTATAAAAATTTGTTTTTATCCTATAGGCCGAACTTCCAATTTTGCCATTGTAATTTAATTTTAATAACAAAATTTCCATTATGTTTTATTAATATATAAAACAAATATACTAAAAATATGAAATTCCACAAATACCACTCTTACAAAACCAACTTTTAAAAATGAAATTAAATTGTTTCTCTCCAACCGCTTAATTCACCCGATCACAGACATTGCTCACACTCTTCAATCTCACCCTTTCAACTTTAATTCCAAATCAAAAGTAAACCTCAGTCTCACAATTTGAAACCCATTGTTCCACAGTTTCTCTTCTCTTCTATGTTTCCTAGTTTGTCAAAGCAAACCCACGCTGAACTCTCATCTCTTATTTTTGATGTGACGAAACTCAACTGATATTAAAATTCACAGTACTCAATCAAAATTCCTATCAACGTCTAATGTAGTATTTTAGATATCGTCTCCACAGGGATTGTAAGCTAAGAAACATGATTGAGACTAAGATTTAAACTGAATTGCTAACAGAATCTATATATAAAATGAATCATAGAATCATAGAATCATAGAGTTGATGTGAAGTAAAAGTAACTCATGACATTCATTCAATGAAAACTCAAGTCAACACTCTATTCTGCAATTGATCTTAGCAATGAATAAACTGATTTGCTAGATCTGTTATCAATTAACTTCTCATGCAAGTTTCATCTTAAATCACAGATTTACCTTCTAGATCATCATCAGTGATCTGTTAAAAGATCTCTCAATTTAATTTAACAGATCTCAATCATATAGTTGCATATATCTCTATACTACAACTTATACAATTGATAAGCACAATCTGTAGAAAAATAGATCTGTAGTCTATCTCTAGTACTACGATCCTCTGTTCTCAGATTTGAAACCTGATCGCCATCTCTGGTCTAAATCAAATCTCAAATTAACAATATTACGTAACTCTCGTTCTTGTAATTCAATTAGCTCATGAAATCCAGTAGATCTGGCTATAATTGAACAAGAAACTTTGCAATTGAAATGATAATCAACATCAAGATTCAACAAATCAACAGAGCTTTTAGCTAGCACATCTACTTCAGTATATTCAATCAAGTACAGAAAATCATCATCGACATGCACAATATCTAAATCTTATCGAGGAAGATTGAAGCTAGACACTTTCATAGTTGTTTCTTCACAATCTTCAAGCTAAATCTCAATTATCAACAGAAACAGAGCACAAAACTTCTTCAAGAAACTTCTCTGAAAATGTTGAATAAAGAGTATAGAAGAATCTAGAATTTCTCTTAAAGTATAACAGAATGTCAAGAGTGAAAATCAAAACGTCTAAAACTATTTTTCTCTAAAAAACTTCACCCTAAATACTCCATCTGAGTTCCTATTTATAGAGTTTGGCTCAGTGGCAATTTCGAAATAAAATCAACAAAGAAACACAAATTGGCGAAGTAACATTTTTCTCCATTTATGTCGCCTGTTCCTTCGCCTGAATCAAACGACTTCTTCACATCTCACTTGTCTTGATTGCCAAGCTATCAATCTTTCTAGGCGAAATAGCCTCAATGTTGCCACAGTTCGTCGCCTGGTGTTCAGGCGAGTTAACTTCTTTTCACCAAAACACTCTTCCAGCTAAGATCTTCTAGGCGATGTCTCATCAAATGTCGCCTGTTATAATCCTTAGATTTGGCGACATTTCTCCTTTATCGCCTCAGCCATCACCTCAAGATAGGCGAGGTTCAATCTACATCGCCTAAGTTTCTGCCAGGATGGCGATATATAAAGGCGAAGATTTTCTGATTCGCCTTTCATGCTTTACTCTTCGAGGCGAAATCTTCTTTATATCACCTGCTGTATCGCCCTTTACTCCAAATCATGGCGACGTCTTTAGGCGAATTCTGTTATTGGCAAAAGTTTTTTGCCAGTGTGCCGACTTTGGATGAAATTCTGATCAAGTCCTCCTCTCTTCTGAATTTACATGTTTTAGCCTATTTTCCACAACTTTTCATCCAAGTTCCTGTCTCAAGAATAATAGCCTAGAATTAGTAGAAATGTATTCAATATCTCATCATTTAAACTCAATTTCATTATATTCAAGCTCATAAAGTATGCTAAAACATAGGTAAATACTAGACTTATCAAGTACCCTGAACTTAGCCTTTTGCTTGTCCTCAAGCAAACTGACTAAAAATCTATTGAGACAGCAATCAGTGCAAACTAATATCATAATTCAAAGCAATCTGTCTAATATGTTTTGAAAAATCTCTAAACAGTGACCAGCTTTTCCTTCAAAATTTCCAATCAACTAATTCAAAACTGGTCATTTTCTTCATGTGGCAAAGTATCTGAGAAGATTCAAGTATTTGAGTTTTGAAACTACTTCCTCACTGTAGTCTCGCATAAGTGTTTGATCTCTCAGAATCCTAGAGGTTACTCACTCAATACACTAGTCACTTTAAGAATCAGAGTTACGTACCAAGGCAAATGTGATTCTAGTGTTTCACAAGCACGTATGAAGAAAATTTTAAGAACCTCACGAACATTGAACTTCACTCATATACTGTACAGCACTTAGAGGTTCCTAAGTTCAGTACTGCCTTTTTGTCTGCCTTAGAATATCTGATTTGTATATATAGGGAAAATGGGGTCAAGTTAGCTTATGAAAGAAAGGATTTTTTTCCAAGGAATCAAAATTTGGACATACCACTAAATTACTCTCAATTCCTCAATTCTTCACTCTTTAGTGTTTCCCCACTCCATGATACTTTATTCACATACTACTTTATTTATGAACACTGTCTATTTTCACTTGATTTTGTTTGTTCTTTTTTTTTTTTTCATTCATTCTTCTCTCTCTCTTTTTTTTTAAATAGTGTATATTCTGCTTTTAGCAGCTTCAGAAACACTCTTTAAGACAATCCTCACTTCCCATCTTTTCAATCCCAAAATTAATGGTAAGTCCAAAGGGTAGGATTGAGATTATATCTCTATCTTTATGGTTTGGACTGGATTAGGGACCCAAAGAAAATGTTTTAATGAGAATGGAAACAAAATGGTTACCTCACAAGATATCAAGGTCTGGTTATATCAAGTAGGCAAAGGCTATTTAGTAGTTTCACTCACTCTCTCAAATCAGATCATTTTCTTTGGCAGATTAAAGACAGACTTTACCCGACCAATGCCCTGTACACTTGAGGAATATATGAGAAATTCAAAGCCCTATGAAGGTTCTGATTTCTATAGAATAAATTTTTTTAGATAAATGTGTTTAATAAGGAAGAGAATAAAAATAACCCCTCTCATGAAGAAAAAGGCACAGGATTAAGCTCAAAACCTCACATTCCACCCAAGGTTTTCTCCACTCTTTCCTTATCAAAACTCATCAACTTATTCACAATTCAAAACTAACTAGAATCTTTATCAGTGTTCAAAGAAATTTGTCAAAAATTGCTCATCAAAACTGCTTGTTTTGAACACTTGTTGTACTGTTTGAAAACTCATTTTATGAAAAACTAAATCACTTTGAATTATGAGCAATGTAAGCTCAATCATGCACTCAGACCTAATATCCTAAGAAAATACTAAAATAAAATCTACAAATAAAATCAAACTATAAAACTAAACACAAAGAATAATAGCAATGTGATTGCTACCCCACCCCCAACTTAAAAGAAAGCAGTGCCCTCAATGCTTAGGAGAACAGAAATGAATAGAAGGAGAGAAGGGAATGTATAAAACAATGAACTAGAGAGTTAGACAAAGTACCTGAATGTCACCATTATCAGAAGACAAGTCGCCCCAATTAAGGTCAAAAAGAAAATTGGTTAGGCGAAATAAGAATAGGCGAGAAAGAAAATGATCGCTAACCTTAGGCAAAATACCCAGGCGAAATATAAGAGTCGCCAACTTAGAATGACACAGAGGAATAATATCATGGCGAAATACAGATCCTACAGGCGAAATATTAGATAAGATAGAAATGTCGCCAAAAAGAGAAATCAAGAATTAGGCGAAATAAAAGATATATCGCCTCAACCATTCACCTGTACCATATGACAGAACTTACCAACCAGGCGAGAAACAGAGATCTCGCCTTAATCAAGGCGATCATTCTGGCGATTTGAGTTCTACCTCGCCTCAATACACTGTTGCATTAAAATCCTTTCAGAATGATCTGTAAACTTCAAAAGTCAAAGTGAGAATTGATTACACAATCAATGTTTCCTCATGTAGACACAACTCACTTTGTTTGGGGAAAAGAACCCCCAACTTAAAATCTGAAAACTCTCTGTAACAGTTAATAATCAACAATCACATTACTCTTTTCAACTAAAAAAAAATTAAGACACAAAAGTCATTCACATTACTCTTTTATTCAAATTGAAAAAGAAATGAAAACAAAAGACTCAAGTAATCACATTACTCTTTCATTGACAAAGACAACAATCACAAACAAACATACTAATGTCTTAACAATTACAAGTTCAGTCAGTTAAGCATATGAAACAATTAAAAATCCTCCAGAGAGGGATCTGGAGACTGAGCTTGTCGAGGAGAATTTGAATTCAGTCTCCTTCTCTTTGGCCTTGGACTGGCCTCAACTGATTTGTGAGGCTTGACTGAACTTTTCTTTTTCTTCTGGGCTGCAGTCTTTACATGCTTCTTTTTCTTCTTAGTAGCCTTTTCTTCTTAAGCCTCATCTTCACTGAGAGGATGAATCTTGAAAGCTCTGTTGGGTGGATAACGCGTTGGGTTAGCCAATTGCCTCAAGAAATTGCTACACCTTCGGACTTGTCTGAATATGAAAGAATAATATCCATCTGGCACAGACAGAGCAGAGGTTGGCTCCCAGAAACAAAGAGTCTTGTTATGATCCAAAATAAGCATCTGGTCCAAATCTGCTGAAGTCACTGCAGGATCACTAAACACTTCCTTGCTTACTTTGGCTTTTGCACCCTTCTGACTAGTCTTCTCTTCATTGAAATAATCCATTTCAACATCAGAAGAGCTAGTAGATGAGAACTCCATCCCTTCGAAAAATTCATAGGAAGGCATCCTATTGTAAGTTTGGAAAAATTGTCCTAACATAGCAGCCACCTCTTCCTCATTAAAAACTCTAGCTTCTTCAGTGGGAATTCTCACATCCTCTTTAACAAAGGGTACTTGATTGAGAGGCTCAGGCTGCAAATATGGTATGATTGCCAAAGCTTGAGAGGAACTAGCACTATTTTCAAGTTGAAGAAAAGGTACTATTGCCATATTTGGAGAAGATTGATCATTGCGTATAGGAATAGCATCTTCAGTTGGAAACAATCCCAGTCTTGCTTGATTTATTAGCTCTTGAATGGCGGGATGCAGAACATGAAGTCGTGGAATGAACTCTTCAGTAGTGAAAAGTTCAGGCAGAGTAATACACTTGACAGGTCCAAAATGTGGAGGAACCTGACAAGTGTAGATGAGGGCCTCTTGGATAATTGGGTCTTGTACTGCAGACTGTTCTTCACCTTTTTCAGGTTGAGCTGAACCAGATCCTTCACCCTCTTCTTGAATAAAAGGAGGTAACCCAGCAGCTTCAGCAAATTATGCTACTAGTAATCCTTGCTACTCAAGCTTTGCTGTATTAATTTCTTCACATTCTGAAGATTCAGAATCATCAATCACCTTCTTTTCTTTCCTCATCAATCTCTCATCCTCCTCCATAACCTCATTAGCAGCTCTTTCTGTTTCTAAATCAAATTGATCACCCAAATTCCTCTTTAAGTGATCCTCACTAGCATTTTGAACATCTGGGAAGTCATGGGGCTCAGGTTGACTATCCATCAACTCTTCTTATTCAAACTGATCTTGAATGCTGATCCCACTCACAAACTTAGTAAAACCAACTGATTTGGCACTTTGACTTGCCCTCTGTTGTTCCCATATTTTTACAAACTCTTGTGGGTCTGCAATTTTGCTGAAGAATTCTGTAATCCTTTCTTCAACCTTTCTATTGACCAATTCAGAGATCATGGCTTCAAGTTCCTTAGAAATTGGCTCATCCACTCTTTCATTCTCCCTTCTTGGACTCTGAGTAGAAGCTGAAATCTGTATTGGTTTAGAAGCTACAACAGGAGAAGAGAACTTGTTCTTCTTAGAGCCTGATTTCTTGGCCTCCCTTAGGGCCTTTAACTCTAACACTTTCTCTACAACTTCGGTGCAAATGGTTTTCTTACCACCTCTGCTTTCCCAAATCCTCAGCTCTAACTCTCTAGTGTGTGGTGTTGAATCAGCCAACCACACATCCTTCTTCCTACTCTTTACTCCATATCTTTCCAATAAACCAGTGATTAAGGAAGGGAAGTAGAGTGTTATTTGTCTTGACTTTTCCTTTCTTATACTGCATATTCTCTTTTGTAGTTTTTAGAAGATCAGCTGGCCTAAATGTATAAATTTGCCTTGGTTGAAATCCTTCAGGAACCTTTTCTCATCAGCAGTAAAACGGCTCCCCTTGTTCTTAGGCATGACATTGTCTCTCAACCAAGGTAAGCATATGGCAGTGTGAATATCCAATTCACTTGCCAAAACATCTCTTTCAGATCCTTGAGTTGGATGCTGAAATCTCCTTAAACTTCTAAAGTCTTCCTCAGTTAGCTCTGAGGCTTCCATTCCTCTATCACCTTGATGAGTAGCCACCATCAGTTCATAATAGCTGTAGATAGACTCAGCTGAAATGTCCATTTGTTGGCCTCTGATGTCAAATGGAGTGTCCAACTCCTCTGGAGCCTTATCATAGAACTCCTCCACCAGAGTGGCATTCACCATCTTGGGCTATGCCACTAGCTTCCTCATGAACCAACTCCAAAGATAATTTCCAAATCTTTTATCTTCAAATTCTTCTAACAGAATTCCCTTCTCTTGCCAAAACTCCAAGTTGTCCTTTTGAGAAGGGCTCTTGATCTTGGACTTATCTTTGGAAGCTTTAGGTGAACTGGATGCCACATTCTCCCCTTTAGTAATGGCTCCAAACTCTACTGCAGCCTGCTTTTTAGCCAAAACTAACTTATCAACTGTACCACTCCCCTTAACAGCAGTTGAAGTGGAATGGGTCTTGGGAGTAACACTCTTCTTTTTACTGGAGCCAATCTGTACTCCTTTTTGCTTGGGAGACTTAGGCGAGGATGGAAGAATCACTCTGACTTGATAGTTCTTCTCATCATAGATCTTCGGCTTGGCCGAAGTCTTTGCTTCTTTGCCCTTCTTAGATGGGCTAGGAGTGCTGTCGCTCTTTCTTTTAGCCATTATCTGCAATTTGAAACAATATTTCAACAGTTATAACCGGATATCAGATTGACAAAATTAAAACTCAGTAAAACAACAGCATTATCAACATTTAACAGTCTGACAGTATGTCGCAACATGGGTTCAGCATTTATAAAGCACATTGAACAATCAAAACTTTAAACCATGTTTTACAGCTTAAAAACTAACAACTATTGTCAATCATCGCAACCAATTATATTAAAAAATAAACACTCAGCGAAAATCATTCATGTTCTTTATTCAACCCACAGAGTTTCGACATCACTACCGTTAAACAATTGCTCTACTAATACCTTAACAATCTCGACTAACATATCAACACAGATAAACCTAAAACAGCTAACAACTTGCATAAACTGAGAGAGAAGAAAAGGAACATACCTTGTTTGTTTACTATGATGGAAGTCGATCGAAAAGCAGAAACGAACTGAGAGATTCGCGATTTAGGGTTTTCACACAATTGAAAATTCAGAGAGCAAAGTAATGGCAATAGTAAAATCGAATTAGGTTTAATGAGATATCAAAAAATAGGTGCAATGATGAAAGAACTAGGCAGAAGGCATAAAGTTTTTGCCTCGCCCCGTGTCATTCAACGGTAATAATTGTGTGCACCTATGTAAGTGGCGAAATATTTTATGTCGCCTAAAGTGTAGGTGTGATAAAATTCAGAACTAGGCGAGAAAGAATGAAGTCGCCTTAAATGACCTCATTGGCGATATAAAGTGGTGACATATCTATTATTTCGCCTTCAAAAAGAGTTTCAAGCGAATGACTGAGGCGAAAAGAAGGCTACCTCGCCAAAAATATTTTCAAAAATAGGCGAGTTTCCAGGCGAAGAAATCACACTTCGCCAAATTAAACTTGTTTCCAGGCAAAGAATTTTGGCTCAATTAAAATTTAGCGCCAGAAAACATACCTGGTTGGCGAGATAAAATGACAATGTATTGAATTCTCGCCCCACTCTTCTTGTCACTGGGCTATGTAACAAGACGAGATTCGTCCTTCCTCGCCTTCGCAAAAGTAAAGTAGGCGAAGCTTTTGGCATGACTCTTCTTCTCGTCTTCACCCAGGCGACCATGCATGGCGAAATCCCATATTTCGCCATCTTCAAAATATCCATATAGGCGAAATGAAGTTATTCCTCGCCAATTGATGAACAGCTTTGGCGAGTCTTTTGGCAATAAGAATGACATCTCGCCTTCTTCTTTAAACTTCAAGTTCATCTGAAAACAACAATTCTTCTGCAAAACATGAACTTGGTTAGTTAAAAACTTACACAATTGATTGATCATAGCATAATTTTCCAAAAAGAATAATTGTGTAAGGAGTATGCTTTGTTTAAGGTCATTAGCATCGACCAAGGCAAGTTTGTTAGTGATTTTCCATTATTTCTACAGGATCTGAGATATAAAGGATATCTCTTGTCCTGTAGATGTCTCCCCCCACATAATGCTTGAGTCTCTGTCCATTCACAACAAAAGAGTCAGTAGACTTGTTATCAAACAATTCAATAGCTCCATATGGGGAAACACTCTTTATTCTAAATGGTCCAGACCATCTAGACTTTAGTTTTCCTAGAAATAAGCTAAGCTTGGTATTGTAGAGCAATACATATTGTCCAGGTTTGAACTCTCGCTTGACAATCTTCTTATCATGGTAATTTTTCACCTTTTGCTTGTACATCTCATGATTTTCATAAGCTTCGAGGCGCCATTCATCCATCTCATCTAGTTGTAGAAGTCTCTACTTTCCTGCTTTTTCATAGTCCATGTTCAAAAGTTTTACAGCCCAATACGACCTATGTTCCAACTCTACTGCAAATGACTTGACTTGCCATACACCATTCTAAATGGTGACATTCCAATAGGAGTTTTAAAAGCTGTTCTGTAAGCCCATAGAGCATCATCTAGCTTGAAGCTCCAGTCTTTTTTGGACTCATTCACACTCTTTTGCAGGATTCTCTTTAACTTTCTGTTTGAAACTTCCACTTGACCATTTGCTTGTGGATGATAAGCTGTGGTAACTTTATGGATTACTCCATACTTCTTCAGAACCTTCTCCAACAGCTTATTGCAGAAGTGAGACCCTCCATCACTAATTAATACCCTGGGTATGCCAAATCTAGTGAAGATATTCTTCTGAAGAAATTTCTCCACTACCTTTCCATCATTTGTAACACAGGCAACAGCCTCTACCCACTTGGATACATAGTCAACTGCTACAAGTATATACTCATACTTGTTTGATGGAGGAAATGGTCCCATAAAATCAATACCCCAGACATCAAATAACTCCACCTCCAGGATATAATTTTGGGCCATTTCTTGCCTCTTGGAAATATTACCCATTCTCTGGCATCTATCACAGCTGGCCACATAAGCATGTGCATCTTTGAATATTTATGGCCAATAGAAACCACATTCCAGAATCCTGGCTGCTGTTCTTGTTCCAGCAAAATGTCCAGCATATTCTGAAGAATGATAGTGCTTGATGATGTCCAATGTTTCTTCATATGGGATGAAACGTCTTAACACTTGATCAGCACATCTCCTAAATAGGTAAGGTTCATCCCATATGTACCTCTTAACCTCATGAAAGAACCTTTTCTTCTGATGACTGTTTAGATCTTCAGGTAACACTTTACATGACAAATAGTTTGCATAGTCAGCATACCATGGATAAAATGTTACCTCACAAAGGAAAAGTTGCTCATCTGGAAATTGTTCAATGATGTCAACTTGAGCGTCCATATCCTTAATGTGCAGTCTTGAAAGGTGATCAGCTACTATATTTTTAGTGCCTTTTTGTCTTTGATTTCTATGTCAAACTCCTGCAGCAAGAGCACCCATCTTATCAACCTAGGCTTAGATTCTTTCTTAGCAAATAGATATCTCAATGCTGCATGATCAGTATGAATGATAATTTTAGACCCTAAAATGTATGATTTAAACTTATCCAATGCAAATACTATAGCTAGCAGTTCTTTCTCAGTGGTGGTGTAATTTCTCTGAGCTTCCACCAACGATTTACTAGCATAATAAATGACTCTGAATAGCCTCTCCCTTCTCTGTCCTAGCACTGCACCTACAGAAAAATCAGATGCATCACACATGATTTCAAATTCAGAATTCCAATCTGGTGGAATTATGACTGGTGCTGAGATAAGCTTTTTTTTTAAGCTGCACAAAAGCTTTCAAACATTCATCAGTAAAATCAAATTTCTTTTCCTTTTCTAACAAAACACACAGGGGTCTAGCTATCTTTGAAAAATCCTTAATAAAACGCCTGTAGAACCCAGCATGTCCTAAGAAACTTCTAATGCCTTTTACATTAGCAGGAGGAGGTAAATTGCTTATCACATCAATTTTTGCTCTGTCTACTTCTAATCCCTTAGCAGACACCTTATGGCCTAAAACAATACCCTCTTTTACCATAAATGACATTTTTCCCAATTGAGGACTAGGTTAGTTTCCTCACATCTTCTAAGCACTTTCTCAAGATTATTCAAGCAATCATTGAAACTGTCTCCTATAATGGAAAAATCATCCATGAAAACTTCTAAAAACTTGCCTATGAAATCAGTAAAAATAGCTAACATACACCTCTGAAATGTTTTTAGTGCATTACACAGTCCGAATGGCATCATATTATAAGCAAAGGTTCCAAAAGGACAGGTAAAAGTTATTTTGTGTTGATCACCAAGTGTTATGGGGATTTGGTTATATCCAGAATAACCATCCAAAAAGCAAAAATAAGGGTGTCCTGCTAGTCTATCTAACATTTCATCTATGAAGGGAAGGGGGAAATGATCCTTTCTAGTGGCATCATTTAAAACTCTATAATCTATGCATATACGCCAGCCTGTAACAGTTCTAGTAGGGATCAACTCATTCTTTTCATTCTTTATCACAGTAATCCCTCCCTTCTTTGGTACACACTGCACTGGACTAACCTATTCACTATCTGAAATTGGGAAAATAATACCTGCATCAAGGAGTTTCAGTACTTCCTTCTTCACAACCTCCTTCATAGTTGGATTCAATCTTCTCTGAGGTTGGATCTTGGGTGTATGTTTGTCCTCCAAGATGATCTTGTGTGTATAGAAAGTGGGGTTGATTCCTTTAATATCTGCTATCGTCCATGCAATGGCTTTCTTGTGTTTCCTCACCACTTGGAGGAGGCTTTCCTCTTGTCCATCTGTTAAGTCATTGGAAACCACAATAGGTAAGCTAGAATCCTTAGAATTAAGGAATGCATACCTGAGAGGACTTGGGAGTGCCTTCAGTTCCAACTGTGGTGGTTTTTCAGTTGAGGGAAGCATTGGCTCAGCAGATTATTGTATATCACTAATGTCGAGGACAAAATGAGAAGTCATGCATTCCAGCTCACCACTGTAAACACTCTCTTCTGGAATGTCCATATCCTCATCATTGATCAATACATTGTTCAGTGGATCAGAACTTCTTAATGCGAGAATCTTATCCATCAACTCTGTATCAGCTGCCAATTGTATACTCTTGACTTCATCAAAATCGTATGGAAATTTTAATGACTCCAAAAGACTAAATTTTGCTTCCTCTCCATTAACTCTAAGTGTGAGTTCACCATTTGCCACGTCTATTTATGCTCTTCCAGTTCTTAAAAATAGTCGACCTAGTAGCAAAGGTACATCTTCATCTACCTCCATGTCAAGCACTACAAAATCCACTGTAAACATGAATTTGTTTACTGTGACTATCACATCTTCCACAACTCCCTTTGCATGAGTGAAAGACTTATCAGTAAGTTGCAACAAGAAATTATTAGGTCTGAAAGGCCCTATTCCCAACCTTTCATAGATGGTCAAAGGCATCAAGTTTATACTAGCTCCTAAGTCACAGAGAGCTCTCCCTTTGAATCTTTCGCCTATGGTCAAAGGTATGGTGAACTTGCCAGGATCTTTCTCTTTCCTAGGAATCTGGTACTTAACAAGTTGGCTCACACTCTCATTCACATTAATGCATCCCACATCAGCTAAATTCCTTCTATTTGATAAAAGCTCATTCATGAATTTAGCATAAACAGGCATCTGTTTCAATGCTTCAATGAATGGGATGTTGACATGGATTTGCTTCATCATGTTTAAAAACTTTTCAAGCTGCTTATCCAGCTTCTTTCTATTATCTCTTTGAGGAAAAGGTAAGACAATCTTCACAGCCTCCTGTTCTTTTGCACAATGTTTGCTGATTCCTTCATTTTCCTTATTCTGTGCAGGAGGTTCATAACTTTTCTTTTCCTTAGAGTTCTCCAGCTGTTTCCCACTTCTTAATGTAATAGCATGCACTTGTGCTTCCTCCTTGGATTTATCTTTAACCTTTGGGTTGGGCACAGTGTCACTTGGAAGTGCTCCTTGGGGTATTTGGTTCAGAACTTGCATAAGCTGCCCCATTTGAGTTTTCAAGTTCTTAATTGAAGTGGTATGATTGGTAAGAACAGCATCAGTCTTCTCCATGTACTTGATTAGAAGGCCCTCCATACTAGGCTTCTTCTGCCCCATCGGCTAATACTGAGACTGTCCTTGTTGTTGGTAACCAGGCTGAGGATTTCTTTGGTAATAACCCTGATTTTGATAGTGTTGATTCCTCTATTGATAGTATGGCCTCTGCTGGTTTCCATAATTATTATTCACATAATTTATTTGTTCTGACTCCTCTGGCTCATCTTCTTCATCAGCAATTCCTACTTCCTGAGCATATTCTGCTAGAGTAGTCTTCTGTTTTTCAACAAAATTAACTGAAGTCTTCTTTGGATGGCCTTTATTAACTACCATATTGTTCATCTTCTTATTTAACAATGCTATCTGAGCAGATAATGCATTGAAAGACTCCAGCTCATAAACTCTAGACTGCTTCTTGTTTGCAGCCTTTTCCCTTTCAGTCCATCCAAAATCATTGTTTGCCAACAATTCGATGAAATCATGAGCATCATCTGGCTCTTTATCCATTATTGATCCTCCAACTGAAGAATCATTGTGCATTTTGATCTGAGGAGGCATGACACTATAAAATGTCATCACAATGCTCCAAGATGCTATGCCATGGTGTGGACATCTTTTGATCAGCTCCTTAAACCTCTCCCAGCTCTCATAGAGTGACTTTCCATCCACATATTGGAAAGAAGAAATCATATTTCTCAGTTTCACCATCTTCATATGCGGAAAGTAGCGAGCTAAAAACTTCTTAACTAAATCTTCCCAGCTATTGATACATCCTGGTGGCAATGAGTATAACCAAGAGTGAGCCTTGTTACTTAGTGAAAAGGGAAATAAGTGAAGTTTTACTACATCATCTGAGACTCCATTGTGTCGAAATGTACTACACAGATGCAGTAATGTGTTCAAATGCTGATTAGGATCCTCGGTGGCTCCTCCTTTAAACTTGTTCTGTTGAACCATTTGGATGAGTCCAGATCTCAACTCAAAGTTCTCAGTTGTTATTGCCGCTAAGTTGATGGCTTGCGGCATACCATCAACAAATGGGATGGAATATTGACGAAGTGTCATCCTCTCAGGATCCACTCGTCCTTCATTATCATTATTATTTCTGTTGTAGCGATCTCCAGACATTGTGTTTCTTGACTCAGTTCTCGCTGCTGATCTTGTTTGTGATCTGGATTGTCTAACTATTCTTTCAGGTTCAGGATCAAACTGCAAGTCTTGAGTACCTTTAGATCTTGTCTGCATACACTACACACTTGAACAAACAAATTTAAAACTGAAAAAGAATTTAATAAATCATGTTAGCGCAGTTCAAAATAAATCTTAATCTTCAAAGAAACAATCCCCGGCAATGGCGCCAAGAAATTGATGTGACGAAACTCGACAGATATTAAAATTCACAGTACTTAATCGAAATTCCTATCAACGTCTAATGTAGTATTTTAGATATCGTCTCCACAGGGATTGTAAGCTAAGAAGCATGATTGAGACTAAGATTTAAACTGAATTGCTAACAGAATCTATATACAAAATGAATCATAGAATCATAGAATCATAGAGTTGATGTGAAGTAGACATTCAATGAAGTAAAAATGACAAACTCTATTCTGCAATTGATCTTAACAATGAATAAACTGATTTGCTAGATCTGTTATCAATTAACTTCTCATGCAAGTTTCATCTTAAATCACAGATTTACCTTCTAGATCATCATCAGTGATCTGTTAAAAGATCTCTCAATTCAATTTAATAGATCTCAATCATATAGTTGCATATATCTCTATACTACAACTTATACAATTGATAAGCACAATCTGTAGAAAAATAGATTTGAAACCTGATTTCCATCTCTAGTCTAAATCAAATCTCAGATTAACAATATTACGTAACTCTCGTTCTTGTAATTCAATTAGCTCATGAAATCTAGTAGATCTGGCTATAATTGAATAAGAAGCTTTGCAATTGAAATGATAATCAACATCAAGATTCAACAAATCAACAGAGCTTTTAGCTAGCACATCTACTTCAGTATATTCAATCAAGTAATCATCATCGACATGCTCAATATCTAAATCTTACCGAGGAAGATTGAAGCTAGACTCTGTCACAGTTGTTGCTTCACAATCTTCAAGCTAAATCTCAATGATCAACAGAAATAGAGCACAAAACTTCTTCAAGAAACTTCTCTGAAGATGTTGAATAAAGCGTATAGAAGAATCTAGAATTTCTCTTAAAGTATAATAGAATGTCAAGAGTGAAAATCAAAACGTCTAAAATTGTTTTTCTCTAAAAAACTTCACACTAACTACTCCATCTGAGCTCTTATTTATAGAGTTTGGCTCAGTGGCAATTTCGAAATAAAATCAACAAAGAAACACAAATTGGCGAAGTAACATTTTTGGCTCATCAAATGTCGCCTGTTATAATCCTTAGATTTGGCGACATTTCTCCTTTATCGCCTCAGCCATCGCCTCAAGATAGGTGAGGTTCAATCTACATCGCCTAAGTTTCTGCCAGGATGGCGATACATAAAGGTGACGATTTTCTGATTCGCCTTTCATGCTTTACTCTTCGAGGTGAAACCTTCTTTATATCGCCTGCTGTATCGCCCTTTACTCCAAATCATGGCGACGTCTTTAGGCGAATTCTGTTCTTGGTAAAAGTATTTCGCCAGTTTGCTGACTTTGGATGAAATTCTGATTTAGTCCTCCTTTCTTCTGAATTTACATGTTTTAGCCTCTTTTTCACAACTTTTCATCCAAGTCCCTGTCTCAACAATAATAGCCTAGAATTAGTAGAAATGAATTCAATATCTCATCATTTAAACTCAATTTCATTATATTCAAGCTCATAAAGTATGCTAAAACATAGGTAAATTCTAGACTTATCAATTTTCTGTGTCTGTCGAAGCAAAACTACCACTTTTATTTTCTATTTTCGTCGAAGCAAAACCACTGTCACATTTCTTCGCTGCTTCGTGGATGTTGCGTCACAGTCCAAGGTGAGTTTTGGTTTGCTCGTTGTTGGTCGATGATCGTCACCGCCTATCCTTAATTGGTTTTTTAATTATTTTATTTTGTTTTCAGATTTAACACTATCCATGGTTATCGAAGGGTTCATGGCGTCTCAGGTGAGTTCATTGTTACTTTTTGGTTATTCTGGTATTGTGTAGTGGTTTATATTGCATGTGTTATCGTACTTGTTTGAGTTGTTCAAGTTTTGTTGTGTACATTTAGCCAAAAGTTACTTAGGGTTAAGTTTTTAATTTAGTTTATTGCTTTGTACATTCCGGTGTTGTCTGTTTGTTGCATTTTGGTTGTTGATGTCAAATGACATTTGTATTCGAAGTTGAGAAGACTGTGAATAACATTCATAGTCTTTATTCATTGTTGTTACAATGGTAAGCATAGTTTATATTGATTGAATAGAATCTGTGGATGGTGCTTATTGTAGATTTGTGATGTAGGAAATCGTATCTGTGAATTGTGATATTTATAACGCCGATTTATAGTTTGGATTGTGTACTTTAACTAGTTGTGAAATACTATAGTTTTGAGTGAAATCTTTGTGATTATCGTTTGTTGTAATTGTTTAGTGTGATTTTTTTCCAATGTGAATAATGATTAATTGTTTATGAATTGTTTAAAATGGATTTTCTGCCTTAGTGTAAAATGCTTATGAAATGTTTACTATTAAGATGCTTTTATAAAATTTTCAAAGTGTCTGATTGTATCTGGGGTATATGTTCATAGTTTATGCACAAGTCTGTCAATTATATTCACATTTTGTGAACTATATTCACAGTCTGTGAACTATATTCACAATCTATGAGTTTTATTTTTCATAAGAATTGTATTTAACTAGCAGATATGTGTATTGCTTTCAGCTTTCGTTGTGACTTCTAATTTGCTTCAATCTGAATGCGTAGTTCTTAAATAATACATTTCATTAGCTATGACTCATTAATTTACATTTTTCAGGAAAGTGTAGGAAAGGAGATGGATAGAGCCGATAGATAAATAACGTGTCAACTCTTTTTCTTTATTCAAGATATTCGATAGCATAAATGAACTATCCAAAAAACACAAAAAATGGTTTATTTTTTTATAGCAGTCCGTTTAGGCAGTTCCTTGAGTGTGCCCGGATTTCTGAATACAAGCAGCAGCAGATTCCAGGTAATCTATTATTTAGATTGCTGGTGCATGAAGTAGTTGTCTTAGACCCACGGTCTGATGAAATATGGTTTGAGGTTGACGATGTGATGCATAGGTTTAGCAAAGAAGAGTCTGTCGTTATAATAAGATTGCAATTTGGGGAGGCGAATGTTAATGACATATAGCAGCTGAAAGACAAGTCTCATGTGAAGGATGACTTGTTTCCTTAGGGTTTTTGGCAAGAAGAAGGTTGCAGTTTGTGGAAATACAGTGATGGCGAGTCTACATGGGTAAAAAAAAAAGCTTTCCTTTCCTGGTACTCAAAAGCTTTTTTGTGTTTTGATTGTGAATAATTTTCTTTATGGTTATCCCATGACTAGAATGATAGAGAATTTTCTTTGGCATCGAGTGGAAGACCTAGATGCATTTATTAAGTTTCCTTGGGGGTCTGATGTTTATAAGAACTGTAAGTGCACTGAAAAGTCTATGGTCTGACAAGTTGTTTCAGAACAAAGCATTTGGTGTAAACTTGTATTGTTGTTCATATGCTTTTGTGGTAAGTATTTTTTATTTGTACAATAAGTTAAATTCGATTAGAATAGTTGAATTATTAGGTTGAATTAACATATTTCTTTTTGTACCGTTTGTAGTGGTGGATGCTGGAGGCCATCAAGCACTTGAGGCCGGTGTTAAACGTTGAGGGACTAGAAATGGAAGAAGAAAAGTTCCCAAGGTGCGTGAAGTGGGCATTGACTGACGACTCAATTAAGAATTTCAGGGGGCTACCTAAGGTAAGTGATCAGTCATTTTCTGTTTTTTAAAAATTTCTAGGTGTAATCATATGATCATTATTCTTAGATATATGATGATTGTTATTACTATTCACAGTCTGTGAACATATATCATATTCTGTGAACATTAATCACAATTCTCTAACCATTTGTGAGTAATTTATGAAATAAATTGTTACATATCCATTTAGTAAATGACTTGCAATAAATAAACAGGAGGCCGCGTTGTCAAAAATCCAGCATAGTGAAGTTGAGAAAGTTGCGTGGTACATGGAAGGGTTTGAAGCATACATTGCCCGTGTTGTTGACACTGACATAAATGTCAACATTGAAATGGGTGAAGAGAATTCTGAAAGATTTTTAGAGGTCCCATTAGAGAGGATGGTGATGATAATGAGGAGGATAGCAATTAGGAGCTATCAAATCTTATTATGCAAAGGAGGAAGCAAAAAATTGTTGATAGAAAAGGTCTCTTCAAGTGAGGACAAAAACAGTTGGAGGAGAAGGAGAATATGTTAGATTGGCGGTTAGAGGATGTCGAGAATAAGGAAAAACGTTTAGAGAAGAGGCTGCATTTGTGTGAGTTGTTGCTAGGAATCACTCTAAGCCCTGAACAACACCACAACCCTCTGTAAGTATGTGTATTTTTATCCATATTAGTTATAAATTGTCAATTCAAGTTATGAGTTTTTAATTTTAGGATGATGTGAACTATTTTCATAGTCTGTGAATAGAGATGAGTTCAGTCAATAATTTAAACTCTATGTCTATATTATTTTAGGAAATGCTAGCTGATCTTGTCCATGAGGTCCATGAAGTTCAACATGATGTTGATAAAGTTAATCATGATGGTGAAGAATTTCATCAAGATGGCGGTGATGGATTTCATGGTGGTGCTGAGGATGTTGTTGAACATGGAGACATTCGAGCATGAGATGAAGGTCAGGGGGCTGAAGCCAATATAGAAGTAAATGTGCAGCAAACTGGCGAGGTATAATAGTAAAAATATTTTAAGTTTAGGGTTATAATTGTGCAGTTGATTATTAAGATTGTGACCTGTATTCACACTTTGTGAACCTTATTCACATGATGTGAATACTGTTCACATGTTTATTCACCATTCTGTTAAGAAATAATGATGTTTTACATTTTTGTCATTTTTCAAATTGACAGGAACCTGAAGCTGATGCTCTCTATGATCATAATGGTCTTGACCATAATAATGTTGACGATGATAAGAACCAACCTAAAGTGGAAGATGAAGTTCCTGTTGATGTGGTCACGGAGGTTTTGCAGGAAATTAAAGAGAGTGAAATTCAAGCAAACAATGATATGAAGGTTGACACGGTTGCAACACTTGTTGTATCAAAGAAAAAGAAAGTGCAAAAGAAGAAGATGATGAAGTCAGCTGAAGAGAAAAAGAAGAAGATTCTGACAGAGGCTACAGAATCTATAAGGAAGAGGAAAAGAAACCAAAAAAAGAGGACAACTACAACAAGCAAGAAGTAGAGAAGTAGGTGTGTGATGACATGCCAGCAAAAGAAAATTGAAGAAGAGAAAGAGCGAGAGGAAGAAATGGAAGAAAATGATGGAGACACCACAAATAATGAGGTAGAGCAATAAGACTAAAAAAATGATGAAAAAGGTGAACTGGATAGCATTGAGGGAAATGAAGGAGGAGAATGAGATGAGGCTGCGGGGGATGAAGCTGAGAAAAATGGAGGAGGAGGAGATGAGGACGATGGAGATAAGGGTGGAAAAAATAAAGGAGAAGGAGATGAGGGTGAGAAAAAAAGGAGGAGAAGGAGATGGGGATAGTGGAGATAAGGGTGGGAAAAATCAATGAGGAGAAGGAGATGAGAGTGATAGAGATAATGGTGAGAAAAATGAAAGAGGAGAAGGAGATTGGGGTTCTGGGGATAAGGGTGGGGAAATGACAGACTATGATAAGGGAAAAGATATTGAGCAGGTTCCTTCAGATGAAGAAGTTTGGAGTGAAGATGACAAGGAAGAACAATTGACTAAGGAGGAGCTCATTCTATTGAAGGTCAGTGCTGGTCTACCTGAGCACCATGAGAACGAACCAAATTGGCCACAGGGTTCAAAGCCCGTCTTCCTTAATGCTTATGTGGGGTACCTCCCAATTTTGGAGAGAAAATTCCCAAAGAGAACAATGGCTCGAGATGAAGGGTTTATGTTTTTTTTTTTTTTAAATAGGAGAAGAATATAGTTTGAGTTATAGCTTCTTAGTAATATTGACAATATTGACATGTTATGATTACAGTTCACATTCTATATTAACATATTTTTGTTCACGTGTTATTGTTGAGGCATCATGTGGATCATCACTTCGTTAACAACAGCCTGTTATCCGAGAGCCTGCAACCAAAGTATTGGTACACGGGGACCGACATCGATGCTTTTACATACACGTTGAAGAAGGTGTATGGAAATCAAAAAAATAATTTTGCTATCTTGAGTACCTTATTCTTTTCCCAGCTGACCTATAGATGGAAGCATGCTCTAAATTCACCAACAGGAATCATGAGCATGGAATATCAGCCTAATTGGATTGAGATTATGCATGACCACCACTATGGGGATTTTAAATGCTCGCCAGGGTGGGAACTAGATTCTGTAAGTATGGTATTTAACATAAAATGTCATTTACTTATCTTTTATTCCATTAAATTTTGAATTGTAGTTGTCACAACTTCCCGGAGGTATGTTTCCCTTGTAATGTCGATGCCAATCACAAGTCATGTGTGTGATATATCTCAAATCCCATAAGATTATATTGGTGGATCCTTTTGTTGAAAGCCAATATAGCATAGGCAATGGTAGTGCGTCCGCTGCACACTTCAAAGGCTTGCCAATCATGCTTCCTGTGATTCTTTCAGTTGCAAAGTATTATGACTATGTAGGGGATCGACCACCAAGGCCGTGGATAGTCCAGTTGCAGATAGTCATCATATTCCTCAGCAGTGAGATTAGTAAGTTGATTTTACTTATTTTCCTTGGTAGAATAAGTATTCTAATATGTATATGTTTTGTGTTCTACAGCCATTCTTGTGGTCTTTATGTGTGTAAGATGTTGGAAGACATTTATCTTGCTCGCATGGTCCATTGGTAAAAATAAGAGATGGTCAAAGATCCTCCAGGAGTACATTGCAAGCTTCCTGTTTAAGTATTCTACAGCTGAATCTCCTAGATTCGTAGCCTGATTTTATTTATTGAACTTTATGCAAGTTTTTAATTTCCGGATGATGTTTATATTTTATCTTTGTGATTGTAATATCTGATGACTATGTATATTTTTGTACAATTTGAATATGTTTTGGATTCACAATATTATGATATTTATTCTCTTTTTTTTTATCAAATTTGACAATAACTTGGAACAATATTTATACATAGTTTGTGATCAACGATCCAATTTCCCAATAGGTTACAAAAAAACTCACAGATTGTGATCAATGATCATAGTGTCTCTAGCAGGTTGGGTAGTTTTTCTTGGCAGGGATAATCAACGCCAGTAAACTAAGTAAAGGATTAACTCATCAAATGTGATCCATATGAAATGATATGGAGTCTCATAATATGTTATATGTAGTACTAGGAGACTCGTCTCTGCCTTTAGGGATGCCATAAATGAGCATGAGGCTACTGTGAACGTGGCTCACAGAATGTGACCCCTAATCATGAATTGTGATAAACGATTATAGTGCATTCAACGAGATGGGAAGTCAGACAAATCACGATTATTCATGCCCCAAAACCTTTCTGTGACGACAAAGTGATCTTCGGTGATAGTCGAAAAATGACCCCAACCCTTTGTTGCTCAAAACATGAGTAACTAGAATAATAGGATGATAGAGTGATATCCACTCATATTCAATAGTTGCCAAAATATTATGAAATGATGTGGAAACCCATAATATGTCATTTCTAGTACTAAGACGCTCATCTTTGCCTTTAGGGATGCCACGTTAACCACATTAGTGTAATGTGATCTATGATCACAAACTGTGTCCCATAATCATAAGTTGTGATCAACAATCATAGTGCATCCAATGAGATAGGGAGTTAGACAAATCATGATTATTCATGCCCTAAAACCTTTTCCCTAACGACAAAATGGTCTTCAGTGATAGTCGGAAAATGACCCCAACCCTTTGTTGCTCAAAACATGAGTAATTAGAAAAGTAGAATGATAGAGTGGTATGCACTCATATTCAATAGTTGCCAAAATATTATGAGATGCATTTATTGGGTCAACAAAGCGGGTATTTTGCAGTCTTCAATCTCACTGTTTTAAAGTTAGTAAGGTAATTGATATCATCTATCGTGATTTTTTAAACTCAAATCATGTGTTTTACTAAGTTTTCATTCCATTATTTTCTAGGGTTTGTTTAGTATACTAACCACCCATTTTGGTAGAATGATTTTCACGATTTGAGCAATCATGATTTTAAGGTAATTTCAAACTCTAACTTGGTAGGTAATTGACCAATTTTGATCATGTTCACTGAATTTTTGAGTTGTAGTATTGATATATGTGAGATTCCGAATGTGTGGGTTTAGTCCAATTTGATACTCTCCCTTAATCGATTTAAGTGCCCTATTTTTTTAATGTTGTTTAAAACGTGTGTGTTGCTAATGGTTTAAAGATTGAGCCAAGGATATAGGTTTTGTAAAACTAAGTTAAGTTTCTTTTAATTTAAAGGGATAATGGTATCCACACCCCTCGAACTTGGCATATTGTTTCATTTAGACACCTCAACTTTTCGAGATTTCATTTAGACACTTGAACTTGACAATATTGTTTCATTTAGACACCTTAACTTTTCGAGATTTCAATTAGACACTCGAACTCACCTAAACCAAGTCATATAAACACTCGGAGTTATTATTTTAATTTTTTCATGACACGTGAAATCCAAACGCTCAGACTCTCTAACATTTATTTTACATGTGCAATATCTCTACATGATTATGGTCGTGCCGATGTGTATGTTCGTGTTTATAATTGTGTCAATGATCACCCAACGACACTATTGCAATGTTAACAATCAAATCAAACACAGAAACAATGAACATTAAAAATTTTGAACATCATTGGAAAATAATTATTTCATAAAAAAACTTAGAATAATAGATGTTAGAGAGCCAGAGCGTTTGGATTTCACATGCCATGAAAAAATTAAAATAATAACTCCGAGTGTTTATACGACTTGGTTTAGGCGAGTTCGAGTGTCTAATTGAAACCTCGAAAAGTTAAGTTGTCTAAATGAAACAATATTGTCGAGTTCAAGTGTCTAAATGAAATCTCAAAAATTTGAGGTGTCTAAATGAAACAATGTGCCAAGTTCGAGGGGCGTAGATACCATTATCTCTAATTTAAATGAATATGTAACTTTAAAGTGGCTTTTGAAACTGAATTTGGTGTTTGGTGGTCTAGGTAACCAAGCTGTGGGAGGACAGCTTAAACCGAGTTTTATTGATTTCAGTAAATCCATTTTTGGCCCTCTACATTATGTGTGTTATTGATTATTTAGATTGTGATAATGGAGACTTGATATTGATATTGTGGATTAGGAAATAGAATCTAACATTGTGATTGTTGAGTAGATAGATAAGTGATTGATATTGCATTAGATATAAGTTCCTTCGCTGTTGAATTTGTGTGATTTGGATGTTGTTTGAGCTAATTTGTGATTGTGTTATAATAAGTGATTTAAATAAGATTAATTGAAAAGTGAAACGAATAACGCCCTTTAGCTATCGGGTTAATAGATGATGAAAATGCGCCTTAGGGGTTAAAAAGTGCTTCGAACATTTAGACGATGGATGTGGCGAGGGGTAATACCACAGACGTATGTCTAGAGTTGAGACTTTTGTCCAGAGTTATGACTTCGGTCCAGAGCTATTCCTTTTTCACCTAGAGTTGTAGGCTAAGTTGGGTGAGAATTGATTATTAATTAACAAATAATCATCGCATTAATTTAAACTTATGAACACATGTTGGCAAATTATGGCTTAAGTGTGTGTTTGATTGATTTAAGTAGTCGTCGGAATTGGTTTTCGAGTAGACTATCATGTGATGATGTGAGACCATTTATTACATTATGCTCGGATAGTAGGATTGTGTTATGGTCATGTTTAGGTTCATACTTATATTGTTGAAATAAAAATGAAATTTTCATGGTTAATTAATAGAGTAGCATTGGTATGTTTCTGTATAAATTTGAGTTAATATGCTGAAATACTGGTTGATCTCTGTGGCCTTTTGTGCAGTTCTAAAGTATTGATAAATAAAAGGGTTAATCCCAAAAAACTCACATACCTTTGCCAAATTCACTAAAAAAACACGTCAATTATATTTTTCACTAAAAACCCACTTTTCCGTTTCTCACTGTTCATTTTACTGTACAATTTTCATCTATTAGTTTCCCTCTATTTTCTAAAAGGGTAATTTAGAGTTTTCACAATTAATTTTTAATTTTAAAAAAAATTTTAAAAGTTGATTTTTGGTTTTCTTTCTCAATTTAAAATATGTTATCTTTTTTTCCTAATTTTTTAAAATTATTTTATTTTTAATTAATTTATTTATAAACTAACTTTTAAAAGAAATTATGTTGGGAATCGTCTTCTTCTTCTGCTAGAGAACCCTAGCCACCATCGCATCCTCTACAGTCCTGCTGCTTCACGCTCACGATCAGCGTCGTCAGGTCTAGCTCGTCCATGCCACGACTTGCACCCGAAGCAAGTGTTGGTGTCAATAACATCTCTCAAGTTCTCTTTCCTCCAACCCACGACTACCATCTCCATCAAAACCCACTTATTCTCTTATTTAGAAATAAAGAATGCCCAAATACCCACACAGCAGGTGTTGGTTTCATGAAAAAAAAAAGGTCTGTATGATACTCTTCAAAACCCTAAAACACAAGATTTGGTTTAGATTCTTGATTGACAAGAAAATAAAATTCTATTTCTACGCTTCCATACCAAATTAACTCCTCTGTCACTGACTTTGCATCCACTGCTATGAGGTCCTTGTCCACCTCCTCATTTTAAATAAAAAACATCTATTGTTTGTTGTTAATTCTCCCATAGATTTACCATGTGTTTGTTGTTCATTCTCTTGAAAATTTGCCATTGAAAACTAAACTCTGCTTTGGAGAAATTTGAAAATAGAGAGCAAAAAGATTTCTCATGGTTAGAGAAATTAAAACAGTGAAGAAGAAGAATGAATCTTTCAGCCAAGAAGAAGAGAAGCACCGTGCTCGTGTATATCATCATACATGTGGTTAATTGTGGGCATTTTATTTTTTTAATTTTTAATCAAAAATAAAAATAGTATAAAGACACTTTTACCCTTCAGAATCAAATGATATCTAACTGCCGACAGAATGAAATAGTCAAATAGACAGCTAGTAACGATAAAATGGGATTTTGGTGAAAAATAGAATTGACGTGGTTTTTTTGGTGAATTTGACAAAGGTACGTGGGATTTTTGGGATTAACCCTAAATAAATTTATTTGCATTTGTCTGACTTATTATTATATAACATCCGAATATATAAATGATTAATAGGTGAATTTAACATATTATCGATGTGTGTTTTGAGAGCTGGTAAACATGGTTTGAAGTCAAGAATGGGACTGATTTATTATTATATTGAAAAACTGGTTTTATAGGCATATTGTAAAATTTTTAAAGATGATATAGTTAACTATTTGGCTAGAGGTTACTACTTTTGATTATTAACTGATATCTTGCGTTGGTGAAAAAATATTTTCATCGAGATATGAATTATGGATCATTTATTTTGAACTAGGAAATATAGCTTATTGACATGTTTGAACTACTCAAAATCTGTTAAAATATACCGATTTTATTTTCCCACTGTTCAATATTAAATTTACAAGTAACGGAATCGGTAATATGTGATTTATATTTATAACTATTGTTTAATATCTTGTGATGATGTATATATTTATAATGATTTTTATGCTGACCGAGTAATTAAATTAAAATATGGAAATTGGTTAAAAAGTCATGGCTAATTTTATTGAGTTCTTATGTAGTGTTAAAATCATATGAAATGGAATATTTGCCTTTTTTTTCTTCTGATGATGATTAATATTTGACAACTTAGGATGGAGAATGAGTGTTTTCATTGAATCATATGCTTGTGAGTTGACGATTTTGAGCTAGGGAAGTTAGCTTATTATCTTGTTGTGGACTGTTATGTTAAGTCTGAAAAAAAACGAATATATTATCATCTTAGGCAAGAACTAGAAGTTCATTTATCATAAAATTTGTTTAGTAATATTAGTATTTTTTATTTATTTTTATTATATTCTCAAATGGTATCTTTCGACTTTGAAATCTTATGTTTCGTCCATAATGCCCCTACCCTAAGTCCTAGTGACTATACCGAGCATAACTTATTGTGACTCGAATTATGGGAAAAATTGAATGAAGTTACTTGAGAAACAAGTAACCATGTATATGCATTTTATTATACGACTTAATTATACTACACAACGAAATGAACTTACTGTATATTTTATCATAACTACTAGGTGTGCATAGATCAATGTTTGACTAAGGGTGTATGATTGATGCATTCTATGTAATTAGGAAGCCTTAGCAGTGCTTCTTAGTTGCATATGTGTGCACATTTAATAGTTTAATCGAATAAGGCATTTGCGTGTGATTGTTTTGGGACATGGATTACCGACTAAGCTTGTTAACTTAATCTATTGTCTTTCTTTTCTTTTTGTTTTCTCCATTTTCTTTAAATAAAATGTGACAGAAAATCGAGCAGTTTGTAGTCGGCGGTATAGCAACCATGAAGAATTTCATCTGCATTTTGGGTCACTAGTATTCATGTACTCCTTTTTTTTCTTTTTTCTTTTTTTAATAAAAGATATGTATATAAAAGTGGGTGTTTGTAGATGGTATATTTTGGTAAAATCTTCAAATTTAATTTTTTGGGTTCTATATAGTCTTCTATTTTATATATTCTAAGTTTCGAAGTTATGTATATGTTTAATGTTTTCCTACCACATTTCGAATATGGATGTACATTCTTCTACCAATGAAAAAAATAATTTTAAGTTGTAAATGAAATATGACAATGTAACTTTTTATAAATTTTTGTACCTCTATTTTGAGATATTTTTATTGATCAAGTTATATACTAAATAATTTTAGTATGTCTTTATATTAATGTATTTAGTGGTTAGTCGTGTTGTGATTCCCCACTCTCGGTTCGGTTCCGGCTGGGCTGGGGGCTGGGCATTATTGGTTATGTGTAATGAAAATGTATTAATGGATGTTGTAATGTAATAGATGTATACATAGAAATTCTTGGATGGAATAAGGTCTTAGATTGGACTATGTAAGCTCGATTCAGTCTTGGAGCGTTAAGAGGTTTGTAAATCCTTAACCTATTTTTGTAAGTATTTTTGGTATAAAATGCAAGATAATTTTCTATTTAATGTGAAATATTTTCAAGTGTGCATTATTGTCATGTTACGTTAGAGCATATGCGACGCGTTTAGTATCATGCTAGGCATTGCTTTTAGGGAAAATGAAGTTTGGGTGGATGAAATCCACATCGTTTGTAATTGTTAAAGGAGATAGGATCAAGACTTATATACCACATGGTATCATGTTTTTATGTGTGTGAATTTGATGAATATATGACTTTATGGTTATAATATGTTACATTAGTGAATACGTGAAAATGTATATGTTGCCTTACTATCAATCAGAATATTTATATGTTGCTTTTGGAGTTATATGAAAGTTTTATGTTGCCTTGCGGCTATATGATTATCGAATGACAAAGTTGTATATACTTCTGAGAGTTCAATTGTGCTAATGAAAGTATATGGAAGAAAAGAAAAAAAACCTGTAATCATGTTTGAATCACTAAAAGAAATAAATTGTCTCTAGTCCAACTTATTATAGGGAATTTATTGGCAGTCCAAAGGAAAACTCAAAATATCTTAAATATATGTTTTATATATTAATTATGGTTAAGAGGTCAGACCTAAAAAAATTGAGCAACCACCCCTATTGAGTGTGATGACACCACTCCCTTCAAGCCTATTATTAAAGAAATCCAAAATGTGGTTATCTTGCCTAAAAGGGATACAAACAGTTCCACGAATTCGGTTCTCAAACCTTATCATGATCGTTGCTCCTATTGTTGGCTTATTTCAAATTGTCCCTTTTCACTATAGGAGTAAGAATGAAGGGTGATTGCTTAGACCCTCTGTAATGTGTTTGTCAAACTTGATTTGAAATGTGTTTGAAGTTGAATTTTTTTTTATGTGTTTTGAACTTGACTGACTTAATGACTCATGCATGAATTTCCTAAACTTAGAACATAGTTTGAATTTGTGTTTTAAACACCATGATTATGTTATGTAAAGGTTTTATAAAATTTTGGGTTCTTAAATGCACATTTATACTAAATGATCATGTTTGATTAACTTTGAATTTCTTGGAATGATGCCCTATTTTTTAGCAATAGGCATCTTGATGGCAGCTTGGTCAAGGTGACCAAGGCATAAACTAAGACACATAGAACTCTCGCTATATATTTTGACGATTTGGTCAAGATCATTAAAGCACCGACCAAGGCGTAATAAGTAGTAACAATATTATAGAGCTTATATCAACGTATACTATTGGTTATAGTGGTAACTTGAATCCTACACAATTTAGAAGTTTAGAGAGAGAAAGCAAAAAAAATCTCGTTAATTTACTTTGGCATGGGCTTATGCTTAGATATACAATTTTTTTTCTTCCATTTGTCTTGCCATTTAATGGCTAGTTAGAAATAATTAAAACAATTACAATTATTTTACTTAATATTAACTCTTTTTTTCAATTTTTTTATAACATTTAGAAAAAAAATTTATACCTAATATATATTAATTAAATTAAATATTATTTAAATAAATTTTAAATAAACATATTATAAATATTATAATTATTAAAAAAACCTTAATAGATAATGATTATTGGATAAATATAATTTTTTTAATAATAATATTTACATATTAAAGAGATATACTGTAAATATTGAAAATAGATAAATATTTTCTTTTTCTATCCCACACTACTATAAACAGGAAGTCACCCAACCAAATCAAAACCCTAATTCATAATAAACATGAGAGACATGGAAGAGACCCACCTGATCCCTGATGATCTTGTTGAAGAAATTCTGCAATTCCTTCCCATAAAATCTCTTGCGAGATTCATCTGCGTCAGTAAAAAGTGGCGAACTATGATTTTTAACCAAATTAACAACATCAAAGAGGAAGGATTTATTGTGGCTTCGCCTTATTGCGTTCGGTACTTTAATTTAGCACAATTGTCCGAATTAAAAATCAAGTCTGTTAATCTTCTTTAGTTTCCTTCCAAATACCATATCTTTGTTATTGGTTCTGTAAACGGATTAGTACTCTGTCTCTACAGGGCAAACAGAGCATTGATATTACACAATCCATTAACACAAGTGCGTTGGACAATAAATTGTCATCAAAACCCAGTAGATTATAGTATTCACGGAATCAGGTACGAAAAAAGTAAAGATGATCACGTGGGCGTGACAATCGATCGCAATAATAGATTGACCTCCGCTTAGATCTAGACATCCAAGACTCGAAATTGGGGTCCGAGTTCCAAGATATTGGATCCTGAATGGTGTATATATTTTTTCTAGGAATCATATTTGTCTTGGTCAGAATGCAGGTTTGTTCATGAATATCTGTATTGGATGATATGGAAATCTAGGGTTTTGATAGGACTAACTTTCTTGGTTTTGAATTGGAGACCAGAAAACTTAAGGTGATTGAAGCACCAAGATGTGAACTTTATAAAATTTGTTTAGTGTTGGGAGATAGTCTTTCTGTGGCCAATACTGATGTTTGGAATCTGGATCGGGAAGAAAATTTGAAGAAAATAATGAGCATTTTGACATTAGATGATACTGACTCTGAACCTATGGCACTTGCTTTTCATCTGAAGACCGGTGAAATTGTTTTTGTTTCATTTTCCATTCGTAGTCCTGGTCATGGTTTTATTTGTATAATGAACAAATGCAGACTTATTCTATGTTGAAGTCTTGGCCTACTAGGTTGAACCCAGAAGACCAGATTTTTACGTATAGGAAGAGTTTAGTTTCACCCTATGTTTGAGAAATTTCACCACAAGAGTGAGAAATTTCACCAAACGTTTGGAGTTTGTGTAAAAAAAATCAAATATCCTCTTGGTATTTCATTTGAATTCCTTGTCATTTTAAACTTAAAACTTCCAATTTTATATCTCATATATCACACACATATCGATATTTTAATGAAAATTTTATAAATTGATTGTTCCTGTAATGGTATACAATTGGGGTGGGTTTTGTATCTAAAATATTAAATTATAGGAACAAATTTGTTTAAACAAAATTTGTAAAAATTTATTATTTTATAAATTTAAATCAAATTGTATTTGATACATTTAAATAAACAAAATGTATAATAGATAATCAAAAGTAATAGCATCTCCGATAGAATGTGGACGTGAGATGATGTGGCCGTGGAAAATTGAGAACGAGAATAATGACGTGGCTGAATATTTAAAAATAGACAGCGTCAATTTATAATAGTGATGCAGTAGTTACCATCTAATATATCTTTTCTATTTTTATAATTATTATAAATTTTAATTAAATTAAATCTCTACGGCACAAAAAGAGAGATGATAAATTAATTTAATAGAATAATATAATAATATTTGTTTAGATGAGTTGGATGTGGATTCGACCCTCCACAAATAGCTGTTGAAGTTCGCAGTGTGAATAATAAAATATGTTACGTCAGCTTAACATTGGAAATAGAATCAACTATTAAAGATCAATTTTTGAAAAAATTATCCACGTCGTTGACGTGGATGTGGAGAAATTCTTAATTCACATGCTATTGGAGATGCTCTAAGGGTCTTAGAAGTCCCTGAACTTGACTATAACTTTTCAAGTTAGTCCTTTAACTCCATGAAGGTTCAATTTAACCCCTCAACTTCTAAATACTGGGTCAATTAAGCCATCCATAACAACAAAAAGGGTATTTGGAAATTGAGGGGTTAAATTGGACATTTGTGAAGTTGGAGGGTCAATTAAGCTTTGGAAGTTGAGGGGTAAAATTGGAACTTTGTGAAATTGGAGGGTTAATATGAAAAATATAATTAAGTTCAGGGCTTCAAACCCTCATGCCTTAAATATATATATATATATATAAAGAAGAGAGATTTACTTTTTATTTGAATCTCTAAGAGATTCAGATTGAAAATATAATGTATTAGTTTGAATATTATGGTTGAAAATATAATGCAAAATAATTACTTTTATTATTATATTGTTTTGGTGTTTATGATGTTTAATGGGATATAACATATTTGGCCCCTTTACTTGGACTACTTTCCCAGTGTACCCCTTTTACTTTATTTTTTCTTAGTTGGTCCCTTCTACTTGAATCTGTTATAAAAATGGGGTGAAATACACGCACATGATGTGTTTGGACACATCATTAAAATTTCAATATTAGAGATAAGTGGGTTACATGTCATCATTTCTTAAAATTTTGTTACCACATCAATAGAAGGTTAAAATTTTGTTACCACATCATAAAATGATAAAATTTAAAATAAAAGATTAAATTGTTAATTTGACATTAGTTTAACTTTTGTTGTCAGAGAGAGACCTTGTCGATAAAAAGGTTTTTGCGACCAAAGAGAGGGTTTACAACTAAGAATGGAGGATATCCGATTATAGGTTTTGAAATTGGTTGTAACATCTCAATGTTCTATCTATTAGTGTGGGTTTATTTGCAATGATGTTTTTGCAAATATAAGGTTTAGTGTAAGTTCGTTGCAGTCGATGTGGATTCGTGGCCTTGGGATAGGAGTGGGTTCATTAGGGTGTGGGTAAGTGTAGATCGACGCGTATTATTTTCTTTGCAGATCTTTGTGAGTTCATTGTTGTGGTTATGGGTTTCAATCCATTTATGTGGTTGATAGACCACTGTAAAAAGAAATAATAAAAAAAAAATTCGAATTTTATTTTTCATAATTTTGGTGAAAGATCATCTTTAATGCCCTGTCAGCAACCAAGTCACTGAAAATATAAACAATAATTTTTAATCACGCGCTCGTTTAACGCGTTGTATTCATATGTTAAGCCTTATCATATTCAGGGAGCGCAAAATGATGAACTTGCAAGTAGAAGGGGTCAACTGAGAAAAAATAAAGTAAAATGAGCCAACCGGAAAAGTAATCCAAGTAGAGGGGGCCAAATATACTATATCCTTTATTTTTAATATATATTTTTTTAAATTTCTGCTTTACTAATTTCAAAGTTTTTTATTTTATAATTTTCATAATTTTGTTTAAAAAATGGTTTAACAATTTTCATAAATTTTTAATTTTTAAGTTTAATAAATTACAACAAAAATATATGTAGTATAATTATATGAAATTATAATATATTAATATTTAATTAAATAATTTTATTTTAAGTTTATTTGATATATTACGGGTATATTAGTGTTGGGGTTGAATCCGGTCGCGAATTTGAACCTCTCAGTGTATGAGCTATCTTCTCCTTCAATGGGATTGTTGATCTCTTACAATGATTGAAGGTGAGAGTTTTACAACTTGTGTTATATCTAAAAATAATTATTGAATTTGTTGAAGATTTAATGGATTCTTGATTCCACTTACAAGGCAAATGGATATGTTAAGTTTGTTCATCTATTAGAGGTTGTTACAAACTTGGTTCTGCGATAGTCCTGAATCTAGAAGCTTCCTTAGTTGCGAGACCGCATAAAGAGAGATCTCATAATGCTCTGACTGCGATAGCATTGTGGTCATGTTTGGTATATGGGATTGGACTGGGATTGGACTATTTTTAGTCCTAAGTTAGTCCAATCCCATGTTTGGTAATGTTGGAGGATGGGATTAAATAATCCCGCTTTACAATTTAGTCCCATGTACTTAGGATTATTCAATCCCAATAAATTGGTGGAATTGGGTGGGATTTCTAGTTAATTTTTTCTTGATTTATTTATTTATTTTTATCACTTTTCTTTTATGTTCATAAAAATATAAAAAAAAAAAAATAGGTCAACAATTAAAATGATAAATATAAGTTTAAAAAATATTATTAACTTAAAAAATTATAAATATGAATTTAAAAAATATTATTAAATTAAAAAATTATAAATATAAATTTTAAAAATAATGTTTTATTTAGTAAAAAATAAATAATTATATTAAAAAATAATATTATATTTTATAAAAATAATCCAATCCTATTAGTGCACCAAACATGTTACTGTATTATTATTAATCTAATCCAGTCCAATCCAATCCTCTCTCTTAATAATAGTCCAATCCTTTCTAATCCTATCCCGTGTACCAAACGCACCCTGTATGTATAGATCTTGAATGCGGTCACAAGAAGAGGGTCCATACCAAAAGTCTTGTCCTAAATTAACTGCAAGACACCCACAAGGCCCAACACCAAAGCCCATTATCCGAAACTTTGACTGTGAGGTATGATTATTAATTGGAAAAATTATAAAATATAAGTTTTTCAAACTTTAATTTGAAGTAAATAAACCATCTAAACTTTATTTAAATTTATAAAGGCATAAGGGTCTTAGAAGCCCCTGAACTTGGCTATATTTTTCAAGTTAACCCTTCAACTTCACGAAGGGTCAATTTAGCCCCTTAACTTTCAAATTTTGTGTCAAATGAGCCCTTTTTGCTGATGTGGAAGGCATAATTGACATTTTAAAGTTAACATTTTTTGCTGCCACATCAGCCTCCATATCAGCAAAAGGGCTTAATTGACCTACCATTAGGAAGTTGAGGGGCTAAATTGACCCTTCGTAAAGTTTGAGGGCTAACTTGAAAAGTATAGCCAACTTTGGGGGCTCCTGAGACCCTTATGCCATTTATAAACTTTTGAAAGTTTAAAACTTAAAGAATGAACCAAATTGACCAATATACCAATAAAAACGCACTTCACTATATCACCATCCTATGAAGCGCGCTTCACCAGTCTTAAATTACCTTTTGAAGCGCGCTTCACAGGTTGATGAGGTCGTGAAGCGCATTTATAAACGGAGTTTGGTCAATTTGGTTCATTTTTTAAGTTTCAAACTTTCAAAAGTATAAACTTAAAATAAAGTTTTAATAACTTCTTAACTTAATTCAAAGTTTTGAATGGATAAAAGTGAAATTATCCCTAATTCATTTTTGGCATAAGGGTCTTACAAGCCCATGAACTTGATTATATTTTTCAAGTCAGCACTCCAACTTTACAAAGGGTCAATTTAACCCTTTAACTTTTAAATTTTGTGTCAAATAAGCAATTTTTGCTGATGTGTAGGGCTTAATTGATATTTTGAAGTTAACATTTTTTGCTGCAAGATCAACTTCCACATCAGTAAGAGGGTTTAATTAATCCATCATTTGGAAGTAGAGGGGCTAAATTGACTCTCCGTAAAGTTTGAGGGTTAACTTGAAAAATACAGTCAAGTTCGGGGGCTCCTAAGACCCTTATGCCTTAATTTTTATATTATGATTGAATATTAATAATTTTATAGATATTTTTAAGGGGAAATTTCTTGCATATCCATACGATACAACTCTATTAACATACTACGAGGATGTGAAAGAATAAATCTTCCATAAGTACTAGACACTACCATATTTGTCAATCCATCTGTAACTCTGTTAGACTCACGATATACATGTAAGAGATGGATTTGCCGGTGTTTCTTTAACAAAGCTCGACACTGGGAAATAAGTCCCACATGCTTAAGATTTTCTTCGGTACCAAGAATAAATTGGTAGCAAGTCAAAGAATCTATTTCAACAATTAGATCTTTATTGCCCAAATCTCCAGCTAATTCCAAGCCATGTAATAATCTATATAATTCTATGATAACAACAGTGTAAGAACTAAGCTTTTGACAAAATCCAATCCATATTCTTTTAAAATCTCGGATTACACCACCACAACTAGAAATTCTAGGATTTTCTTTGGATGCCTCATCAACATTCAACTTAAAAACACCACAAGGAGGAGCAGTTCAAATAACTTGGATAACTTTTTTTTTTTAAATATTGGCGAGCTTATTGAGTTATCACACCATGCCTCTTTCGTATGCCTAACCATTATCTCAATGATTATGAAATTTGGGTTTAGATCAAGCACATAATTATTAAAGCCACTATCATTTCACCAGAACCAAAATTGTCATAAAATTATAGTAAAAACTTCCACAATGGTATTGTTAGAAAAACCAATCTATTGAACCTTGCTAAACTATTGTAGACATTATACCTTGCTAAACCATTCTAGCCATTGATCACCAGGCTAAAACTTGATGCCAACAGATTCCGTTGAGTAATAGTTGAATCCATAGATTCCATGTTGTTGTGCAGTGATGCGGATCAGATTGCATTGGACTACATGGAAAGTCAGAATAGTTCGAAGGCTACTTGATAAGGGCCTAAAATACTCGTTTGTTATCTGTTTGGGGCCTGCAATAGCTTTCTGGAAAGGGAATTGCGAGACGGATGATTTTCAAATTGCAACGGGATGCCGAAGGCTGTGTTGCACAGTTATCGGGCCCAAATTCAATTATTTTAGGGGTCAATTTTGACTTTTTCTGTTTTTGCCAGTTTTAGGGTTCCTGTTTCCAGCAGGATTTCTAATTTTTTTTAGGTTTCTTTTGCATTATAAAAACATCTTATGTTATTCTAAACCCTATCATGCAATAATATTATTTCTTTCTCTCAGTTTGAGATTTGACTTTGTCGTTCCCTTGGATTAGGGTTTATTGATGTCCCAGTCAAACGAAATTGACTATCAAAACTCGTGACCGAGTCTAAACAGTCTTTAACGTTACTTTTTGCTTCCGTTCTGCGTCATGCAGTCTCGAAATAAATGCTCAATTATAACATCTATTATCTTAAAAAAAAATATCTTCGCCTCTTTTCATGATTGGTCATCAATTTTTTATGACAGAGTAACTACAGAAAATAATGAATTTTTTGACCGACCTTTAAATTCTAAATCCACTTCCAATCAAATTGTTGTTGGATATAATTGTTACTTACTACTAGAGATTAAACTGATGCAACCATAAATCTGGCATTAAAGGTTATATATCAGACAAGGATATCTCGATTACAAGGACTATTATCTTAATAAACAGATTATAACTATTGGCAAACCCAAGTAGAGAGCTACTGTTGCAAAATACCCCAATCCTAATTGTCGTTCAACTAGTAATTAGCCACTAAAGCCTCATTTTCTTGTTCTTGAATAGGGATAAGTGCAAGCTGAAGAAGTGGGCAATTAGTAAGCCATATATCATTTCAAAATGAAGTATTTAGGCCATTACCAATAGACTAAATCGCTTCTAATTTTAATAATTTAGAGTTATGAACAATGTTTCGCCACATCTAGGAAGCGGAAGGTTTATCAATAATACTGGAAAGATTATAATCTGCAGTTATACATTTCTGTTTCAAAATTTGACTCCAAAGAGAATTATCTTCATTAAGTAGCCTCCGGCCAAGCTTCGCCAAGAAAGCATGATTCATGTTTCTTGTGGATTTAGGTTTATTAATCATATCCCAATTAACTAAATGGACAGCTCTTCCCTAGAGAAAATTGTGTATTTTCTTGTCAATATCATCACAAACCGATCTTGGCTACATAGTACGGTTCGGTATAAGGATAAAACTGATTTCACCAAAGTTAACCTCCCTGTGAAATTTAGAATATTCTGCTTCAAGTTAACTAATTGTGTATCAATCTCTGCCAGGATAGGCTCAAAGTTCACATTGATCAGCCTGAATTGCTTCATAGTTTATGGAGCCTCGAGTTAAGGGAGTAGAGTGATTAAGGTTTCACAAATATCATCTGGTATACACCATGATTTACAAACTGCAATACAAAACTAATAATAGAATCTCCCACTAATTCCTATGATTTCTGATAAAATGCAGCATGTAAACCATCAAGTCTACGGACTTTGTTAGGCGTCATATCAAAGACTGTATTCCTAACTTCCTAAACATCAAATGACTTATTAAGAGAACTGAGTTTTTGAAATGGTCACAACAATACTTTACATAACTAGTAGTCTCATCCGGATTCATTATGGTATTAAAATCCCCTGCAAGTAGCTATGGATTAATAAAATAGCTGCCAAGATGATCAAACATCTTCAGTCTAAGATGATTAGTGGGATTCCCATATATTTACATGAATTTCTAACATCCTCTACATTTAATTATAATGTTACACTGAGATTTATTCCATAAGAGATAAATACCGTCATTAAAGCTAACGACTTGTACTCTCAACCAACTATCGAACCCAAATCTATTGCAAATCATGTCAGCTCTAGTACTTGCAATTCTAGGCTTAACAATGACTATCACAGAGAGTTTGAAATGATTACACTATTAAATTAGAAATCGTTTGTGTTTCTTTACCGCGATTCCTTGAATGTTCCATACGGAAACTGACATATGAGACAAGTGAATACTGACCATTCAAAAGGATTGTCGAACCTCTGTCCTATTCACATCACATCAGTAGTTACAAATCATAGGACCTTTCTCACCAATCATAGCATGATCTCCTTGACAGATTAACATCGCACCTTTTTCGCCAACATCCAACGATCGTACACATCAAGCACTTCTATAGCAATCACCACGTCATCATTGCCTTTAGTCTACACAGTCTCACAGATACCGACCTGGGCTACCAGATTTTGGATTGCACTATGTTAACTTTGATTTTAAATATAATCTATATTTAGTTAACACTAATGTGATGAGATTTACGCTCTTTATTTTGTTTACAATTTAATTTTATATAACATTAATAAAAAAATAAATTAGTTTTAAATTTTAATTAAAATTTATAAAGAGAGTGCAGCATCTGCCTTCCAGGTGCAACATGCCTAGTATTGAAAAACATGGTTGTTATTTTCCACACTTACAAAAAATTACTACATACCTTCCTAAATTGTCCTTTTAAGACTTCTAAATAATTACTTTAAATATATATTTTAATTTTTTAATTAAATTATTAATTATCTTAGTTATTATTTAAATTACTTAACTAATTTTAAAGGTGATAATTCGGGTTGGTGTTCTGTTGATCCAAACCTAACTCGACCTATTTATCAAACGGGTTGACTCATGTCAATTTACGGGTTGACGAGTTGATCCAAACCTAACTCGACCTATTTATCAAACGGGTTGACTCATGTCAATTTACGGGTTGACGAGTTGATCCGTTTAACTCATTTATTTTAACTCAAACCTGTCGTAAATGAATTTGTGTCATGTCGTAACCAAATTAGCACCTGTAACTAATTTTAAAATAATAAATTGATATATTTATTAAGATCGATTTATTTTTATATTATTATTTTTTATATATTTGAAAATATCATATTAATTTTTATTATTTCTAAAGTATTTTTTTAAATAAATAAATTTATTTTATTATAATAAATTTATAAAAGTGTTAAATACAACATGCCAATTACTAAATACTGCAATTTTTTTCCAACTTTACCCTTTTTACTTTTTTACTGACACGCAATAGCTATTAAGCTACAGATTGAAGTTTTGAAAGTGTTTTGTACGTAAATTATTGTTGTATTTGAATGTATGTATTAAGATACAGATTGGAGTTTTGAAAGTGTGTGATCTTGCAATAAATCACACTTTCGAGGGTACATTCGAATGTAAAATTAAACTTTCGAATGGTGCATTCGAAAGATAAAGGTGCATTCAAATATAAAATCACACTTCCGAATGTTGCATTCAAAAGTATTCTGACATTTACGAAGCACAAATTAAAAAATGCGATGACACCTTCAAATTGTGCATTCAACTCTGGTAATATAATTTCAAAGGGGGCTTCCGAAACTGCATCATAAATCTTTAAATATATGTTCGAATCACAAGTAAATTGATGGTTTTCAATAAATTTCATTATCATATATCCTTAACCCTAAACCCAATACAAACCCTAAACGTTAAAATCATTTAAAAAAATAGGTAAAAAAATGTTTCATATGGCATTGAATTAGTTTTTATGAAAATGGTGGACAAAATTTGAAAAAGAACAGTATATTTAGTAATTTGAGTGTTGTATTTAACGATCTCTAAATTTAAATATAATTAAAATTGTGAAATTTTATATTTTTCTAAAATATTATTTTTTAAAATAATTTTTAAATCTAATTAAAAATTATTAAAAAGATAAAATTAAAAAAATTACCATGTGAAAACAAGCAAGGTGATGGGTGGATTCCACCATAATTCTTTCCTATACAAGTGTCAAGTGTATAATCACTTTTATCTATAATTTGAAAATTATCAATTAGTGAGTCAATAGATAGTGACTCATCATCTTTTGTACTCCTATATATAGGTATCGGCAAATGAATATTATGCTTTTCTTTCTTCACTTTGTGTTACTTTGTTCCAACTTCGTGTTGTTTCACGTTATTAATCCATAATCAAACCTGCAAGTGAAGATCACTATTTTAGTGTCTGCAAGTGAAGTGAAAATCGGTAAGCTACTAAACTGAATTTGTTCAATTAACTTTATGTATTTTTCTTCTCTTCTACCCCTATTCTGTTTTGTTTTTTATAACACGTTATCAGCACGATTATGCTTGCTGCTTGCCACTTAGACAGATCTCTCAAATTAGAAAGTGTTTGGTAATTGTGATTCTAGTTACGAGGAAATAGTGAATCTGAAAATTGGGAAATTACAATTATTCACCTGAAGTTGAATAATTGAATTCTAAAAATTTTTTAAAAAAATTCTTCTTTTGCAGAAAATGAATCGATACAAATTTGAGTCATTGTTGGTTTCTGGAGTAAACTATATGAGATGGTTGAGTGATTGTGGAATAAAGTTGAAATCTAAAAATCTTTATGAAACTTTGGATAAGAAAAATGAAACAACTAGCAGCACAAGAATCAAGCTTTGATTATAATCTGAACCCATCTGAGTGATGATTTGCAAAATTAGTATATGACAGTCATTGATCCTGCAGATCTATGGTGAGCATTGATTTCTAGCTATAATCGCCTAACTAAGATCATCTTGCCTGAAGTAGGAGATGAATTCAATAATTTGAGATTCCAAGATTTCAGTGAGTGAATACTACTCAGCGAAGTATCTGATTGTGAATAAGCTGAAAATGTGCGGAGAAACAAAAACTGACCATGAAATGTTAGAAAAAGCATTTACCATTTTCCATCCTTCCCAAACGATTTTACAACACCAGTATCGGGAAAGTAAATTCCAAAAATATGATGATTTGATTAGAATTTTGGATATTGCTGAAAAACATAACCAATTGTTGTTAAAAAATAGTGAAAGATGCCCTGTTGGTACCCAAGCATTCCCAGAAGTGAATGCATATTATAATTAAAATCCAGGTCATGGTCGTGGTCATGGCCGTGGTTCTAAGTGCTGGAATGATTATGGAAATGGATGTGGGAATGGCCGTGGGAATGGCTGAGGATCTAGAAGTGGTCAAGTATCTGGAAATGTTTAGGGACATAGTCGTAATAGGAATTATGGACATCCATATAATAATCCAAATGCTCCCTAGAAGTTGAATGTTTACAATGCTAGTTCCAGCAAACGAAAAGAAGTTCAGGAACCGCTAAAGTTTAATCGTGGTCCCTGTTATTGATGTGATTCCCCCACTTGTTATTCGAGGACTTGTCGCGCCCCTAAACATGTAGTTGAAGCTTATCAAAAGTTGAGACGTGAACAAGAAAAGGAAAAGAATAATGAAGCAAATATGGCTGATGTTTTTGGCAATGGTGATACTAGTCCTGTCAACATATCAAATCTGGAAACTGCTGATCTTCTTTGAAGATCCTAATGGGAGGATAGATCATCTGATTGGTGATGGAACCGTAAATTATAAGTGAAATGTATTTTATTATTTTGGAATGTAAATAAAATTGAATGTAATTTTGGTGTTTGATTGTAAATACCTGTAAATAGTTATGAATATATTACATTTTCATTCAATTAATGTTATGTTTTCATTTTATTAATGGCTATGGGTTCAAATTAAGAATTAGTTACATCTGGAGATATATGTTTAGCCGATAGTGCTATAACTCATACCATTCTGAGAGAACCAAAGTATTTTATAGAACTAATACCAATTCAAGTTAAGGTGAATACCATATCTGGTCCAGTAGATATGATAGAAGGCTCTGGAAGAGATTCGATCTTATACCAAATAACACTAAATTAAATATAGAAAATGCTTTACATTCTCACAAATCCAGAAGAAATTTGCTTAATTTCAAAGATAGAAGAATGAATGGATATCATACTTAAACAGTTGATAAAATGGGTGTCGAATATTTGTGTATTATTTCAACAAATCAGGCCAGAAGCTTGTAATTGAAAAGCTGCTTATTTCATCACCTAGATTATATTATACAACCATCAGGCATATTGAAACTCATGCAATCGAGAATTAGAAGTTCTCATATCCTAAAATATTCCAACTTTGGCATGATAGATTTGGACATCCGGGTAGGGCATCCTCGATATGAGAAAAATCCGGGACATCCTAAAATATAAGTTCTCGTGCGTAGAATAATTGCAAATTCAAAAGGGCATACACTGAAAAATTATGAAATCCTACGGAATGATAGGGACCTGTATATCCCATGTTCCCAAGGGAAATTGATAACGAACCCATCGTTACAAATGTAGGTTTTAAATCTCCCTCATTTTTATTGAGAATTCAAGGAGATATATGTGGACCAATTCATCCACCTAGTGGACCATTTCGTTACTTCATGGTTTTGATAGACACATCCACAAGATGGTCTCATGTATGCTTTTTATCCACTCGTAATACTGCTTTTGCTAAGCTGGTAGCACTAATTACTCGATTATGAGCTCATTTTCTAGATTACCCTATTAAGAGTATGAGACTTGATAATGCCGGTGAATTTACATCAAAGGCATTTGATGAATATTGTCAAGTATCTGCGATTGATGTTGAACATCCAGTACTGCATGTTCATACCTAAAATGGATTAGCTGAATCATTAATTAAGCATTTTCAAATAATTGCGCGAACTATATTAATGTGCTCGAAATTACTGATAACTGTTTGGGGACATGCTATATTGCATGCTGCTACACTGATTCGTATTTGACCAACAGCTCATAACCAATATTCCCCATTAAAGTCAGTATTTAGACATCCTCTTAACATCTCGCATTTGAGAACATTTGGTGTGCAGTATATATACCCATTACTATAACTTAGAGAACAAAAATAGGACCCTAAAACGTTTAGAAATATATGTGGGCTTTGATTCTCCATCAATTATTAGATATTTGGAACCATTGACAGGAGATTTATTTACAACTAGATTTGCTGACTGTCAATTTGATGAAAGTAATTTTCCATCACTTGGAAAATAAAAGATTTCTCCAGAAGAGAAACTTGAATTAGCATGGAAAGTATCCACATTAACGCATATGGATCCACGTACTCCATAATGTGAACTAGAAGTTCAAAGGATCCTACATATACAAATGATAGTTAATCGAATGCCAGATGCATTTAATGATACTTCAAAGATAACAAAGTCTTATATAGAAGCTGCTAATATACAAGCAAGGTTAAATGTTCTAGAAGGATAATCACAAAAGACAATAGCAAATGAAACTCCTATTCCATGTTAGAAGCGTGGAAGACCACCTGGTTCAAAAGATACAGTTCCAAGAAAAAGAAAGAAAAATGATTTGGATCCTAAAACCACATCCAATGAAATTCCAGAAGTTATTGAGATCTCTAAAAATAATCTCCCTTAAGGAGGAAATGATAAAGAAATATCATAATCGAAAAATGAAAAAATTTCTGTAAATTTCAATCAAGATTTATGGAATAGAAATTAAATGAAAATTGATGATCTATTTTCCTACATAGTGGCAGTAGATATTTTATATAATGATCATGAGCCACGTAGTATGGAAGAATGCACAAATATACATAATTGGAAAAAGTGGGAAGAAGCAATCTAGGCATAGTTGAACTCTCTAAATAAACAAAAAAAAATGGATTCATAATAAAACACCAGAAAACGTTCAATCAGTCAGTTACAAATGAGTTTTCATTCGGAAATTAAATGAAAGAAATGAGATTGTGAGACACAAAGCACATTTAGTTGCTCAAGGTTTCTCCCAAAGACCTGGAATTGATTATAATGTAACATCTTCCTCAGTAATGGAACTATTACGTTCCGATTTCTGATCAGTCTTACTATTTCTGAAAAATTGGAAATGTGTCTTATGGACATAGTCACTGCATATCAGTATGGATCAGTTGATTCTGATATTTATATGAAACTCCCAGAAGGATTGAAATTACCCGAATCATATCGATCGGGATCAACTTATATTCCATAAAGTTACAAAAATAATTGTATGGATTGAAACAATTTGGGAGAATGTGGTATAAACGTCTTAGTAAATTTTTAATAAAAGAAGGATACCAGAATAATACTATATGTCCATATATCTTCATTAAAAGACCAAGGTCTAGTTTTTCCATTATAGCAGTTTATGTGGATGATATGAATATCATTGGGACACTTAAGTTGAAAGATTTGGGATTATACAAAATTTGATACATTTATGGGTTTGACTAGGTATTCCGATGTTGGATACCTTTCGGATCCGCATAAAGACATTCTCAAACTGACTATATTTTCACGTATAATGATACCGCGATCTCCTAGAGATCTACAAAACAAACTTTAGTAGTCACGTCCTTGAATCATGTTGAAGACTTTTTTGAAAATATATATGTAATTATTAATATTTTAAAATAAAATTAAAATATTAATTTTGAAAAATAATTTATATCTTTTTATTTCTATTAATAAAAAATAAAAATGAGAAGAAAATTTGCATATAATGTATTAACACATTATCCTTCACATGCGACCTCATATTGGTTCAACAAATATGAAAATACCTAAGCATATAACGTATTAACACATTATCCATCACATATGGCAACCTCATAATGGTTGAACAAATATGAAAAATACCTAAAACCGTCCACACCGTATCACAACACCCACGGTAAAATTTATCTTTAAAACATAAATAGAAAAAACTTAAGTCGCATTTATTGTCCCCGGCAGCTTTATACTTCCTCCGTTTTTTTTATCTGCTACACTTGCATATTATTTACTATTCATTCATCAATCTTGTTTTTTATATTATTACTTACGTATAAAGAAAAATATATTCAAGTGGGATCTTGTTTTATTCGTCTTAATATCTACTTTTTAAATATAAAATTTTCATAATTTTTAGTTGTATATAATTAAAAATATTTACCATTAAAATTAGGTCTCGAATAGTGTGTAAACAGAAAGTATGGGGATAAAAAAAAATAGAAGAAGTAATTACCAAATTGTAAATTTTGCTGGAATGTAAAACTAATGATGTTGGAGGTCAAAATTGAAAAAGCATGGCCTGAGTGGATTTCTCCAACTGCTTTATCACACTTTTGTACATAGTATATAGATAATTATTAATATTTAAAAAAATTAAAATATTAACTTTCAAAAATAATTTATATCTTTTTATTTCTATTAATAAAAATTAAAAAGGTGAATAAAATTGGCATATAACATATTAACACATTATCCATCACATGTGGCAACCTCATATTGGTTGAACAAATATGAAAATACCTGAAACTGTCCCCACTGTATCACAACACTCCTCACATTGAATACAAGTAGAACAGTTTCGTTTTTAATTCCTATAAAATTTAAATAAAGTCCTGGTAGATAAATATAAATAGAAAAAACTTAAGTCGTCTTTATTGTCCCTACACAGCTTTATAATTTCCAAATTATTAATCTTGCTCAAATGTAAAACTAATGATGTTGGAGGTCAAAATTGAAAAGGCATAATCTGAATGGATTTTTCCACTTGCTTCATCACACTTTTTTATATATATAGTATATAGAATTATTGTAGTAAAAATAAAAATTAAAACTAAAAGATCATTAAATGAATGGTGTACACAATTATTATTACAGTATCTTCCCCTCCATTTGAGTTGATTGTAACATTTACCAATTTAAATGAATGTTTCTCAAATCTATCCATTTTTATTTTTCTTTTCACTTATACACATGAAATGTACGAGAACCTAATTATTAGGTCTTAATTATTTAAGGTTGGATAGTAATTAAATTCTTATTAGGTTTTATTTTAGTTATTTTAGTTCTATTAGTTTTCATATTTGTATTTATTAAGGTTATTTATTTATTTATTAGGGCATAGATAGCGTATGTAAGAGCTGATTTATGTAGTTTTGGGCATTCAATTCATTCATTAATAAAATTGAGAGTATTCTCTAATTATGTCTTCGACTTCTCGACTAATAACCAGTTGTTTGTGCTAGAAGAAAGACTAACTACCTTGATCTAGATTATCTTTTCGACTTCTTCTCTAACTACGAGGTGCTTGAGTTAGGGTGAAGACTAATAACCTAAACTCTATAGAATTAGTGAACCTAATTAAAGTGACGTAATTCAAATCTATTGCGTGTGTATGTGAGGGTTGTTTAGGGGAGAAGTAAGATTTCTTAAGACTGAAGTTAGGTCAAATTGAGATTGCTTACTGTCCAAATCAAAGGTATTTTTTTACCTATCAGTCAAATTACAAAGTTTAAACTAGTTATCAAATTCTTAAAATTAGGTTTTCAACCATTTTTTTAATTAAAATATTCTAATTTTACCCAAAATTTAAAAATTTATTTATTTTTAAATGCTCTGGAGTATATATAAAAAGTTGAATAGAAATATATAAAAATGAAAATTGGCGGGTACAAGTGAATTCAACCCCTCTTTTTTATCTTCTCACGTCATGGTCGAGGATAAGGAAAATGAGGGTTCATAATATAATTAAGGAAAAATAATCTTAAAATTTAAATAATTAATCAAATTTACTTTGAAAATTATAAGGTGTTTATTTTTGCTTTTTATTAGTGAAAAAAATAAAAAAAAAAATTTAGTATTTAATTTATAACAAAATATTATTATAATTTTATTTTTAATATATAGAATAAATACATTAAAAGTAATTTTTACTAATTAATTTTTCAATTTAAGCTAACTTTTATTTTAATCAAAATTTTATTGCAATTTTAAACATAATAAGTAGCTTTATTATTTATTACTTTTAGAAAATATATCATTTTATATTTTTAAGATATATTAGGGTGAGATAAGTAGTAGATATTATTTTAACTAAAATAAGAAAGTAAAACCAAAACACATAAACTTAAATCTAAGAGTATTTGTTAAACCGTGTTTTCAATGAGAAATTAGGATTTTTTTAAAAAAGTTTTTAGATGTTTGATAATCAAACCTCTAAATTTTTTAGAGTAGCTAGTTTGGTTAATAGCAATTTAATCAGGTGATTTGGTCCAAAATGCGAATTTCTAAAACGCTGATAGTAGGAGTCTTCGAGAGTTTTAAAATTAGAGATTTGTCAAAAAGACCAAATTACTACACTTTTAATTAGAATTATATCAATTAAATATTAATAAAACAATTAAACCCTATTATAATAATATTTAATATTTTTAGTGTTATTTTTTATTATAATATTTTATAATTAAAAGGTTTTATAATATTTATTTTAATATTGTAGTAAGCATATTATTTTATTTTGTATATTAGTTTAATTAATAATTGATATAGTAAATATTATTAAAATTATTATTTACTATTATAAATTAAAAATAGTAAAATATTTTACAAATTTTATTATCTATTTGACAACAATAGTGCAAAATATACATTATGAAAAATAAAAGAATAATTCTTTTAAAATCTTCTTTTACGTTATTTTATAATCGTATATGTTAATAGTGTTGTAATTAAACAGCCAATTAGCCAACACTCAATCATCGATCCGCTAACGCTAATATTTTTCAATCTGCTAATAGATAATAGTTGGACAAACCGCAAATGTAATTCGTCATCCAGTAATCGGTATTGAATCCGCCAATTGACAAAAAGACTCTGAATCTAAAATTTGTGTATCTATGGAAGATAAGGAAAAGAGGATGAACTTAATGGCTGACATGGGTGTAAATATACATAAAAGATTGAGAGTGTGAGTAGTGAGATAATGAGGGTGTTGGAGGTAATTAACAGATGAACAGTTATTGTTTGTGTGGCGGGCTTTCATGATAAGTGAGGTGGGGTTTGGTTGGATTGGGTCCAAAATTTAAAAAGACTAAAAGTGTGAGTAGTGAGAGAATAGATTATTGGAGGTAAGTGACAGATGAATAGTTATTGTTTGCGTGGTGGGCTGTCATGATAAGTGAGTTGGGTTTGAGTTGGATTGGGTCCAAAATTTGGCCTAATCTAATTTCAAGTTTGTTTATCACTGAAACTTGATTCCACTGCTTTAATTCATTTTGTAAAAAATTATTTTAGTACTTTAAATCAAATTTTACAATTGATTTTAAATTTAAAAATTTTTCGCTCTAAATGGTAAAATGGTAATTTTTTTCAAAAATTGGCATTTTGACTCAATTCAATATTTTTCCAAAATTTTCAAAATAATTATGCTTTAAACTTCAAATTGAATTGATTTTTGTTTTAAAAATTCTTGTTCAGATTCAAAACCTTTTTTTAAATATTTAATTTCAAATTAAGTAGGGTTTTATTTTTTTTTCTTGGTTTCAAAGCAATTTTTGTAATCTCATTCCTTAATAGTGTTTTCAATTTAATTGGCTCAAAATTCTAGGCCCAATTTGTGAACGTTACAATTTAACATTTTTAGACCTAAACTCAATTTTCAGATTGACTAGTACTATTTTTCTTAAACGCCACTGCCATTTCTAATAAAATATAACCCAAAATCGCATTTTCTAATGCCATAAAATAAAACAAACTTAATTGAAGTCTTAAACCCTAAAGCAACTCTAATAGCAAATTTCAACCGAATCCCTAAATGACATACCTAGTTTCCAACTGTACCACCCAAACCCCCATCCCGAAGGAAAGGATGCAGAGAACGAATGTTACATGCAGAACGTAACAAACTGATAGATACAAATAATATACCTATAGAGCAAATACATAAATATGAAATAATACCCAAAAGATACTCATTAATAAAAACTTATCAAATCCAAATACAAGTTCCAATGAAAATAAAATCAAAATTGAAATTTTCAAATTGTCTAATTTGAAACCAAATCCCGAAACATAATGCAGCGGTTACAATTCCAAAGTCTGAAACTAAATCCAAAGTCTAAAATAAAAGTAGAAAAAATAAAGCTGTGAAAGTAGATGTCAGATGATGACTGATGCTGACATGAGTGTAATATCCTGCTACTCCACCTGACTGTCTGAACTCAGCAATTTCCATCCCAAACAGGTTCAAAACATACAAAACAAAAATGAAAACCACGAAGGGTCAGACTATCAATGTCAAGTTAGTAAGCCAATGCCCAACAAGCACACACAAGATGCGTCTTATATTAAAATATTAAAATGTCACACAACATAGGCAAATTAGTTTACAAACATGGGTTAACAAACATGATCAAAGAAGTTGATTAAGAACCCAAATTATTCTTGTTTTAATCCCTTTAATGTGATCTAGGATAAGTGATTATAGATTATTGCAATTACCGTCTGAAAATAGTTTAAACGTTATCAAAATATTTCAAAGGAAGTGTCCGACACCGGACTGTGAATTCGGTATAGAGTTCGGCAAGCAATTCGAACAGAGAGCACTCTCAGCTTTACCGAATTGTAATTCGGTAGTGAACTCGGATTGAATGGTTATCATCGATCTCTACAGTAATACAAAATTGTAATTCGGTAGCTAATTCGGACAGAAGTCTATTTGAGTTCCTATAGTTATACCGAATGTAATTTGTTGACTAGTTCAGTCTCCAATTCGAATAGAAGGTGTTTTTACGTCTCACTGCCTCACTGAATTGTAATTCAGTATGAAGCTCGGTGAATAGTAGGGGTGGACCCGGTTTTCGGTTTTTAACCAAAGTAGACCGAACCGAATCAAATTAATTGGTTTTTAGTCTTATTTGGGTCGGTCCGGTTTTAATAAAATAAAAATTGAGCCATTTTGTTTCGGTTCGGTTTTAATCTCCAAAAACCGAACCGACCCAAAAAATCGATTTAAATTAATTATAATAATAAATCTAAACATATCTGCACTAAATTTCATGTGTTTCAAAAACATATAATGTTTTCTTTATATTATTTTCTTATTTTTTCAACCTTTGTTTTGTTCCAATTTTGTACGAAAATCATTTAATGTCCTTTTCATGCATCTGTATATACCATTATTGCTATATCTAAAATTTATATTTCTTATTCATTCAAATTATGTAATGTGTGTTGTACACTTGGTATTTTTGGTGATCACATAGGTTGTTTTATTTAAATGTTGGATGCTTGGTTTAAAACCTAGTTATTACTTTATTATTCACAAATAAATTAGATTTTAAATGATATTTGATTTCTTACATGTATTATGAATTTATTTTGAATTAAATGAAATATCACTTACTTAAAAATAAATTACAAAATATTAGGCCCAACAAGAAAGTCCAAACCGAATAAAACCGGACCGATTCGGACCGAACCGAAAAAAACAAAACCGGTCGGTTTCACTAATCTATTTGGTTCGATTCGGTCTTAAGTATCAAAAAACCAATTAATTCGGTTTCGGTCCGATTTTGCTCAAAACTGGGCCGACCCGGACCTTGCCCACCCCTAGTGAAGAGTTTGGATAAAGGGTATTGCTAATGATCTCGAGGCTCACCAAATTGACAATTCGGTAAAGAGCTTGGATAGAGACCAATTTGTCTTCTAGATTCGAAATTAATTGACAGCTCGGTATGCAATTCGGTAGGGAGTTCGGTTACAGACACAGATACACGAATTCAGTTTGGTTCAATTATGATTTTTGTTATTCAAAGCATTAAACATCTACTTAGGTCTATCCCTATTACCACGGCTAGTTAGTAGTCAAACCCATGCTATCCAAATGTTAGAACCCAATTAACAAAGCAGCGCAAAGAGAACGAAGCAGTTCCAAGCAAATATACAAAAGTCATAACAGAATCAAGTCTTGATATAATTGATTTCAAATTATTACATTATTATGTTGTTTAACTTACTAGGCATGTCCTTATGATCAAGTTATTAACTTACCAGACCTGTCCTTAGCTTAAATATGGAAATCGGGAACACAAAAAGAAATAGGGTAAAACCCTCAGAGATGGATCAAAGATACCAGAAATGATGTCGTCGCATCCAAACATGAGCAAAGCTCCAGAATGATGCCATCTCATCTAGAAATAGGTTGGCAATCAAGGCCTATATGTTTTTGCATATCGATGTATACATCTAGTTTTCCTTACAACATGCTGGTCTTATCGTATTAACCTAGGACAAGACTTACAGAATTTGTAATTTCAATTTAGCAGACACATATGAATCCAATTCATGTAATCACATTATGGCAGCAGTGTGACAGATAGTCATAAATAGAGCGAAATAAGTCAGACAGAATTATATGCAATTTCCAGATTTTCAGATATGTAGATTATATAAAATTAATCATACAATCACAGCGAATCAGACAGAAACATACAGACATGATGGCATAAACATGACTACTAGCATTTCTTGCTAATCCAAAATACAGAATCATTTCAGCTGATGATCCCCAATTTGATCTAAATCAAATCAGGAATAAACACACATAAATCCCCAAATAAAAAAGTTAGGGTTTACAATTAAGCAGCAAAATAAATCCCAAATCAAACCCAAAAGACCCAAATATACGAATGTACTATTAAGGATTTCAAAACCCAAATCAATTGAATTCAAAACCCCCAAATCGGAAACCCTAATTATATAATAAATCCCCGAATCAAAATTAAAGCAGTTATATTTAGAAAAGAGTAAAAACCATTACCTGGAACAAAAAAGGAACCAATGAAAAATCAAATCCCCAACTTAAAATCTTGAAGAACGAAGGTTTAGAAATTCATGGCTAAGGTTCCGAGAGAAAAATTTGAGAGAACACTTGAATGAATTTTTAGGTTTTGTGAAGAATGATTTCTAAAACCCTTTATTTTCCTTTATATACGAATGGCAAACATATCATAAACCCACAAATTTCCAATTGACTTTAATTTGGCCAAAACTAAGAAATAATTGCAAAATACATCAATTTTCCATTTTGTTTTCAAAACTAATCCAAAAGTCAAATTAGTCAAAACATGTGGTCAAACTAGAAAGTCAACATTTTTTAAAATATCCATTTTATCCTTGAACGGAAAATAAAGTAAAAAATTAAATAAAATACAAATAACGAAAATAAAATTTCAAAATATGAAAAACGAATAACTCCAACTTACGGACATGACACAAATGCTAATGGGCAGTGCAAAATCAAAAATAGTGAGAGGTAGAATTTGTACCTAAATAAATTTAAAGTGAGACAATTGAAATCTTCAACATGAAAACTCAAAAGCCAACCATAACCAATGACCAATACCTCAAAAGCAATAACTGGGCGACTTTCTTGCTGCTTTTCTTTCCCGCAACAGTGACTTCAACCTCTGGTGGTTGACTTTCTAGTGATTTCAGGGTTCATACATTATAAGGGCAAGAATGGGGCTCCTATTATTTTATTACTCAATTTATTACTTTTTTATTTATGAAATCATTGTCTGATAAAATATTAGGACAAAATGAGAAATTTGGATTGGTAAACCCTAATTAAAATTGTTAGGAAAATCGGGCTCGTCGCAGCGGAATTTGTCTCGATCAATAAGTAAACAAAACACAAGACAAGAAATAAAATATTAACGCACCAAGATTACGTGGAAACCCAAAACGGGAAAAAACCATGGACGTCAGGACGGACAGAGATTTTCACTATGTAGCAAAAGATATTACAGCCACAACCAGAAAACACTCTCTAACTCAATTATAAGTCTCACCCAAACTCACAAGAAAGAAACTCACAAGACACTTAGGATCTCTCAATTTGTGTCTCTACAATTGAAGACTACAGCATCATATTTATAGTGAACAATGATTTACTTACCAAGTAAATCATAATAAACTAGAAAACCTATTATTACTAGAATTCCTAAAAAAGAGGAAAAAGATTCTTTCCTAATTGCAATTCTAATAAGCCATAAATACAATTCCTAGTCAAATATAATACTTCCAAAACAGTCTTCAAATCTTTCACTTCCAAAAGAGTCTTCAAATCTTTCTCAGCTTCCAAATAAAGACTAGTATATTGTATACCAATTTTTGTCAAACCCTAACAACCACCCCTTGACAAAAATTCCCTAAACTTGCGTCCCTTAAACGACGACCATGACTCTACATCGAGCCATCATATCCCACCATGAAGATATACACACTTAGGAACCATCAAACGATCCATCCTAAGATTTATTCCGGCACATGTCGATACAACCCTTGCTGATTAAATCATGGTGCAACTTCCTTAACTGGCTTTCAAGAAAGTTCATCAGCCATCGACATCTTATCCACCACACAACCGCATTAACGCCAGTCCAATGCCCATGTGCAAAACTTGTGGCCGCTAGAAGTACTACATCCTCTTTCATGGCACCATGGTGGTTAGCGACCTGCCATGAGGATGTACCCATTCCTCCTTAGAGGAAGTCACCTTCATCAGCTTCTAGCAAGGAGACACATGGAATATCTCCATCAACGGAGTCCTTTGCCGAACTTGCTCCTTTACAATCCCTCCTCAGATGTCCCTTTTGTCCACACTTCCAACACTGGATGTTCTTCTTGGAGTACCCATTCTTTCCATTCTTTTCTCGAGTCATCAGAATTGACTGATTATCAGAATTATTATTTTCACTCTTCAGTCTTTTCTCTTCAGAGATCAACTTATTCGCAACCTCTGAAAAACTTACCGTCGAGTTTCCATGCATCAGGATCGGTTTCATATACTTGTATGAATCAGGAAGAGACCAGATCAATTTCAATGCATTATCCTCGTCATCGATCTTCACTCCAATAGACTCCAACTCAGAGATGATCCCATTGAGTTCTGCCAGATGATCAGAAACTTTCGTACCTTCATCCATCTTCAATAGATGAAATTGTTCCTTCAGGTAGAATCGATTGCAGACGCTGTTTGCTTGGTACAACTCTTCAAGTCTTCCCCAAAGTTCTCTTGCAGAAGTTGTTCCTTGAATATTCGCAAGAACATTCTTGGCCAGACACAGTCGTATCAAACTTGCAGCTCTCTCATCGAGCTCCTCCCATTCATCGTCACTCATCAGGGATTTTTCGGACTTTTCAGACTTCTCTTTACCAGTTTCTTTTTCACCAGAGCTTTCAGAGACTACCGCAATTGTTCTCCCTTTCAACGCTTTTTGCAATCCATGTTGGATCAGGATATCTTTGACTTGTACTTGCCACAAGCCAAATTTGATTTTTCCATCAATTTTCTCCACATCGAATCTTCCGGTGTACATCTTGCTTGTAGACATGTTTACTTCAACAATCGAAACTCACACGAACCTCGGCTCTGATACCACTTGTTAGGAAAATCGGGCTCGTCGCAGCGGAATTTGTCTCGATCAATAAGTAAACAAAACACAAGACAAGAAACAAAATATTAACGCACCAAGATTACGTGGAAACCCAAAACGGGAAAAAACCACGGACGTCAGGATGGACAGAGATTTTCACTATGTAGCAAAAGATATTACAGCCACAACCAGAAAACACTCTCTAACTCAATTATAAGTCTCACCCAAGCTCACAAGAAAGAAACTCACAAGACACTTAGGATCTCTCAATTTGTGTCTCTACAATTGAAGACTACAGCATCATATTTATAGTGAACAATGATTTACTTACCAAGTAAATCATAATAAACTAGGAAACCTATTATTACTAGAATTCCTAAAAAAGAGGAAAAAGATTCTTTCCTAATTGCAATTCTAATAAGCCATAAATACAATTCCTAGTCAAATATAATACTTCCAAAACAGTCTTCAAATCTTTCACTTCCAAAAGAGTCTTCAAATCTTTCTCAGCTTCCAAACAAAGACTAGTATATTGAATACCAATTTTTGTCAAACCCTAACAAAAATTACATAATTCAAAATTATTGTGTGTGAGGGTTGTTTAAGAGACAAGTAAGGTTTCTTGGGTGAAGTTAGATTAGATAGGAGATTATTTATTGTCCAAGTCAAAGGTATTGCTGCTTTATTTGTCGATCATGAAGTTATTAAATCTGTAAAATTAGGTCTTAACCAAATTTTAATTTTTTTAATTAAAATATTCTAGTTTTACCCAAAAAGTTAAAATATAATCAAAGAAAAATAATCTAAAATTTTAAATAATTATTTATCAAATCTACTTTGAAAATCATAACCTGTTTATTTTTGCTTTTTACTAGTGAAAAAACTAAAAATAAATTTTTTGGCATTTAATTTATAACAAAATATTAGAATAATGTTATTTTCAATAGGACATTGCTATTTCCCACTAACGATTTCTTAAGATAACATTTTTATTCCAAAAATATCCTTTTATACAATTTAAATATTTAAATTAGATTATATTTATCTTTTCTTTACTTTTATTTTTTATTTTATTTTCTTATCTTATATCTTATTATTTTTATTTCAATTTTTTATATTTATTTTTTATTCCGCTAGTTATATTATAATTTTATTCTTTATATTTGATTTCTTCTTCTCTTCAAATTTTAATCTAATTTTATTCTTTAGTCCTATTATAATTTGATTTTATTCTTTATGTTTTGTAAAAGAACAGTTCTTGTATATCGCTGATTATTTCCAATTTTTACTAAACACAAATGGTTAAATGTTTTGTATGAACACAAATGGTTAACGTTTAATACTGTAATATTGTGCGTTGATGATACCAATCAATGTTTCTAGTTTTAATATTATTCATATCTCAATTAGTTTCAGATTTAAATATTTTGTGACAGATACAGATTTTGATAACAATATATTCAAGAAGTTTCTGTAGCCAACAATTTTTTATTATTAGGATTAACATAATAAAATAAAAATTAAATCATATAAAGACAATAATATATTAAAATAATAATGATTACAATAATAAAATAAAATGTTAAATAATAATTATTAAGATAGTAAAAGACATTATATTATAGTATAATCATTATTAATTAAATTTAAAAGTTAAAGGATGTTCTCGAAAATTCCCTTAAATTTTATGTTACGATTAGAAATTGCTATGTGGAAATAACATTTCCGTTTTAATATGTAGAATAAATAAATTAAAAGTAATTTTTACTAATTAATTTTTTAATTTAAGCTTATTTTTATTTGAATCAAAATTTTATTGTAATTTAAACATAATAAGTAGTTTTATTATTTATTACTATTAGAAAATACATTATTTTGTATGTGTAAAATGTAGATATATTTAGGTAAGATAAGTAATAGATATTATTTAAACTAAAATAAGGAAGTAAAACGAAAATACATAAACTCAAATCTAAATCTATGGAAGATAAAGAAAAAGAGAATGAACAAATCAATATCAGATTATAGCTTAACACGGCTAGATCAAATTCAGTTTCATATTATTTTAATTTCAAATTAATGCAGCAACATATTCAAACAGAAAAAAAAAACAGCATGAGAGCTTAAACACGGTTACTAACTTTAATAGCTAATTCTCCTACAGATCTCACTCCGGCTGGCGATCACCAACATCGTCGCCTAACAAATAGACAGACAGTTT
>CM062392.1:14511329-14774706 GCA_031304145.1 Cardiospermum halicacabum
AAAAATAAAGAAAATAAATTTGAAAATTCAAAGGATTAAAATTTAAATCATTCTTAACATAGATAAGACTGCTGAAATCTTTCAAAAAATCAAAGACTTTATTGAAAATTAGGAAGAGCATATGAGAAAATAGCTCACAAGACTCCTGACAGAATGCCTACGACACCTTCTCGGAATTGAATCATATTTTCTCAGATGAGATTTGAAAGTTGGAAATTCGAGTTTAGGGTTTTTGGTATTCTAAAGTTGAGAGAAAATGATGGATTTTTGGTGTTTTGTAATTCTAAACGTGAAAGCGGGTTTTGACTCTCATTAAAGGTAAATTATGAATAAATCCACCAAAATTGTTAATATAAAAATTACCCCTCTTTGTGAAAATATTTATAGGGACTGAAAAATTCATCTTATTGTTTTAAAATCACCCTCAGAGTAAAAACTTTTAAAAAAACACAAGAAATGACTTAGAAATTTGGATGTGTCTAAAATGACTAGTTTACCCTTAGAAGTAAAATAATAGTGTTAGTAAAAAAAAAAACAAAATAAATAGCCCTAACTTTTGACTTTAATTTCAACTCGTAATTACTTATCTAACGTCGATAGTTTGTTATAGAAATAAGTAATGGTAAAATTTTGAAATGACCTAGAAAATTTTTTAGATTTTCAAAAATTCACATTAATATGCATAAAATATAAACAATAATAACATCAATAATAAACCTAAATTAACCACAATAAATATAACCAACAAAAGTAACAATTAATATAAATTATATGAACCGGACTAGAAGATTTCTTATCTAGACATCTCGGGTTAGCAGAGCTCAACTTTCCATAAGATATCATTTCAATTTTTACATATTCTTACCATCATTTCAACTTTTACAAATCCCAGTCATTATTTCAACTTCCGGGGATTTTTTTTCATTTTTATTTTCTGGACAACATTTCAACACTCCAAACTATTTGGATGGATAAAATCAACATCTTGAACATTTTTCAAATATTATCTCAACTATTCCTGAATATTATTTCAACTATTCTCAGACATTATCTCAACCGATTCATTATTTTTCATATTACAACATCAATTCATCTATAATTATCGGATCAAAATTTAAACTTGCTTAGAAACTCAAATGAAACTTTTATTACGGTTTTGATTTATCATCACTTTCTAATATAAAAATTGTTATATGTTTTCATGTATTACATGTTCTTTTATAATTTGGGCTGGACTGTTATTGGGCTTGTTATATTTGTAACTGATGAAGCCTGCTACATGAAGAAGATCCGTGCCTTTACCCATCTAAAGACCCGACCCGCTTTGCAACCCTACCTATATAATCTTACTTTGGCTACTTTCACAGTGACTGCTTCAGTTGTCTTTTTGTCTTCGTGTCTGATAGTATTTTCTCTAAGGTTTTCTTCTATCATCTTTTTCTTGTAAATATCTATGGTTCTTGGTGGTTTTTAGTTGTAATCTTTGTGATTACTTATGTATCGATACTGATTCTTGTTAATAGTGAATTGCTGGGCTCTTTGTGAGTCTATCTCGTGGATGTAGCCAATTACATGGTGAACCACGTAATCTGTGTACCCTTCTGTGTGATTTGATGATCTTTGTGATGTTATTTAGTAATCAGAAACTTATTTTGGTTAATCTGGTAGATGCGATGTTATTAGGGCTACATAACAAAAAAATCTCTGGAATGACAACCATTTAATATTTTCGTACTGATTGTTAAGATTGTGACGAGACTTAGGGTATACTTCGGTATCTAGAATTGGTTTTTAACTAGAAAATGACTCAAAGAATGTTTTGGAAATATCATATTTGATTAGAAATGGTATTTCCTAGAGTGGATAAAATTAGGAAAAGATTTTTGAGAATTCTAAATAGGAAAAGCTTTTCTTAATAATTTAGGATTACTTTATGACTAAGATGTATTTTATTTTCTATCTCTAGTTTCTTACCATATGTATGTTTATTTTATTTTGTGATTATACAAATACTCATCCGCTGTTATTAGTCACTTGATTAAACAAATAGTATAAGAGCTAGCCAAGTTTTCCAACACTATTAACGTATGTATGTATACATATACATATATATATATATATATATATATATAAAGCAAAATGCACAAACAGACTTTGCCAAAACATAGAGCCAAAATCCGCCATGTGGCACTTACGTGGCATTTTCAGCGAATGAGACATCGCCATGTAGAGTGATTGACATATTATTCTTTTGTCTTTTCATTTCTCTCATTAATTTTATTAAATTAAATTAATTAAATTTAGTTGAGCATTAATTCATTCGTAACTTTTCATTTCATTTCTTCTTTCACCTTTAAATAACGCTTATGTAGGATAAATATTACATTTTTAGAACTCATCGATAGCTATTCCTAAATTTCTCCCTCTCCTTTCTCTGTCTCTATTTGTAAAGAAAAAATTCACTTATTTCTCTCTTTCTCCGTCTTCTCTATCTCTAATCACATCTACAAGAACAACAAAAACCGAAATCAAACCAATAGATAATTGAAATTATAGAGAGTGATGACCTCTGTGTGTGAGTCCATCAATAAAAGGAAACTCTGTAATGTTGTTCGTTCTTGATCGCTGATTGTTGAATAAAGTAGTCGAGCTCACAAGTCAGTGTTTGTTGTTTGTATTTTTGTTAGTATTTGATATGAGTGGTACGTGTCGAGAAGTGAGTTTTGATTTAGCGATTAGTGAAACTTTCTATTTATTCAGGCTTTGATTTCAGCCAAGAAGATGTTACAGATTTTGAGGCATAAACTGGTTCCTGCTGTGGTATGTTTGTTTGTCCGTTTGTTGTTTAGTGTTTATGCTTTGACTTTGTTTGTTTTGATTCTCCTCTGAAAATATAGTTCTTATTTTTTATGTGGATATTTTTTTTTCCTCCGACTATAATTCATATGAGTTTTTTTTTTCATGTTATTGAATTTATTTTATTTTAATTATTGCAAAGTTACTATTTTTTTTTTTTTTAAATTCATAGCATGATAAAGAGAATGAGAAGATAGAAAAGCATCACAGATGCTAAATTTTTTAAAGGTAAAAAAATATATTGAGATCATTTAATATTTATGTTATTCAAGTTCCTATTATTTATTTGTTTAATAAATATGATTATTTTATTAAATTGTAACATTTTTATATTTCTCAATTTTTATAATAAAAATTATTGATGTATTTTTGTCTCATCTTCTTAGGTTGTGTTCGGTGTTAGTTGTTGAAATTAGCGGTTAGAATAGCGGTAGCGGTTAGGTGTTTAAGATAGCGGTTTGTTTAGCGATTGTAATAGCGTTTCAAATGGCTGTTTGGTAACAGCGATAGCGGTTAGATGTAAAAAGACTAAAAAAGAATATTATTTTATTTTAAAATTATATTTGCTACACTAAATCTTATTTAACATATTCATACTTCAAATTTTAAATTCATAAAATTAATAAAGTTACAGTTCACTAATTTTATATATATATTATTTTTATTGGCACAATATAAATTAAATATAACAATATAATAAATAATATTATTTAAATAAAATATCATTAAAGAATATAAATGCACATGTTTTTCATTTAAATGGAATATGATATAAAAATGGTAGGGATATAAGTGGAAATGTATGTTAGCGTTTTCCATGAACGCTATATCAACTAGCGTTTTGAGAAACGCTTTCTACATTGCTAAACGTTATTTTTCACCGCGGTTGCCGAACGCCCATTTATTAAAAATGCTATTTCCACCCCATTAAAACCACTAAACGCTGTTTCGATCGCTGTCACCGAACAAAGCCTTAGTATCATGGTTTAATTACTGAAATATATTTTTTAATTTTAATTTATTTTTATATATTTCTTCTTAATTAAATGTTGTTAATGCCACCGATTAACTAATCATTTCAAATTCTAATACTTTTCTTTTACTAATATATTAATTGTTGTAATCAATTTTTATAATAAAAATTATTAATTTGTTTTTGTTTCATCTTCCTAATGTCATGGTTTATTTACGGGATAATATAACCCTAGGTACCTAAAGTTGTGTAAAATTTTCACTTAGGTACTCCAACTTTTCGAGGTTTCATATAGGTACTCTAACTTGCAAATTAGTTTTATATATAGGTACTTCAACTTTACGATGTTTCATATAGGTACTCCAATTTGCAAATTAGATCCTTATATAGGTACTCCATCTTTGTGAAGTTTCATATAGGTACTCCAATCTTTTAGCGCCACGTCATACCGAGGATCTAAATGACCTATAATTTGCAAGTTGAAGTACCTATATGAAACCTCGAAAAGTTGGAGTACCTAAGTGAAAATTTTGCACAATTTTAGGTACCCAAAATTACATTATCCCTTTATTTATAGGAATTTTATTGTTAAATTTATTTATTTTAATATATTTCTTCTTAATTAAATGTATTAATGCCAGTGTTTAACCAATCATTTCGAATTTTATAACTTTTCATTTGACGAATATATTAATTGTAATTTATGAATAAAATAATTGAATTCAATCATTTTATATATTTGTATTTTATCTTAAACTAAAATAAATTCACATCATATAAATATTTTAGCAGTAATGATTATTAGATGATTTGTGGCATATGCCTCTGTTAATGTTTTATAGTTTACTAGTGTCTACCACGTGGCAGCTATTATCAAATGGGAGTGTGCCACATAACGCTCAATTTCCACATCAATGTTATATACTTCCTCGACAACTCCAATGTTCATTGAAAGCACACCTCCTCCTCTTCTTTCTCAATCAATCGTCATCACAATATTTCTTCCAAAAAGTCTTTTAATGTCTTTGACGATCAAAATTGGTAAAGACGAATTGTACGAGGGAGAAATGACTGAGCGAGAAATGACTGATTAGAATAAATATTAAATAATATTGTGGATAGGCCACCAAAATTTCACTTATATTTAAGTAATTTTTTATCAATTAAAATTTAGTTATATTTTTCTTTTATATATATATTCAGTATAATATAAATAAAAATATTATAATTTTGATTTTGATTTTATAAAATAATATATTAAATTATTTACTAAAATTGAATATAATTTATAATCAATATTAAAAAGAATTCGATAATTAAAAATATATTTTATTTCGTGCAACGCACGAACAATTTTACCAGTTATAATATAAAAAAATTAATTAATTAATTAAGTAAACAGACCCGATAAGAGAAAAAATATAACAAACAACTTATTTCGTAAGCAAGCAATCTGTTCCGTTGATTGCTTATTTATAGGCAAGAAAGAAACAAATTTAGTCATACAACATAAGACAAACTATTGACCTGTGGCCAAAATGTGTGGAAACGGATGTAATCTCTCTATGTGAAGAGCCCTCTCACAACACAAATATTTATTTCAAACAAGTCAATATCTCAAAGGTATAACCTATAAATGTTGGACTCTATATCCTTTCATGAAAGATAAAAACGGATTCAAAGCATAACCAAGTCAGCTGTGTAACATTACAACATGGTTTTTAAATAGTGTTTGTCGCATAATTCAATATATCCTCGGTACACCTAGTCGTGATTCTTTCCCGCAGCTTCTTCTCATCAACTATAAGCATACAATGATTCTGACTGGACAGACTGTCCAGATACTAGAAAATCTACAAGTGGATTATTCATGTTTCTTGGTAATGCCCTTATCTCTTGGAAATGCAAGAAACAAGATTGTGTGTCTAAATCATCCACTGAGGCAGAGTATCGAGTCATGGCTAACGCATGTTCTGAAATCATTTGGTTACAAGGTCTATTTATAGAACTTGATTTCTCTTAACTCCAACCTACTCCCTATATGCTGACAACACGAGTATTATCCAAATAGTTGCCAACCCAGTCTACCATGAACGTATCAAATACATAGAAGTTTATGGCCACTTTATTCCTGACGTCTTTGACTGCAAAGTTATTACTCTTCCATACATTTCTAAAACTCTTCAGCTTGCAGATATTTTCACCAAGTCCATGACCCGTCAGCATCATAAATTTTTTTTATTACAAATTGATGCTTATGAATCTTCCAGCATCAACTTGAGGGGGATGTCAAAGGATGATCACCTTGATTCTCTCATTTAATTGCTCGAACATATTATTAGAATCAAGATGATTAATCTATAGTCAATTGTTGTAATTTAAAGTTTGTCAATTAGAGGCTAATTAGTGAGTAATTGATATTGTAATAGATTGAAATTCAGCATGTGTATCACTATATAATAAAGGTTGGCAAAGTGGGTAAGGTTTTTGAGACCCTACCCTTACCCAATTCAAAAAGGGTAGGGTAAGACCCTACCCATTTAATTAAAAACATCCCTACAACCGGGTTTAGAAAAAACCCATATATTTGAGGGTAGGGTAAGGGTATAACCCAGAGTCTACATTTTACCCTATTTAGACCCTTACTTTTAAATATTTATGGTTCAAACTACACTAAGATCCCATTTGTTTGTTTTATCTATTATTTATTAAGATTTTATTTGTAGATCTACCACAAAAAGTCTTTTTTATTTAGATTATGCTATCGTTTTTATTTTTTAACAAATAAAAAATTTATTATAAATATATAGTATTTACCATTTATCATTTTTTTTTATCAAATTTAATAAAATTAGTTTAATATATTAATTTATGCTTCTCTCTTAAATTAATAATTTTTTTATATATTATTTTATTAATCTTGCTAATTAATATATATATATATATATACAAAATGTATTTATTACTCATTAGAAATTTAAAAAGTAAGTAAAAATATAATTAATAAATACATTTAAAAATGAATTTGTTATTGTAAAATATTACATTTTCAATACCAAATAAATAATTAATGCATTAAAAAATAAGAAGAAACAATTAATGCATGTTATTTTTTAAAATAAAAATACTATATATATATTTTTAAAATTTTGTATGTTTTTTCATGTACAATATTATTCTTTTAATTTGATAATAAGTGATTGTTGTTTTATTTAAAAATAATATTATTTTGAAATAACTTTTTATCTATTAAAATGATAAATATAATTTAAAATACCTGAATACGTTTTATTAATGTTTAAAAGAAAAAATAAAGGAGCATATAGGTAAATGTATTAATAGTTCATTGTGAATTTAAGATGTGAGTAAAAATGTAATTAATATACTAAAAAATTACATTTAATGTACCACTTTTTTAAATTCTCAATGAACAATTAATGCACTTTTTTTTTTAAAAAAAAAATACAAAATTAATGCTTATTAGAGTTGTTTTAAAAAAAAATATCTCTAATTTTTTTAAATGTTATTATTTAATTTGATAATAAGTATATTATTTTTTAAGAATAATTTCAAATTTTAAATAACTTTTATCCATTAAACCATGATAATTTTTTTTTTTTCTAATTATTTGATTGTAAGTAATTATATTAGTATATTTTAAATTCCATTTAATTGATTTCATCTATTTTATAACTTAAATAAAATCAAATTGAAAATAGTTTAATTTTAACATGTTTAACTCGAACCAAATTTAAAATTTAAATCAAATTAATTTGATATTCTTAAATGAAACTTTGATCGATTTGATTCTATTCCATTGGATATTAATAGTACTTGAAATAAATGTTCATTTTTTTTATGTTGCATTTACTAATATGTAAATATATTATGTTTAAACTAAATATACAAATTTGAAAATATAAATAAACTACAAAAAAAAAAATATCTAAATAACAAAAATAAATAAATATATTTAATGAATTTTCAAATTTTGAAATAAAATAAATTTTTCCATACATAGATGATTATAAGAATATCAAATGATGAAGGGTCTTACTAACGGTAAGGGTCTTGTTAGGATTTTGACGAAAATTCGGGTATATTCCGGTATCCATAATTGGTTGGTAATTTGGAAAAAGGCTTGAAGACTGTTTTGGAAGTATCATATTTGATTAGGAATGGTATTTCCTAATATGGAATTCTAATTAGGAAAGAGATCCTTGAGAATCCTAAATAGGAAAAGGTTTTCTTAATGGTTTAAGATTACTAAGTAATCTAATGCTATAAATATGGTGCTTGTATCTATTATTAGATATCCTGAGAGAACAATGTAGATCTAGTTGGTTAGGTTTGGGAGGTACCCCATGAGGGCCTGGGAACCATGGAGACCATGAAGATCTTGAGTTCTAGGATCGAGTCTTGTTATCCTGTGAGAGTCATATGAGGAGAGCTTATATGTGAGACTGTAACCAATGTAATTGGATTGGGGAGTGAGAGAGTGATATTCTGGTTGTAACTGTTGCTTTATTGTTACCTAGTAAATTAGTCTCTCGTCGTCCTGACGGCCGTGGTTTTCCCGTTTTGGGTTTCCACGTAAAAACCTTGTGTCTTATTTTCTATCTCTATTTCTTGCCTTGTGTATGTTATTTTACTTTGTGGTTAACAATACTCGTCTCCGCTGCAATGGATCACCGATTTGTTCAACAAGTGGTATCGGAGCTAGTGTTTTCCCAACAGCTGGTATCAGAGCCCTTGGTTCGTGAGCTAGTATTGATGTGATCCGTGAGTTTTGGTTTTGTCAAAGTAAACATGGGTTTAAGGTAAGATGAAAGCGAAAGGTTTTGAAGGATGGGTAAATCTTCCGGAGTCTCTAGAAGTTCTGAAAAATATAGATTTGGTTTCTCTGGTCGAGTTTGAGCTGGTTGCGTGAGAAAAAAAAAATTTAAAGCTGAAAAAAAAATACCCGCAAGTGTTGTCAAGATCTAGTCTGCGATAATCGTAGGGATGAAAAAGTTTCGACGGTATTTCTCGAGCGATGGCGGTGGTGATCTACGACATGCATGATTGTGGTGGTAAGGTAGCTTTGAGACTTTTGTGTTTCTCTGTTAACGCAAAAAAGATAAAAAGATCTGGTTAAAGATTCAAGTCTGGCCAAATAATCAAAATAAAATTGAGGGTTTGACTAGTGGTATTTTTGGAATCTTTGTGGGGCTGAGAATTTTGATCAAGTGGCTGGTGAACTCGAATAAGGAAGGACTGTGAGGAGCGATTCGGCAAAGGCTCCGACTGTACGCTGGGATAGGTATCCTTATGACATGTTTTGAACCACCAAGGTTGTCATGATAAATGGTGGAATAATTCTAGTGTGTCCATAATTGCACGGGCATCTGATCAGCATGGATGTGGGTGTGGTGGAAAGTATGTCGATGGCTGAGGAGTTTCCTGGAAGCTGATGTAGGAAGCTGCACCATGGTTTATTCAGCAAGTGTTTTCGACATGTGCCGAGAAAAGAAAATCTTGGGTTGATGGTTCCTGAATGGGTTATCTTGGGATGGATCGTACCTGAGTGGATATACCTTCATGGTGGGGTATGATGACTCTGGTTTGAGCTGTGGTCGTTGGAAAAGAATAAAGGGAATTTTCGTCAAGGGGTGGTTTGTTAGGATTTTGACGAAAATTCGGGTATATTCCGGTATTCATAATTGGTTGGTAATTTGGAAAAAGGCTTGAAGACTGTTTTGGAAGTATCATATTTGATTAGGAATGGTATTTCCTAATATGGGATTCTAATTAGGAAAGAGATCCTTGAGAATCCTAAATAGGAAAAGGTTTTCTTAATGGTTTAAGATTACTAAGTAATCTAATGCTATAAATATGGTGCTTGTATCTATTATTAGATATCCTGAGAGAACAATGTAGATCTAGTTGGTTAGGTTTGGGAGGTACCCCATGAGGGCCTGGGAACCATGGAGACCATGAAGATCTTGAGTTCTAGGATCGAGTCTTGTTATCCTGTGAGAGTCATATGAGGAGAGCTTATATGTGAGACTGTAACCAATGTAATTGGATTGGGGAGTGAGAGAGTGATATTCTGGTTGTAACTGTTGCTTTATTGTTACCTAGTAAATTAGTCTCTCGTCGTCCTGACGGCCGTGGTTTTTCCCGTTTTGGGTTTCCACGTAAAAACCTTGTGTCTTATTTTCTATCTCTATTTCTTGCCTTGTGTATGTTATTTTACTTTGTGGTTAACAATACTCGTCTCCGCTGCAATGGATCACCGATTTGTTCAACAAGTGGTATCGGAGCTAGCCGTGTTTTCCCAACAGGTCTACCCTTTCATTTTGAGGATAAGGGTCTACCCTTACCCATATCTTTTTAAAAAGGGTAAGGGTAGGATTTAAACCCTTAAAAAAATTGAGGGTCTAACAAGGGTATGGGTAAGGGTTGACCCAAACCCTTACTTTGCCAAGCCTATATATATAATGAAAAGTCTTCAAAGAGAAAAATCATTCACTCAAAACATAATCTCTAAAGTATCACTAATGACTGCCGCTCCTAATTAGAATTTACTTTAGGAAATATCATTTTTAATAAAATATGACTTTTCCAAAACAGTTTTCAAATTTTTTCTAATTACCAACTAATTCTGAATATCGAAATATATCCGAAAATTTTATAATCCTAACATGTAATACATGAAGAAGATCTAGTATTTAATTATATATATGAAAACTAGCATAATAGTTTCAGCAACCTTCACGATGGTTAACATTATTATTGCCAATAGAAATATAGATGATTATTGCACAGCTTTATTTCACTTTCGGAAGAAGTGTAAGAGTCTATGCACAAACATGTCATACCATAAATCAATTCTGTTGGAGAGTATCCAAGGTACTACAGCTGCCACAAAACCTGTTCCAAATACGAGGCCACTGATCAATATTTGTACTTGGACTGGGAGGGGAACAATCTCTCAACGGAGATAGCTGAAAACGAATGAATCTGAGTACCTGTTGGAATCCTCCCCACCAACTCATTATGTGATAGGTCGAGAAAAGATAGAAAATTCAAGTTTGCTAATTCGGTAGGGATGTGCCCTTTCAAAGTATTCACGGATAGGTCCAAAGATTCCAATGATTGAATTTTTCCAAAGAGAAGTTGGAGTTGACCCTGTAAGTGAATTTCGTGACAAGTTGAGAAAATGCAGAGATTTCAAAAAATTTATCTCTTCAGGCATAGGTCCATGGAAATGGTTGGATGATAAGTGGATGGAGAATCTTAACGAGTTCTATTCCATTACCTTTCACGGTCACACCCACCCTATAATCGTAGGGAATTGTTTGCGAAAATTGTGATGGAATTGACTTTTTTCCTCAATCATTATGTCTTTCCAATGTTTCAAGGCTTCCTTCGGTATCTCTAAAAAAAATTATTGAAAGCTATATCCCGCGCCGACCAGGAATTATTTTCAATGCAATTGATATTTCCATGGAATTTGTTGGATCGTAAAAACATGATATATTATTCAAAGAACATGGAAATCCACCATGGAAGTTATAAACCTCTAAAAATGTGCAATTGGCAAGAGATTTTGGTGTGAATAGATTTCCATTCAAACTAAGAGCTTGTAATTTAGAAGAATGAGGAAATATGTCAAGGAACACCATATTCATGTTCAGATGTGTATGTCATAAATTACTCTGTGTTGGTTTGGATCAGATTCTATGTGTTCACACGTGAAAATGAAGATCCATAGACCTATAGGTCATATATTGGCAATTTCCTCATATTACTCGTTTGAAAGCCTTCGCTTTTGAGTCAACATCTAATGAAAACAAACACAGTCTACTCTCATAGAGTGAAGAGGCAGTGTGGAGTCAAGACTACACACTGTCGTCAACATTATTACTTACCTAGATTAATATTAATCGACTTAATTTTTATTTGACAGATCCAGATCGGATAGAAAATTCAAGTTTGCTAATTCAGTAGATATGCGCCATCTCAAAGTATTTTCCGATAGATCTAAAGACTAGTTGATTGAATCTTTCCGATAGAAGCTGGAACTAACCCTGCAAGTGACAAGTTGAGAAGATGTAGAGATTTCAAAAAACTTATCTCTCCAGGTATAGGTCTATTGAAATGGTTGGATGATAAATTGATGGACGTAAATATAGATAGAATCTTAACGAGTTCTATCCCATTACCTTTCATGGTCATACCCACTCCATAATCATAAGGAACTTTTCCCAAAGTTTGTTGGAATGGTTTTCCTCAATCATCATGCATTTCCAATGTTTCACAGCTTTCTTCGGTATCTCTCCAGAAAAATTATTGAAAGCTATGTCGAGTATCTGAAGTTCTGACCAAGAATTATGTTCAATGCAACTGATATTTCCATGAAAATTGTTGGATCGTAACACCAGGACGTGCAAAGTAGAGATATTATTCAACAAACATGGAAACTTGTCACGGAAGTTATTGTTGGATCTAAAGTGTCCAAGCTCATTTTGCTATTGGGAAAATTGGTGATGTTACAGGAAGTTAACTTTAAATAGACTAAATTGGAAGCTAAAGAAGTAGTTTCACTTCCAAGTTGTTGTTTGAAAGGTCGAGATAAGTTAAACTTCCAAGCTTTAGAATGATCATATCCCAATCAATGGAACCATTGAACCTGTTTGAAGACAGATCAAGATCTGTCATGTTACTGAGCTCGAAGATTGACTCCCGAACAGACCCTGCGAATCTGTTGTGACTTAAATCAAGCATATTAAGCATAGAGTAGGATGAAGAAGGAGGTCGAAAAAGTGTTGGGGCGATACTTCCATTGAAGAAATTGGAACTTAAACGAACAATGGCCAGGTTAGGTAATTGTGTCAGGTTGATGGATGAGATGTCACCGAATATACGGTTATATTCCAGGCTTATGTATTCAAATGATTTGAGGTTGTGAAACTGAGGGAGTGTACCTGTCAAATAGTTCGATGACAATGTTAGAATCATGAGTTTTATCTTGGAAACTAGCAATCTGCTGGAGCCATACTTTTGTATTTTTTTGTTGTACTCATTAAGCTGAACCATACTTGGTGTAAGAGATTAGTTGTCACTTTCAACAATGGTGTCAGAGTTTATATCTTCTTAAGGGGCTGTGAGAAGTGAGTTAGAGATATACACTCCAAACACCTGAGAGTTCTATAATGGCTTCAAAGGTGAATCTGCCTCCACCTCCTGTTTTTGCTAGAGAGAATTATGATTATTGGGCAGTGAGAATGGAGTCTTTTCGACTTGCTTATGACCTTTGGGAGACAGTAGAGAATGGGTATGAGAAGGTTCCTTTACTTGCAGATCTGACTTTGCAACAAACCAAACAACACTTAAAGAGTACCATGAAGAACTTCAAAGCCTTATCTTTTCTCCATTCAGCTGTATCTGAAGACATATTTCCAAGATTGGTGAGTTTCAAAACTGCAAAAAAGGCTTGGGATTATCTTAAGGAGGAGTATACCGGGAGTGAGAAGGTTAGAGGTGTGAAGCTGTTAACTCTTAAAAGAGAGTTTGAGTTGTTGAAGGTGGAGGATGATGAAACCGTAAAAGAATACTCCACGAAGGTGATGAATCTAGTCAACCAAATCAGAATCCTAGGTGGAGAGTTCAAAGATCAGAGAGTTGTGGAGAAAATGATGATCAGCCTTCCGGAGAAGTTCGGAGCAAATATTTCGGTGATCGAAGAAACATACGACTTGGAAGATCTCTCTGTAGCAGAGCTTATAAGCAAGCTTCAAGCACAAGAGCAAAGAGTTAATATAAGAACTGAAGGATCATCTGAAAATGCTTTCTTTGTGAAACAAAAAGGAAAGCAAGTTGCTTCATCTTCAAAGACAAACAACCAAATTTCTGCAGAAAAAGGCAAACAAGTTGATAATGTTAAAGAATGTGGTAAAGTTGGAAAGTTTCCTCCTTGTGGTACATGTAAAAAGACCAATCATCTAGAGAGCAAATTTTGGAAGAAAGCTACATGTAAAACTTGTAAGAAGATTGGTCATATTGACAGATTTTGCAGGCAGAGAAGAAGTCCAAATAAGGAGAATCAATAACCATTCAGTCAGCAACATGCCAACTTTGTTGAGAATCAAAACCAGCACAAGAGTCATCTGTTCATGATGTCTCAAAACTTTCAAAGTTCAGGAAAAAATATGTGGTACATTGAAAGTGGATGCACTAGTCATATGACCAAAGATCGAAGCCTCTTCCATAAATTTGACAAGAGTTACAAAACTAAAGTGAAGTTAGGAAATTGAGCAGTAGTAGAAGCTGAAGGCAAGGGAACAATCTCAGTTCAAACTAAGCGAGGTATCAAACTAATCTGAGATGTTTTATATATACCAAGCTTAGATCAGAACTTGCACAGTGTTGCTCAAATGCAAAACAAAGGTTACTCTGTTCTATTCAAAAACAATTTTTGTCATATTTATGATGCTTCTAATGTGGAAATAGCTAAGGTTAGAAAGCTCAACAACAGCTATATTCTCAACTTAAAATGCATTGATCAACATGCTTTTGTTGCCAAGAGAGTAGATACATGGCTTTGGCATAGAAGATTTGGCCATTTCAATGTCAATTCTTTGAAATTTATGCAAATGAATGACATGGTTAAAGAAATGCCTCCTGTGGTTGAAAGTGAAGGTGTGTGTGGTGCTTGTCAAATTGGAAAGATTCATAGACAGAGTTTTCCTGCAGAAGGGGTTCAAAGAGCATCAAAGAAACTTGATCTCATCCACACTGATGTTTGTGGTCCAATGAGTGTGTGTTCGCTAAGTCAAAACCGATATTTCATCTTGTTTATTAATGATTTCACAAGGATGGCTTGGGTTTATTTTCTCTCAAGTAAGGCACAAGTCTTCTCAGTTTTCAAGAAATTCAAGAAATTGGTAGAGAAGCAATTTGAGTGTGAAATCAAGACTTTGAGGTCTGATAATGGAACAGAGTATAAATCGAACGAGTTTGACAAGTTCTGTGATGATTGTGGCATTCATCGTCAATTCGCTATAAGCTACTCTCCAGAGCAAAATGGTGTATTCGAACGGAAAAATAGGACTCAGAAAAAAAGCTTTCGAAAAGTTTTTGGGCTGAAGCAGTTTACACTGCTGTTTACCTTTTGAATAGGCTGCCAACAAAATCAGTGAAAGAGATGACTCCAATTGAGGCATGGAGTGTGTGAAACCGTAAGCAAAGCATTTGAAGGTATTTGGCTCCATTTGCTATTGTCATATTCCAGCTGCAAAAAGAGAAAAATTAGATGACAAAGGAGATGTTGGTATCTTGTTGGGGTATGCTGCACAAGCAAAGGGATATAGGATCTATAATATGAGAAGAAAGAAAGTTGAAGTGTGTAGAGATGTACAAGTGGATGAACATGCATTTTGGAATTGGGAGAAAGGTGTATTAGAGACAATTCACTATTGTGATCATACTCCAAATTCAAAAAGTGATGATCAAAGCAGCACTTCTCAGATGGAACTACAGTCAGATGATGATCCTACTGCTGATTCTCCAGCCATCAAAACCAGGTCCTTAGCTGAAATCTATGAGAGATGTAATTTAGCTGTTGATGAACCTGCAGACTTTGAAGAATCTTCAAGGTTTAAAGAGTGGAATCTTGCAATGAAGGAGGAGATTGACATGATTACCAAGAATGAAACTTGGGAGCTCACTCCAAGACCATCTCACAAAGCTGTTTTGGGTGTCAAATGAGTGTACAGAACCAAGTTGAATCCTGATGGGTCAATCTTCAAGCATAAAGTAAGATTGGTAGTAAAAGGATTTGCTCAACTTCCAAGTGTTGATTATGGTGACACCTTTGCTCCGGTAGCTAGACATGATACTATAAGATTATTGGTAGCTTTAGCAGCAAAAATGGGTTGGAAGCTGTATCACCTTGATGTAAAATCAGCTTTTCAGAATGGCTTGCTGCAAGAGGAAATATATGTTGAGCAACCCAATGGTTTTCATGTTTCAGACTCTGCAGATTTGGTTTACAAGCTGAAAAAGGCTTTAGACGGTCTCAAGTAAGCACCAAGAGCTTAGTACACTAGAATTGACTCTCATTTGGTAAGTCATGGGTTCGGGAGAAGTGAAACTGAAGCTACTTTGTATGTGAAATCTTTTGACGACAGTGATCAGATTATCCTTTCCATTTATGTTGATGACTTGCTTGTAACTGGAGGAAATTTCCAGTTGGTGCAGCAGTTTAAGGAAATGATGAATGAAGTGTTTGATATGTCTGATCTTGGTGACATGAGTTACTTTCTAGGTACGGAAGTTCATCAATGTGCTGCTGGTATCTTCCTCTCTCAACAGAAATATGTTAGTGATGTCTTAAGGAAGTTCAAAATGGAAAATTGCAAAGTTGTGACTACTCCATTAGTTGTCAATGAGAAATTGTGCAGAGATGATGATGCTGAGAAGTTTGAAGCAAGAATTTACAGGAGTTTGATTGGCAATCTCTTGTATTTGACAGATACTAGGCCTGATGTTATGTTTTCTGCAAGTTTGTTATCAAGGTTCATGCAAGCTCCTAGTTAAAATATTTTGGAGCAGCAAAGAGGATTCTCAGATATCTCAAAGGTTTTGCAGACCTTGGTATATGGTATTTGAGAAACGAATATGATGAACTTGTTGGGTTCTCTGACAGTGATTGGGCTGGTAGTGTTGAAGATTCTAAAAGCACATCAGCTTTTGTGTTTTCTTTTGAATCAGGTGTTTCTAGTTGGAACTCAAAGAAGCAGGATGTTATTGCACAATCAATAGCAGAAGCTGAATATATATCAGTTGCAGCAGCAGCTAATCATGCCATTTGGTTGAGGAAAATCTTGGGAGACTTGGGAATGATTCCAGAGAAAGCTACTCCAATTTATATTGACAACAAATCAGCAATAGCCGTTGCGAACAATCCAATACAGCATGGAAGAACTAAACATATCAGAGTTAAATATCATGTTCTTAGAGAAGCAGAGAAGAATGGTGAAGTTCATTTGATTCACTGCAGTTCAAATGTTCAAGTGGCTGATATTCTAACTTAAGCTTTATCCAAGAACAAGTTTGAAGAACTTAGGGCTAAGCTTGGAGTGTCCAAGAAAAACCTCAAGGAGGAGTGTTAGAATCATGAGTTTTATCTTGGAAACTAGCAATCTGCTGCAGCCATACTTTTGTATTTTTTTGTTGTACATTAAGCTGAACCATACTTGGTGTAAGAGATTAGTTGTACTTTCACTAATCTATCATCTCCAAAAAGCTTTTATGTATTTAACTATCATTTTGAATGAATATGATAAGCAGATCATCTTGGCTTCCATTTCTATTGTCTCTACTTGTGAAACTCTGTCACTTTCAACAGACAAGTCTAATGCTTCAAGTTTCGTTAGATTTGCTATCCAAGTAGGAATTGAACCAATCAGGTTGCAACCAATGAGGTCCAACTCTTTCAGATTCGTGAGGTTTTGTAACCTTGAAGGAATCCGAAATTTCGGAAGAGGGTTAGATGATAAATCTAAGAGCTCAAGATGTGTTAAATCAAAAAGACCATCTATTCCAGTCGTGATGGATTCATTTGACAGATCGACGCTTGTAATGTGACCGAGGTGATCACAATCTACACCCGGCCATGTACAGCAATAAGTGTTTTTGTTCCACTGAATTAGTTTTTCGGACAGGGAAGAATTGAAGACAAGAGTGTTTTTTATTTGGAGTAACAGAGCTTGTTGATTGGTTTGATGTTGGCGGGAAACAATGAGAAAAAATGTGAACAAAAGTAAAGAATATAACAAAGTAATTTTCATTGGAAATAAACTATAAGAAGAAGCATAAGCTAAGATAGACACCCTTACAAAGGTGAGATTTTATATAAAACTCAAGCACTCAAGTAGAAGAATACAAGGAAACATCATAATAATGTTCAAATGTGTGTATTGAAAATTATGACCAACAATCTATTAGAAGATTGTTCCAGTCAATACGGCGTAAAAGATACAGTGTTGGTAATTTCCTGGTCATATTTCTGGCTTGAAAGCCTTTTGCTTTTGTGTCAACATCAAAGTCCTCTAATGAAAACAAGCACAGTCTACTCTCATATGCAATGATAGTCTGTGCACTTTATTTGGCACTGTGTTTACTTATCATAATTTCCAATGTACAGTACCATTTCATTTTCTAAGTGTTGAATAAACTTAAATACGAAGATTAATGGTGTGGTTTAAAGTTAGAGGTCGTTTGGAGTTCTTTTCTAGAAAGAGTCATGGTGGTTTCAACAACCAAGAGTCACAATTTATGACGATATTTAGTTTTATGATTTTATGTTGTTTTGTTTTATTGTCTTGAATGTTTTACGAATTTCAAGAGTCATATATAGTTTATAAATAGATTTGTATGTTTTGAGAAATTACAAGTGAAATAAAAGAGAAAAAGCAAAGTGAGGTTCACGAGAAAAGTTTTTTTTTTTTTCAATTGTGATTGTTAAATTGGTATCAGAGCCAAATGAAGAATGTGATGAGTCAATTGTCGCTACCCCGATTGACGAAGGCGAACTATGAGAATTGGAGCATTTAAATGAAAGCTCTCCTCGGATCTCAAGATGCTTGGGAAGTAGTCGAGACTGGTTTTGAAGAACAGAAACTACTAATGGATATTCGGCGGTTCAACACAAGGAGTTGAAAGAGACGCGAATGAAGGATAGAATGGCATTGTATATGTTGTTCCGAGTTGTTGAAGAGTCGGGCTTTGAGAAGATTGCAAGTGCAAGAACTTTAAAAGAAGCGTGGGATATTTTTGTGACCGTATATAAAGGAGCCGATCGAGTCAAGCAAGTTCGTCTCCAAATTCTTCGTGGCGAATTGGAGGGCATGAAGATGAAAGAGTCTGAAGGTGTATCTGACTACATCACACGTGTCCAGGTTGTTGTGAACAAACTCAACCGAAATGGTGAAACATTAACAAATGCGCAAGTTGCGGAGAAGATCTTGAGGTCGTTAACCGACAGTTTCGAAAATGTTGTATGTGTCATAGAAGAGTCAAAGGACCTAACAACGCTCACAGTTGACGAGCTTGCGGGCTCTCTCGAGGCACACGAACAACGTAAGAAGAAAAAAAAAGGAAGAGACACTCGAAACCAAGGAGTCAATCAAAGATGAAATGGTACTCTATTCTCAAAACTTTCGAGGTACAGGGCGTGGCGGTAGACATCGAGGAAATGGTCGTGGTGGTAGAGGTCGTGGCCAAGAAGGGTATAATGAGCAGAATAAACAATCAAGCCAACAAAATTGGCGTGGAAGAGGACGTAGCCATGGGAGAGGCGGCCGATCGAATCATTCGAACATCGAGTGCTACAAGTGTCACAAATATGGACACTATGCGAAGGATTGCTACTCCGATAAATGTTACAATTGTGGTAAGGTGGGGCATTTCGCCAAAGAATGTCAAGTCGAGAAAAAGGTGGAAGAGACAACCAATCTAGCAACGGAAGTTGAGGAAGGTTTTCTCTTAATGGCTCACGACAAAGTTAACACTGACAATGACACGATATGGTACCTTGACTCAGGTGCAAGCAATCATATGTGCGGGTATAAACACTTGTTCAAGGAGATGCGAAAAGTTGCAGATGGATACGTATCTTTTGAAGATGCGTCAAAAGTCGAGGTCAAAGGTCAAGGTACGATTTGCTACTTACAAAATAATGGATTGGTAGGGACAATCCAAGATGTGTATTATATACCAGACCTCAAGACCAATATTTCGAGTATGGGACAGCTCATGGAGAAAGGTTATTCGGTATTAATGAGAGATCGGGTACTACACTTGAAGGATAAGAAAGGGCGTTTAGTTACTCAAGTCGAGATGGGGAGGAATCGCATGTACAAATTGAATTTGAGAAGTATACAAGAAAAATATTTGCGAGTTGATGTAGAAGACAAAGCATCACTATGGCATCTCCGCTTTGGTCACCTACATCACGGTGGTCTAAAAAAGTTAGCAAAGAAGAACATGGTGCACGGGCTACCCGACATGGATTATGAAGGAAAATTCTGTGAAGAATGTGTGCTCGGCAAGCATGCGAGAACCTCATTTCAAAAGAAGGCTAAATATCAAGCAAAACAACCTCTTGAGTTGATTCATACAGATATCTGTGGGCTAATAACCCCCGAATCCTTCAGTGGTAAAAGGTACTTTATTTCCTTTATCGATGATTTCTCACGGAAGACTTGGGTTTACTATTTGAAAGAAAAATCTGAGGCGTTTGAAGTGTTCAAAAAATTCAAAGTGATGGTGGAGAAAGAAACAGTAGACATATCAAAGCCGTACGATCCGACAGAGGTGGTGAATATACTTCGGCGGTTTTTATGAAGTATTGAGAGGAGCATGGCATAAGACGATTTCTATCTGCACCGTACACTCCTCAACAAAACGGTGTTGCCGAGAGAAAGAACCGGGTCATTCTCGACATGGTCCGATCGATGTTGAAGAGCAAAAATTTGCCAAAGGAACTTTGGGCAGAAGCTGTGCATAGAGATGGCAAAAGTAAGGGTTTAGGCAGACCCTTACCCAAACCCTTATTGGACCCTCAAAAAATTTGAGGGTCCAAATCCAACCCAACCCTATTTTAAAAATCAAGGGTAAGGGTTTATCCTTATTGATAAAATTAAGGATTTAATAAGATCCTTATTAGAGACCCAATCAGTGTTGATCAGATATTAACCCAGTGTTGACCGACCGTTGACCGGCATTGACCGACCGTCGACCGGCATTTTTTTCTTACCATTATCACTATCACTATGATTACTACTATTATTTTTTTATTTGACTATTTTATATCTAATTTATAACAATTTTAAAAATATATATATATCATTTAAAATAATTATTCTATTAATCTAATAAATTGAATATAACTAAATCAACATAAACCAATTCCTTATGCTTTGATAATATGTTAAAATCATATTTAATAAAGCATAAATAAACATATCTCAATAGCAATATTAAGGCATATAAAGCTAAATCTAAACATTGTTTAATCAAATTATATATCAAAATTAATAGAGATGATCACATAATCCAAAATAGTTAAGAAATTCCTTTTTCGTATCCAGGTACATCTGATGGATCTTCTTCATCTAAATTAGGATAAACTTCATCTTCTGGGATACCACCTAACAAAATAAAACATAAACTAGTTACTCAAATAAACAATATGATATAACAAATTTGAACTTTAAATCATTTCATACCACGAATTGGAGCCCAAATCCAACTTTGTGCACACACCAACGCCTCTAATGTATTTGGATTTAATCTCCTGGGATGAGGACTTAAAAACCTACCACCAGCACTAAAAGCGGACTCAGAAGCCACAGTAGAGACTAGAATAGCTATAATATCTTTCGCAACTCTCGATATAGTCGAATAATTACTCTCATTCAATTTCCACCATTGCAAAATATCAAATTTGGGAGAATTAGATTGAGCTTCTTCCTCTAAATATTTATCCAACTCAGATTTTTTTCTACTTCTAAGTGTCTCAAGCTTATACCTCTCAAACTCCTTATCATCATTTAATACATCAGAAGCAGGTATAGAAGAAGAATCACCAACTTCTTCAGGCAAGACTGTACTAACTGGATTTTCTAACTCATACTCATTCACTAAATCCATAATCAATTCAAGCACTTTACTTCGTCGGTTATAAGCATCCAAATCATACAACTTACAAAAATAAAAATCAATCAGCAACATTTTATTCCTAGGATCAAAAAATGCCGCAACCGCCATTAAATTTGGTATATCATCCCAATATTTTTCAAATTTTATGAGCATACCTGTCGCCATTGTTTGAATCATTTCATTAAAAGATGTAACCCACTTGTTGATTCCATCTTTCATTTTACAAATCAACTGAAATACGACATTAGCGGTTGGATACTGTGTACCTAAAAAGGAAATTCAAATAACTCTATTATGCAAAACTCCATTAGCAGTTCAATTTAACAAAACAATACTTAAAATATTTAAAAACAATCAAGAAAATCATTACCTGAAAATATTTTTGTTAATTTGTAGAATGGTTGCAAATACTTCACCATTATCATTGCCGATTCCCATTCACTATCATCCGGCAAACATTTGTAGTGAGGATCACTAAGTTTCAACCGAATAAAAATATCCTTGTATATTAGAGCTACCGACAACATTAAATATGTTGAGTTCCATCTTGTGGCACAATCTAAAACAAGCTTCTTAGAATACTTCACTTTCAATTGATTTGCAGCAACTTCAAATGCTTCGATTCTCTTGGGTGAAGCTATCAAAAAACTTACACTATCTCGAATCTTTTCAATGCAACCATCAATCACTTTAAACCCATCTCTCACTATCAAATTCAAAATATGCGCACAACAACGCATATGAATTAATTTCCCACCCAATAACAATGAATCAGAAAATTGATTTTTGATTTACTAACCATAGAGTCATTAGTAGAACAGTTATCTACAGTAATTGCAAATAATTTTCTATCTATGTTCCAATCAATCAAGCATTTCATTAATTTCTCACTAAGGGATTCGGCAGTATGTGGACTTGGTACACGAATAAACCTCATAATTCTACTGTGTAATACCCAAGATCAATCAATAAAATGCATAGTCACAACCATGTAACCCATTTTGGTACTAGAGGTCCACATATCAGTAGTAATTGCAATCCTACTATCTAAACTATTCAATAACTTCATTGTCTTATCCTTCTCACTGCCATATATTTTAAAAATCTCATTCTTCAAAGTATTTCTGCTCATTGGCTCAAATTTAGGTTGAAAATAACTCATCATGTCTCGAAATCCTGAATACTCAACGAACCGTAAAGATAATTCATGCATAATAATCATTTTAGCTACCTTTGCTCTACCCATGTTTTGATCAAATGATGAAGAATTAGTTTCATCAACAGTAAGTTGTTGTAACTTTAGACAATTTTCTACATGTTTCTTCAAACTAGTTGTCCCTAATCCTACACTAGCATTAAAGAATTTCCCACAAAGATTACACTTGGCCATCCTAGTACCATTAACTAGTTCTTGAGTCATATAATCCCAACACACTGACCTTTTTCGTTTTTGTTTAGATAGCTGCGAAGCACTAGGATGAATTGCCATATCATCTACATTACCACTTGATTACATCTCACTATTATCAAAACTACTCATGTTGTTTTAGTACCTGAAAATAATATTCAACATATCGTCATTTTATCTTACATAATAGTGAATGTTTGACCTTGTAGGCAACCCAATAATATAATATTAGATCAGTTAATAACACTTTAATAATAACAACAGTTAATAAAACTGTAACCATAACACTGCAATATTTTCCATATCTAACATTGAAGATTCGATTTAATATTAAATATGAGCAAGATCAGTTGGCCAACTAGAGGTACTTGTTGTAAGCTGAGATAACAATGCGTACAAATCATACAAAAATTAAACCATACAAGTCGCAACTATTGAATTTTGCAGAAGTATATACATGTCTATCTGAAAAAATAACCAGCCAGAGAAGAGGTAAAAACAAATATAAAAATTTCAACAGAATGTAACATAGAAAAGGTTACTTTCAACGCTATTCAGCAATTGGCAATAGCATACTGTAGGTTACAAGGATATGTTCATAAATAATAGAAATCAATTCAATTAAGCTAACAAACTCAGCAGCAAAATCAATTGATAATTAGAAATAAAAGGATAAGTACATGTTCATTAATGAAGAATACACACCAAAAAAGAAATGTAAAGGAGAAGAAATAGGGAAAGATACTAGTACAAATCGAGATCTTGGTTACGAAATGGATGCTGACAAACAACAATAGACTATATCGGATTTGAAGGAGATCGATGCAAATCGCTACAAAAAGTGTACAATTTCAGAAAGAGTATTACTAATTCAGCAATGTGAAAAGAGTACTACTATATGCACTCCTATGAAAGTTTAATCTACCTAATCCTGAATCATGAATTTCTAATCCATACATGAAAATATCTCCAAAAAGTGTACAATTTCAGAAATGACAAGGCCAAAGATAACCAAAAGCATCAAACAGGACAAACCACAGAAGGCCAAGACTATTAAACAACAACAAATCAAAACTTATAGCATTCATCCGTGATGATTTTCTTGTGTAATTTATACTCTATGTGTAACTAGTAGTACATTCTTTGATGATTTCAAGTTGAAATCATCATCCCCTCAACAGGAAGTAAGTTGTTCTCCATGTCTAAGCAACTTTTATTTATTTTGTTATTTAATTTTAATTTCTATGAAGATTTTCACATGTCTTATATGTCCTATCAACACCCCAAATTTTACAAATCTTACCAAAAGCCACCCTTTTTCCATTACCCAATACTCTTATTTGTAGAACCATTGCACAAAAATCCACCAACTACCACTGATGTGCTAAGCAAATTCCCATTTATCAAACTCACCACTCATTTTCAAACCAATTACATACCCATCTTACCAGTTAATCATAAAATATATAACAAACAGAGCAATCTAACAAGGTACATTCAGTATAAACTATTCTGTCTGAAAGAAGTAGCACATACCAGAATAACAAACAGAGTAATCTAACAAGGTGCATTCAGTAGAAACTATTTTGTCTGAAAGAAGTAGCACATACTAAAAGAAAATCAATTTTCGATGAATAACGAGGACAGGTGGTGGCCAGAGTGCTAAACGGTAACAGTTCATTAATTTGAGACGATGACATCCAAGAACTCGATGTCAAACATAGGCGACAACAACACCAAAGGACTCAGACAGAAAACACAAGCGACGACGACACCAAAGCACTAGACAGCAAACACAGGATACTCGACGGTGAAGGGTTTGGTAAGGGTTTGAGTTGGTGTTCGATTAGATGAGAGATTGGAATTGGAATTGGTGTTCGATTAGATGAGAGACAACTAATTGAAACGGGTCTGGTAAGGGTTTGAGTTGGATCCTGGGTAAACTCATACCCTACCCAAACTGAAATGGGTCCATGTGAGATCTAACCCACTCAAAATTTTTAATAAGTGGGTAGGGTAAGACCTTACCCATTATAAGGTGGGTAAGGGTAGGATCTCATGGACCCTACCCTTTTTTCCAACCCTAACTGTGCAATGTGCCATCTATGTGCAAAATCGATGTTCACATGCGAAGCTGGATGATCAAACACCACAAGAGGCGTGGAGTGGATAAAAGCCAACAGTCTCTCATCTCAAAATATTCGGTAGTGTAGCTTATGCACATGTACCGGATCAGCAAAGAACGAAGCTTGAAGACAAAAGCAAAAAGTATGTATTTATTGGGTATGATGTGAAAACAAAAGGGTATAAGTTACTCGACCCAATAAGCAAGAAGGTTGTGGTGAGTCGTGATGTACTAGTTAATGAAGCAAGCGAGTGGGATTGGGATAACTCAACAGAGATTATCATCAAAGTTGGAGAATTTTCAACTGCTACACTAGCAACTACACCAACAGATCCTGAAACTACTGATGATGAAGATGAACCGCGACAAGCCAAAATGCGAAGTTTGCAAGATTTGTATGATTCGACAAGTGGTTTGCAAGATTTGTATGATTCGACAAGTGAGGTACACCTTGTATATCTTTTGTCAGATGCTGAGAATATAAGCTTTGAAGAGGCGGTGCGAGATAAGAGATGGATAAATGCCATGGATGAGGAGATTAAAGCGATTGAACGCAACAATACATGGGAGTTAGTGGAACTGCCGAAAGGATGCCAGCCCATTGGTGTGAAGTGGGTGTTCAAGAGAAAGATGAGCACTCAAGGCAAAATAGAGCGATACAAGGCGCGACTTGTTGCGAAGGGATACAAGCAAAAGGCGGGAATTAACTATGATGAGGTGTTTGCTCCTGTTGCAAGAATGGAGACAATCCAATTGCTCATATCCCAAGCGGCTCAATTCAAATGGCCGATATTTCAAATGGACGTAAAGTCAGCTTTTTTGAATGGTGTGCTCGAAGAAGAAGTCTATATCGAACAACCACCTGGGTACATGAAAATGAAGAAGAAAAAAATGTGCTAAAATTGAATAAGGCGCTTTACGATTTAAAGCAAGCATCACGGGCATGGAATACTCGTATCGATGCTTATTTCAAGGTGAACGGGTTCAAACAATGTCCCTACGAACATGCCTTTTACACAAAGAAGAGTGGAGGTAATGTGTTATTTGTTGCTCTTTATGTTGATGATCTCATTTTTATGAGGAATAATGATGTGTTAATTGAAGAGTTCAAAGATGCTATGACACGAGAATTTGAGATGACAGATTTGGGTTTGATGAAGTTTTTCCTTGGTTTGGAGGTTAAACAAGGAGAGATGGGTATTTTTGTGTCACAAGAGGCATATGCAAAGGAGATTTTGAAGAAATACAAAATGGCGGATTGCAATCCGGTTTCGACATCAATGGAACCAGGTGCAAAACTTTCAAAGTTTGATGGAGGAGAACGAGTCGACGCAAGTAGATATCGAAGTTTGGTGGGAAGTCTTCGCTATCTCACATGCACAAGGTCAGACCTTTCATTAAGTGTCGGCATTGTAAGTCGATTCATGGAGGAGCCAGTTTATGCACATTGGAAGGCGATGAAGCGAATTTTGAGGTATGTTAAAGGGACGGAGTCACTTGGATTATTTTACTCGAAAACGGAAGAATTCAAGCTAATGGGCTATACGGATAGTGATTGGTGTGGTGATATTGATGATCGGAAAAGTACATCGGGATATGTGTTCTTTATGGGAGCCACAGATTTTACTTGGCTTTCAAAGAAGCAACCGATTGTGACACTCTCGACATGTGAAGCTGAATATGTGGCAGCGTCTTGGGGTGTTTGTCATGCGATATGGCTTAAAAATTTATTGGGTAAGTTGGAGTTACAACAACTCGGTGCAACTGAGATACGAATTGACAACAAATCGGCAATCGGGTTGGCAAAGAATCCGGTGAATCATGAGAGAAGCAAACACATCGATGTTCGCTTTCACTTTATTCGAGATCAAGTGAAGAATGGATGTGTGGAATTAGTGCATGTGGTAAGTCAAGACCAAGTTGCTGATATCTTCACAAAACCGCTGCCGATGGTATTTTTTGAAAATTGTAAGAAGTTGCTCGGCATTAAGGATGGTAAAAATATTTAAGTTTACGGGGGAATTTTGTTGAATAAACTTAAATACGAAGATTAATGTTGTGGCTTAAAGTTAGAGGTTGTTTGGAGTTCTTTTCTAGAAAGAGTCATGGTGGTTTCAACAACCAAGAGTCACAATTTATGACGATATTTAGTTTTATGCTTTTATGTTGTTTTGTTTTATTGTCTTGAATGTTTTACGAATTTTAAGAGTCATATATAGTTTATAAATAGATTTGTATGTTTTGAGAAATTACAAGTGAAATAAAAGAGAAAAAGTAGAGTGAGGTTGATCGGAAAAGTTTATTTTTCAATTGTGATTCTCACTAAGTAAAAGATTTTGAATAATCATGTTCAGATGTGTAAAATATAAATTTTAATCCATTACCAGGTAAAGTGCACAAACTATAATGATAGGTGGGTGTAGCAGAGGTGTTTGTTTTCATTAGAAGACTTGAGTTGGTCTAAAAGGGTGGCAAAAAGGCTAAAGGCTTTCAAGACAGTAATATAAGAAGGAAATTGCCAAGGATTTGCATGGAAGTCATTTTCATCTTTGATATTCAAGTATTGGGTGCGTTCGGTTAAATTATGAAAGATCTAAAGCTATCAAATTTGAGAGAGGACCATCAAGCTCCAAATCCTAATGTGTATAAAACACAGGCCTGCAAATTTGATATATCACATAATGTCACTTTCCAAGCCAAACAATAGAGCAGGCCTTCACTTTTCATTATTATTTCGTCCTTGTTCAGGAAAATTAAAATGGGAATACTTTAGTTTTTGGATATTAGCACTTAAATATGAGTTTGGATAGTTTTTGCAAATGAGTTTAGTGAGTTTTAGAAAATGTAGCAGGTGGGTAAGTACGTGTTTGGCAGTTAGTTTTTCTTTTTTAAAGAAAAACTATATTTCAATTAATTTAATTTTAATACAAAATTCAAATCAAAATATTCTTTTTTATTTTTTATATTCAATTTTGTAAATAATGAATTTCAATTTTATATTAATTCTAATAAAAATCTTAAACAAATTAATCTAAAAAATTAATTGATTAAATAAATAAAATAAAAAACAAAAAATAAAATTTTTTTACTTGAGTTTTTTTAAATTGCAATTGACATAGTTAAAATGTACTATTTAATTAAATAAAACTAGTTTTATTAGAATTAATATAATTGAAATTAATTATTTACAAAATTGATATAAAAAGTAAAAATAAAAGTATTTATATTTGAATTTGTGAAAATACGCAAAATTAAACTTTACCAACTTTATTTTCTCAATTTTAGATCAACTCTAAAGTTTTTCCACTTTTAAATTTTTTTATAAAAAAAAAATGATGAAACTAAATTTTTTTTTAAAAAAAAAAAATTGCATAAATGAGCTTCCCGGTATGTACTACTAGAAAGCAGATAAAATTGAATATGTTTCTCGGTGTGTAATACCAGGAAGCAAAATTTACTTCCCGGTATTACACACCAGTAATCAGGCAATACCGGAAAGCAGGCTTGAATTTTGTTTGCTTGCTGGTGTGTAACACCAGAAAGCTCCTGAATATATATATATATATATATTTAGTATTGAAGGGTAAAATGGTCATTTTGGTCTTTTTTTTTCAAATGTTTTCTTAAAAAAGTTTAATTTAGTAAATTTTTTAATGTTGGTCTAAAAAATATACTTTTTTTTTAATAAAAAGCTCAAAAGTGCAAATAACTCTTTGAATTTTATATTAAAAATAAAATAATTGAAATATAGTTTTTCTTTAAAAAAAAAAAAAAACTGCCAAACAAGTCTCTATCCACCTGCTACATTCTCTAAAACTCACTACACTCATTTGCAAAATCTATCCAAACTCACATACAATTGCCAATATTCAAAATCTCAAGTATTTCCATTGTAATTTTCCCTTTATATATCAAGTAGATTTTCTCCAACTTCATTTTCCTGCATAGATCTTATCAGGCCTTGGAACACTGGAAAAATAATATTTTTATTAGATAAAATACACAAGTGGTGTAAATAATTTAGATACTTATCTTTTAAAATAAATTTTATTATAATTTAGAATAAACTCTACTATAAAGAAGTTAGAATATTATTATATTATAATCAATATTCAAAAATAAAAAATTAGAATCAACATAATAAAATTAAATAGTTGAAATAGAATTAAAATATTGGGTTAATTTCAAAAAATCACGCTAGTTTAAAATTTCTCCATTTTACCATTTTTTTTTTATATATATATATATATATATATGTTAATTGGTGTGGAGTTACTATTCATCTATGTGTGAAGAAAAGTGGTAAAATGGGTAAAATTCAAATTGATGCGGTTTTATATTTTTTGTAAAAATTATATATAAGAATAATTACATAATGGTAAATCATTACCTCAATTGATCATTCATAGAAATCGCAGTTTTAGAATCCCAGCAGCTTCTTTGAACTTTGATGGTCTTGAGTGCAGGTGGTGCTGTCCTTGAGAAGTTGAAATGGAAAGCCTCCAGAATTGCCGCAGTCTAAATTTTAGTCTCTCAAAAAGCATTGCTTGATTCTATCACCCTTCAATGCTCCTTATATTATTCCTCCATTCATACATCTCATACACTCCTTTCACAACATCTTTCACAATTTCCTCCAACATTGGAAACTGTGAAAAATCACATCCTGCATTCTTAACAAACAACTCACTTAGTGACTTCCTTTTTCCTTTAGGGTTATTTCAAAAATCCCCACTTTTTCTAACGTTTCACTTTGAATCCCCGGTTTTGAAAAGTTTGGAAAATTACCTCCAAAATCAAAACCACTAGTGATTTTGGTATTTTTTTTTTGAGTTGTTTTGATATTTTATGAGTGGTTTTGAAATTCTATATGCTTTAATTTGGAGATTCGGAAATTTCTAAAATCAAAAATATTCATACAACACTAAAACCACTCCAAAAAAAATATCAAAACCACTAGTGGTTTTGATTTTGGGGTGGTTTTCCAAACTTTTCAAAACCGGAAGTTAAAAGTGAAACGTTTGAAAAAGTGGGGTTTTTTTTTTAAAATAACCCTCTTCCTTTATCATATTCTCTTCTCAATTCTTCCTCTACATCTTGTTTTTTTATTAGTTAACTCCTCCACTGCTTTCACTAGATTCGTTTTATATTCCTCAACCTTTCTGTTGTACTCTATCTTCTTCAATAATGGAGGTCCTATGTACTTAAAAAAATCTAGGGCTTAAAAATACTATTAAAAAAAGTTTGGTTAGTTTAGTTCTGAATTTTTAAACTCTATGATACATTTTATCTAATTCTTCTCCTATAAACTATTTTTCAATGCATTTCAAAGATAATACAGATAAGCAAGTTTTCACAAAAATCAAATACATTTTTCTCATTACTTTCTTTTATATAAAAGGATAATAAATATCTTAATTTTTTATTATTAAAAACTTTAATTTGTTATATCCATTAATAATATTATTAATATCCATTAATGAAATAGAAGGGGAATTTTTTACGCCATAAAAAGTTTAAGTATACAAGTATAGGCTGGTTTTGAAAAATTTGCAAAAACTAAATTTTGAATTTCACTCTATAGCTCATTCACAGATTGCGACCGTATCGTAGTTCATAAACTGTGAGAATAGTTCACAAAGTAAAAGTTCAAGAATATTTTGGAAAATTAGATCTATGGAATGAAAATCAAACTTTTAAAAGTTTAATGTCCCCTATATTGAGTTTTCAGATTCATTATCATTATTCAATGTTTGTATCCGAAACTAGATGTTAAATTAGAAATAAAGTGATATAAATGTTAAGCAATCCCTTTCCATTAACTTATTATACTTTTTATTTTGTGATAATTCTTCAAATTACAACTATAGGTCTATTTTAAAAAATATACAAAAATAAACTTTTAAAAGTTTGATTTTCATTCCATAGATCTAATTTTCCAAAATATTCTTGAACTTTTACTTTGTGAACTATTCTCACAGTTTATGAACTACGATACGGTCGCAATCTGTGAATGAGCTATAGAGTGAAATTCAAAATTTAGTTTTTGCAAATTTTTCAAAACCAGCCTATACTTGTATACTTAAACTTTTTATGGCGTAAAAAATTCCCCTTCTATTTCATTAATGGATATTAATAATATTATTAATGGATATAACAAATTAAAGTTTTTAATAATAAAAAATTAAGATATTTATTATCCTTTTATATAAAAGAAAGTAATGAGAAAAATGTATTTGATTTTTGTGAAAACTTGCTTATCTGTATTATCTTTGAAATGCATTGAAAAATAGTTTATAGGAGAAGAATTAGATAAAATGTATCATAGAGTTTAAAAATTCAGAACTAAACTAACCAAACTTTTTTTAATAGTATTTTTAAGCCATTCGAACTTTAACTTTAAAAAATAAACATTCAAAACTTTATAAATCCTCTTCATAGGTCACCTTCAACCTTCAAGAATCAGTGTAAAAGGATTTCCACATAAGAGTAAAATGGTCAATTTGATTCATTTTTAGAAGTAAAAGTTTGAAAGTTTTTATATATTATTTTTATTTTTATTTTTTTTTTTGAAAATTTAATGTTGGGCTACATAATGTAAATAAAAGTTATAAAACAATAAAAATAAAATTATTTCCATAGTTATTTTTTAAAAATAAATACGAGCTATAAAAGTTTAATGGATAATAAAATAAGTCAATTTTAATATAATAAAAAAAAATTAAAAATATAATTTGAAAGTAAAATTTTTAGTTTTACACTAAAAAATCATTTTGACAAAATAGAAGGACTGATTCAAAAAAATTAAAATATTAATGAGAAATTATCATATTATATCTTTCAAATAATAAAATTAAAAATTAAATTTTAGTTTTAATATTGAGTTAATTGCACTCACACCCTCTGAACGATGGTAAATTACACAGAGATGAATATCTTGGTATTAATATATATTCATACCCCCTTATCCAATAATAAAATATTATTTAATTAATAAATTTATCAATATAACAATAAAATTTGCAATTCTAAATAGATCTGTATAATGTAATGTTCATTTAAAATTAATTTTACTTTATATTTTCACTAATTTTTATGGAGAGAATGAGTGTGATTGTATATTAATACTACAATATTCATATATGTGTAATTTGCAATCGTTCCAGGGATGTAAGTGCAATTAACTCTTTAATATTCATTATTAATAAATTATATTATATTATGGTTATAATAACAAAGATGAAAGGATTATTGGAAGATATAGAAAGTGTGAAAGAGTATATGAAAAAAGGGGAAAATTTTATCATATGTATATTGTTAACACGTACATGTTATAATTCATTACCATATAAAATAATTAGTCCAATACAATATAAGATAGATTTATTTTTTATTTTTAATTTTAAAACCTATGCACCAGTAAAACCAAAAAAACAAATATATTGAAATATTAAAATATTTAATTATCACATAAAATGATAAATGAAATATTATATAAATTTAATCAATTTTATTTTATTCATCTAGAAATATTTAAATTTTAGTTTTAAAATTTGGCAGTTAATAAATTTTAAATTATAAAATTTTTTAATCTATTAAGTAAATATATATATATATATATATACTTGAATCCAAAATTTTATTTAACTATTATAGAAGATATAAAAAAATTGATAAATAAAATATATACAAAAAGATATAAATTACTCTAAAACAACATCTTTTAATATTTATTTGATTGAACACGAAATGTGCATTATTTTTACACTATTTTATTTTATTATTTGAGGACCTTATTGAAGATTTGCTACTAATTTGCCTGTTTTTATAATTTTGGACAGATTTGAGGCAATTATACAAATATGAAGGTTTTTGAGGATTAATGACAACAATTGCCAAAGCAGAGTCAAAGTCAACAAGATTTCATTTGAAGACTTATTTAGAAATAAACTGCTAGGATTTTTAGATTTTTATATTTTGAATTTAGAACTTTTAAATAAGGATTCTGAGGAGATTTTTAATGATTTTCAGTTTTGTAATAGAGTATATATTTACTCTGAATGATCAGAATTAGGGAGTTTTTAGTTTTCAATAAAAACACTCTTTTTCTCTTCTTTTTGTACGTTCAATTCAGAATATAGACGATGATGTTGACAGCATCCATGTGGTGCTAGACTAGTCTGCCCAGCTAAACGATCAGTTTAATTAATTCGTGTTGTGAGATCTTTGCTTCGTTGCTTTATCTTTTAATATTTGTGTAGTCTCTGTGCCCATAGTTAAGGTCACTTTGTGCCTATAGCTGAGGTCATGTTAGTTTTATTTGATTAACTAATTAAGCGCGCGATTGGTTAATTGAGTAGGCTAATACACTGCATGTTAGATAATTCGTAGTTAATCTGACCTAGGTAGTGTTAAGGTTCCACAATCATAGTTCAAGAACTGTCGTACTGATTCATTGGCTATGATCGCAGGTCTTTTCTAGTTTATAATGCAATCTACGTGTTAGATTAGTGATTGATTCGAAGGGTCGTACCCGATCAGTCTAATAACTAAGGAAAAGATTGGTTGTAAGGCACGTTGTCAATAACTAAACTGTGGTTATTAAAATCGATAGAGATATCTTTTGAATCAATGATCGACACATTAATTAAATGATCAGTTAGCTGGGTCTTTTAATATATTTGATTATTAATATTTTTGCGTTTTTAGCATTCAGTCCAAATCCACTTTTCAATCCCCCATTTACATTACTTGGCCAGTATACAATACACAATTGATAACCGTTCTGTGTGGATTCGACCTTGTTTACTACAATCAATTTGTTGTTTACAGGATATTTAAATTACTGACGGACTCGGCACCCGACAAAATTTTGGCGCCGTTGCCAGGGAACGGTATTAATCAATTTTGTTTCTATTTATGAATAGATTTTTTTTCAGTCGTGCCTTACTTGTGCCCATAGCGTCAGATCAAATCACGTATTTTGAAGATGTTTGACACAAAAGGAAGACACGGATGGCTCCGAGAATCAGACTTAACGACAAATGAGGTAAGTGATCTCCATAATCAGATTAAAGAATTAACCACTGCGGTTTATCTATTGGTTGCAGGTGAAGTTCAACAGTCATGCCCACAAACAAGGCTTTGTGGAATTTGTGGTACATCTAAACACTCAACCGATGCATATTCAACTTGGTATGATGATACCCCCTGAACAATTTTATGTATCAAAATTTTACAATTATGATTCCTACTTCAATACCTACAATGAAGAATGTTGGGATAACCGTGATCTGGGATATTGGTCAACAAGTTATCAATTGAACGAACCAGTTTCCCAATATGAGAATGACCAATATTCAGGTAACTCTTTAGTTGATATTATTGAGAAATTGGAAACTAACACACTTTTATTTCAACAGGAGACACAACAATTTCAACAGGAGACCAGGACGAGCATAAAAAATTTGGAGAAGCAAATGAGTCAACTAGCCACTACCGTAGGCCAGTTAGAATCGCAAGAAAAGCTTCCCTAAAAAACAGAGTTAAACCCAAAGAACATCGATGCGATTATCTTGCGAAACGAAAAAGAATTGATAGACAATCATTGCGCCCACGACAAGGAAACCCTAACTGATCGCTGTGCCTATAGTGAAGGGCTGAAAGAAGACATTAACGTGGAAACCCTAACTCAGGGGAAGAACCATGCCCACAGCGAAGGGGGTCAGTTGGAAAAAGAGATTGATGTCAAAACAAATGATCATGTTGTACTGGAAAAGCCAAAATTCCTAGAAATTAAACCACGATTTCTAAGGATATTAGAAGAGACCAAGAGGGGCAAAGAAGAAAAAGATAGTTTTGAAACTTTCAACAAGGTTGATAATGAATGCACTGAAACATTGCGTGAACAGGACACGTTGAAACATCTGGTATGTAATAGTTCACGTTTTCCTATGCCCACAACTAAGTTACGACTACCCTTTGTTGTGCAGGTGCCGAATTTGAAGTTATATTACAAAGGGTTTCGGGTTGGAATATCAGATTGGCTTCAGTTTAATACTACAATAGCTATTGGATGAAATTCGAAGTTAGGTTCGCCAGTTTGTGCCCACAGCTCCTACCTCCACAGTATTCAGGGAAGTATATGTCTGTCTTTTCTTTGGTTTTACTGAAATGACTTATACATTGGGACAATGTAATTGCTAAGTGTGGGGGAGGATATTATCTGCATATTTATTTTAGTTTTCTTTTTAGGTGGTTTAGATTATTTTTTTTCTCTTTTAGGATTATTTTAGGTTGTTTAGATTATTTCTCTTAAGATTTTAAGTTTTTCTTTTTAGTCTTGTTTTCCAAGTCTTTTGTTCTTCTTCACTACTGCCTTTAGGGTGAACTTTTTGTGTCTTTTTGTTGATTCACTCTTAATAATGAATTTTTAGACTGATTTAGGAGCTGTGTAATATATGAAACTTAATTTTTGTGTGTGCACAAGATACTAGCAGATACTTTTAGAGCTTATGAGATAATTTAATTTAGAATTCACCAATGCTAGGATACTTGTGAAAATAGAAGACAATTAGTTAGTATGCAGTATAGAAAAAAAAAAGAAAAAAAAAGAAAAAAAAGAGAAAAAAAAAGGGAAAAATAAAATTAGACATTGATCATGTGACTCAATATCGTCAGTTGGGATTAGTGGATCAGCATTAATTTTCCTTAAGTTTTTGTATGTATGGAGCCACTGATGGTAGGAGGATTGTCCCCTTTATGGGCCGAATTCAGTCCGACCAAAGTCACGCATTTTTAGTTTTTCTATTCTCCTTTGCTAGCCGGAATAGGTGACACGGCACTTATTCTCCTTAAGTGGCTTATGTATGGAGAAGCTAGTGATTGGAGAGGGTTTAGTACCTTTTTGGGGCCATTTAAACTTAGAAATAACAGGAAGTGTTGATTTGAAATGTCTTGCTGGTTGTTTAGGGTCAAATAAATAAAATTTAAAAGAAAAAGAAAAAAAGAACCGACTAGTGGCTTTTAGAATTGGTTCTTTATTATTATTTGTTGCTATTTGCTGTTTAAACTGTGGAGAAAGCTGATTGTTTTTCTTATTTGCTTGTGGTATTGGTGTAGTGAATTCTTTTGCAAATTATCGTTTGTTCTCCTTACATCTGCTCTAATTTAAAGATGAAATTTAAATATGCGTGCTTAATTTGATGACAGCTTCCTTTTCTTTTAATTTTTCATTATTTTGAGTGATGTAAACTTTTACTGTGGGCACGGTTGGCACGGTTAATTCCTTTTTGGCAGTAGTTTTGTGAAACCGATTGAGTCTTTTTTTCATTGAGTCTTCTTTAAAATGTTGGTCATGGGCATACTTGTGGGCAAGTATAAGATAGTGTGGGGGAATTTGATTGAGCACAAAATGTGCATTATTTTTACACTATTTTATTTTATTATTTGAGGACCTTATTGAAGATTTGCTACTAATTTGCCTGTTTTTATAATTTTGGACAGATTTGAGACAATTATACAAATATGAAGGTTTTTGAGGATTAATGACAACAATTGCCAAAGCAGAGTCAAAGTCAACAAGATTTCATTTGAAGACTTATTTAGAAATAAACTGCTAGGATTTTTAGATTTTTATATTTTGAATTTAGAACTTTTAAATAAGGATTCTGGGGAGATTTTTAATGATTTTCAGTTTTGTAATAGAGTATATATTTACTCTGAATGATCAGAATTAGGGAGTTTTTAGTTTTCAATAAAAACACTCTGTTTCTCTTCTTTTTGTACGTTCAATTCAGAATATAGACAATGATGTTGACAACATCCATGTGGTGCTACACTAGTCTGCCCAACTAAACGATCAGTTTAATTAATTCGTGTTGTGAGATCTTTGCTTCGTTACTTTATCTTTTAATATATATGTAGTCCCTGTGCCCATAGTTAAGGTCTCTTTGTGCACATAGCTGAGGTCATGTTAGTTTTATTTGATTAATTGATTAAGCGCGTGATTGGTTAATTGAGTAGGCTAATACACTGCATGTTAGATAATTCGTAATTAATATGACCTAGGTAGTGTTGAGGTTCCACAATCATAGTTCAAGAACTGTCGTACTGATTCATTGGCTATGATCGCAGGTCTTTTCTAGTTTATAATGCAATCTTCGTGTTAGATTAGTGATTCATTCGAAGGTTCGTACCGGTCAGTCTAATAACTAAGGAAAAGATTGGTTGTAAGGCACGTTGTCAATAACTATAACTGTGGTTATTAAAATCGATAGAGATATGTTTTGAATCAATGATCGACACATTAATTAAATGATCAGTTAGCTGGGTCTTTTAATATATTTGATTATTAATATTTTTGCGTTTTTAGCATTCAGTCCAAATCCACTTTTCAAACCCCCCATTTACATTACTAGGCCAGTATACAATACACAATTGATAACCGTTCTCTTTGGATTCGACCTTGTTTACTACAATCAATTTGTTGTTTAAAGGATATTTAAATTACTGACGAATTCGGCACCCGTCAAAATTTTAAATTACTATGTGTTTTTGTCTCTTTAAATTTATTTGTATATTTTTTAAAATATATATAAAATAATTTTAAAAAAAATTATTTCCGTAATTAGTGTAATTTTAAGGACATTTTCAAATCTCGTAAAAATTAAATTTTTAAAAGTTTATTTTTATAATTTTTAAAATAAGTTATTAAAATTTATTTTATTTATTTATTGATTATTTATTATCATTATCTTCACATCTGTAATTATTATATTTATATATTTATAAAAAATATTTCAAAATAGGTCTTTGAAAGTTTATGTTTTAAAGAATTGGATAATTTTATAATGCTATATAAAAACTTTTATAAATTCATTCATCTATATAATTTGAACTTTTATCTGAAAATAAAATTTATTATTAACCTTTTTTGAAAAAAAAAAAGTAAAAATTTAACTCCGCAATTTAAAAAAAAAAAAAAAAACTTTTAGAAATAAACGGTGAAGATTTGAAAAATATCACTGTCCTTATAACTATTAATTGGAGAATCATGAGCACGGTGTATTTAACAATATTATTGGATATATGTGTATTCTTTTGTGAGAATGAGTATTTTCATTCCCAAGTAGTTGTATTAACACCCTACAGGTTAATTTATTTAGTAAAATTTTAATTTTAACATTAACGGCATCCGATATAAATCATTAAATTTAAAATTAAATTACCATGAACGGTAATAAATATTATTTATTAAATATAGCTAAATATTTAAATAATTAATTTATTTTTAAAAATAATTAAAATATTTTAATTATACTTTTTGCTTTCAGTAATTAAGTCAAAACCGGTATTTATTATAAAAAGTATTATAAGTTATAAATAAATAAATAATATTAATTTTTAAAATATTATATATTAAAGATATTTAAAATGTTAATAATTATTTTTATCATTTTTATAAAATATTTTTTATTAATATAATTATATATATTATACAATTTATGTAAAAAGTTTTATATTTAATTAAAGAATATTATTGACTTTAAATAGGGATTGGGGTGTAAATAAAAAATAAGAGGGATGACAATATCATTAACTCTTATTTTATTTATAATAAAATCTCATTTATAATTAAAAAAATTAGAAATATAATTAAGTTTCAATACGTAATTACTTATTCGTTATTTATGGTATACTTTAAAAGCAAAAAATAATTTAAGTAAATAATTTTCAAATTTCATGTAGTGACAAATGCCATATTATTGTTAAAAGTTCAATTTTACCACTTTTTAAATCAAAATTAAAAAAAATGGTTACCTTAATAGATATTATGATTAAAAATAGTGTAAATATAAAATTTTAGAAACTTTTAATAATAGTTATTTTTCATATTATTTTGAAAAGTTTTATGTGAAAATATGATAAAATTTTTTTTAAAATAATATAATAAATATTGTTTTAAATTTATCCAAAAGAAATTTAATACAAAAGGAAATATATATATATATATATGGGAGAAAATATTTTATAAATGCTTTTAAAATAATTTAAAAACTACACAATTTTATAAATATTTAATAATTCCACTAAAGTCTGTTCTTATCATAACAAAAATAATTAAATAATTAAAAAAAGTCATATATTCTATCGGATTTGACTCAAAATAAGAATTGTCAAAATATATTTTTTGAAACAATATTAAGGTTAGATAAAATAGAAAAGAAAACTTTTACATAAAAACTAACATTTTTTATATGTAAATGAATAATAAATAATAATAAACAATTCTAAATAATATAAAATAGGTTATATACTAAAAATAAAATGTTATCTAATAATAAAGAGGAACACATACTTGAATGTCCTGTGAGATTTGATGCTTGGATTATTGAACAAAATATATCCCACCCAAAAATAATATGGACCTGCAAGAAAACAAATAGCAAAATGTAACTTCAAAATATAAATTCTTCAAAATAATATCTCCAATTAACTTTAAATCAGCATGTAAAATAAAATGTCATATTGTCTTTAAACCAAAATTTTATATATATATATATATATATATATATATATATATATTTGTTTTAATGTTAAGAAAACATCATATTGTATGAAGAATTGAATATAATGCAAAAGGCACGTGAACTGTAAAGCAAATACCTGTAAATGATGATCTCCGAATGGTGATTAATTGAAATGTGGCTGTGATTGAAAAACAAAGAAGATTGATTTCTTTCGAGTCTTAATGAGTTTGAAATAATTTATAGCCACTTGTTTTAACTTGGGATTCATGCAAATGAATTATGAGGTTAAGAATCTAAGCAAGGTATTTATGAAAATATCAAGCTATTGAAAGGAATATGGGATAAGGGTGCATTATGTTTCCAATAAGAAATGATAATTTAAATTGGTGTGTCCTATTTGTTTCAATTTGAATATTTTTCAATCCATTCAATTAAATAGATTGATAAGTAAATTTATTTAATTATATTATAATTATTTTAAATAATAAAATTTATATTATAAACTATATAAATGTACTTAAACTTTTTAATATATATATAATATATTATATATTTAAATGTAATTAAAAATATTATAAATAATACAAATAAATAAATTTAAGTAGCACAAATCAATACATACGAAATTTTTTAAAATTTTGATTGAAATTTTAAAAGGTTAAGAAACGATCTATAATTAATTTAATAAATTATTTATAATTAGTTTAATAAATAAGATGGATTTAGATTTGAATCTAGTTTTGCTATGTCTCCTATTTTTTAAAAAATATATATTAATTATTTTAAATAATAATAATTATTATTATTATATTGGAATATATGATAAAAGAGATAAGTATTTATATTATTTTATTCAATAATAATGATTATTATAATTAACAGTATAAAAATAATAATTTAGCAGATCAAGTATATAAAATTAAAAATTATTTTTCCAAATTTCTTTCGTAGGAAATAAAATAAAATATATATATTGAGGCTAAAATATTGAAGTTGGGTAATTTTGAACTTTATATCTCAAATTTATGTTGTTTTGATTCATATTTATTTGTTTGCTCTGGGATATACTTAACTAATTTATATATATAAACTCCACATATAATTTTTTTTAAAAAATATTTTATAAAGAAAAATTTACATGAATTTCTTATAAAATATTTATAGAAAAACTCTATATGGAGTTTTACTAATTACATCAACTGTATCAACATGTACCTGTTGGATGAAATTATATAAGGTACTTCTAAAAACATCCTATGGTGTTTTCATAACAAAATCTTCTCCAAAAATACCCTAAGATATTTGTATTAAATCATATCGTCCGTAAATAAGGATATTTCATTATAACTTCATGTCATATCAAAATTACTTGTAAAATTTAGTAATGGATAACATAATTTAAGTATTACACTATTTTAATGCTAGAGTCTCAAAATAACAAAGTAATATATTTTTTCTATGTGGTGATCCTATTTATACAGTATTAGACAGTTTTTGGTGAATGCGTGAATTAGGAAGATATTTGCATCAAAATCTAAAGTTAGGTTTTACTCGTCAAATAAGTAAAGTAATTTATAGAATACTTATCACTATCCTTAATGCACTACTAGTATGTCAAGCTTTTGTGATCCGTACAAATGATGATGTTAGAGCAATGTTCAACTCTTATGAGTAAGTTGCGGGTCAAGCAAGAATCATCGAATTCACTATAGATGAGTTAGAACTTTAAGTTGAAGTGAGCGGTAGCTCAAGCAGTCAACAACAATTTGATACAACAATTTGATAGGGATGGAGGACCTCATATAATCAAGCAAATTAAGCAACTCATACAGCACCTATGGTATATTCAAATCCGAGTCACGTGGAGAGCATTATGCAACTAGATTTTGAGTGTAGGCATTATGTAGACAATGTTAACAAGCAGTCGATTCCTTTTAACGTTGTTCTTATGCCTACGTTGTTCTTATGCCTGAAAATGGTATGTTGTATGATTTTAATATATTTTTTATATACATTTTAAGTTTTTCTAATATTAAAATTACATTTTACTTCTATATGGAAGTGCTAGAAGTCAATGTAGAAATTGAAGATGGTGAGGACAATCCTAATTGTGGTGATTAATTGAATAGTGATTTTGATGAGGATGATGCACCAAAACAAATGTTATCTTCTCAAGTAGCAAATCATCTATGTTTTACTACCAATGCTTCAACCACTCAGTACTTCTTTACTATTTTTTTTTGTCAATTAAATCTGGCAGGATATATAGCATAGAGCGTAATATGATTGTGTAAGCTTATACTGGACCGGATTGAAATTTAGAGTTATTAATCGGTATGTAATTTCCTGATAAAGATTTATTTATATTGGCTTAGAAAAAATTTGTTTGCATAAGAATGTTGATTACAGAGTGAAGAAATCAGAGACTAACAAATTTTATGGGGCACAATTTGATTTAGGGACTCAAGTATCCCCACATGGCGTGATCAAGGAACATATTCCCCTTCTTCATCCTATGAAATTTTAAAATATCTTCACATTAGTGCTCAGAAAATGTATTCATACATTATATCAATTACAAACATGACACCAAAATGAAAATATACTAAAATTGCCGGTAAATTACAATGAAGTCACATGAGTTTTTAAAATTTGTCAGTTGGACTGAGCTTGGCTCTTCTGGCACATTTTACAAAACATAGTAACAGGACAGCGTTTGGCTTTTTTTTTCAAAAATTATATTTAAGTTTTTTTTAAAAAAAAAATTCTATTTATTCTTTTTAATCAAATAATACATTTCAATTATGTTAATTCTAATAGAAATAAATTTATTTAAGGAATGAGATGATTGGCTAAAAAAATGCAATCTAGTTTAAATCGAATTCATTGAATAAACAAAATATTTTTTAACCCATAGTTAAACCACAAGACGGTATCAAACCAATTGGCTACAAATTGATTTTTTTTAAGTTATGAAATAAAATAAATGAAATGATGAGATATAAAGCATGAGTAGTTGCTCAAGAGTTCTAACATAGGTCAGGATTGGTTCAGATGAAACGTATTCACTTGTGATGGATACGATTACTTTCAAGTTTTTGATTGGTTTGGCCAGGGAAAGAAATCTCAACCTTTTATATCTAGTCCAATGTACTAGACATATATTGCTTTTACAGTAAATTTATTGGATATATATAATTTTGCTCCAACTTAGGGATATTAAAATGGTATTAAAATATAATATGATACCTTCGCGGAATTATTTATTTGGGACTTGTATTCAAACTATGATAATATTCGAAAAACTCAGATAATTCTAAAACTACTTGTTGAAAAAATCGGTAATCCATTGCAACGTAGACGAGTAGTGGCAACGATAAAGTAAAACAAACATACACAAGATATGATAATAGAGATAGAAATAAGACATAAGGTTTTACATGGAAACCCAAGCAAAAAAAAAAAAACACAGGCATCAGAATGGCGAGAAACTAATTCACTATATAACAATCATCAACAGTTAAAACCAGAATATCAATCTCTCACTCCCCAACCTAATTACATTTGTCACAATCTCACACACAAGCTTTCCACATATGACTCTCAAAGGATATCAGGACTCAATCCTAAAACTCAATCTCTAAGGTCTCCATGTTTCTTAGGCCCCTATTAGGTACTTTCCAAATCTAATCAACTAGATCTACATTATTCTCTCAGGATATCTAATAAAGATACATTCACCATATTTATAACATTAGGTTACTTAGTCGCAAAGTAATCCTAAACCATAAGAAAACCTTTTACTATTTAGAATTCTCAATGATTTTTTTTCTAATTAGATACCATGTTAGGAAATACAATTCCTAATCATTTATGATGCTTCGAAAACAGTTTTTAAGTCCTTTCCAAATTACCAAATCAATTGTTGATAATGGAGTTTACCTGAATTCTCGTTATAATCCCAACAAATCATCCCTTGACGAGAATTTTCCTTTGTCTTTTACCGATGACCACAACTCAATAATAAAGTCCTCATGTCTGACCATGAAAGTAAACCCACTCAGGCATGATCCATTCCAAGACTAACCATTCAGGAACCATCAACCCAAGATTTTATTTTCTCAATACATGTTGAAACACTTGTTGAATGAACCATAATGCAACTTCCTTCACCAGCTTTCAAGAAACTTCTTAGCCATCGACATACTTTTCACCACACCACATCCATGCTAACCAAATGCCCGTGTAATTGTAGATATGCTAAAATGATTCCATCATTTATCATGACAACCTTAGTGGTTCAAAACATGCCATAAAGACACCTATCCCAGCGTACAATTGGAGCCTTTGTCGAACCACTCCTCTATCATTCCTTATTCGAGTTCACCAACCAATTGATAAAAATGATAAGCCTACAAATATTTAAAAAAACACTACTTGTCAAACCCTTAACTTTATTTTGACTATGTGACCAGACTTGAACCTTTGACCTTATATTTTGATCTTTACTAGTGTTAATAGAGAACCACAAAAGTCCCAAAGCTACCATGCCAACATAATCATACATGTTTGATAAGTCTAGAATTTACCTATGTTTTAGCATACTTTATGAGCTTGAATGTAACGAAATTGAGTTTAAATAATGAGATATTGAATTTATTTCTATTAATTATAGGATATTATTATTGAGAATGGGACTTGGATGAAAAATTGTGGAAAGGAAGCTAAAACATGCAAATTCAGAAGAAAGAATAACCAAATCAGAATTTCATCTAAAGCCAGCAAACTGGCGAAATGATTCTGCTAAGAAACGAATTCGCCTGATGACATCGCCATGATTTGGAAATAGAAGGCGATGTAGCAGGCGATATAAAGAAGATTTCTCCTTGAAGATTAAAACATGAAAGGCGAATCTGAAAATTCTCGCCTTCGTATATCGCCATCCTGGCAGAAATATAGGCGATAAAGATTGAACTTCGCTTTCCTAGAGGCGATAGTTGAGGATATAAAGGAGAAATGTCGCCAAGTCAAAGGATAATAACAGGCGACATTTGATGAGACATCGCCTAGAAGATCTTAACTGAAAGAATGTTTTGGCGAAGAATATCAACTCGCTTGAGCATCAGACGACGTACTGTGGCAACATTGAGAACATTTCGCCTTGGAAGATTGTTAGCTTGGCGATCAGGACAAGTGAGATTTGAAGAAGTCGTTTGATTCAAGCGAAGGAACAGGCAACATAAATGGAGAAAAATGTTACTTCGCCAATTTGTGTTTCTTTGTCGATTTTATTTCAAAATTGCCACTGAGCCAAACTTTATAAATAGGAGCTCAGATGAAGTAATGTGTGTGAAGTTTTTTTTGAGAAAAAAAGTTTAGACGATTGATTTTTACTCTTGACATTCTATTATACTTTAAGAGAAATTCTAGATTCTTCTATACGCATTATTCAACATCTTCAGAGAAGTTTCTTGAAGAAGTTTTGTACTCTGTTTCTGTTGATCATTGAGATTTAGCTCGAAGATTGTGAAGCAACAACTGTGACAGAGTCTAGCTTTAATCTTCCTTGGTAAGATTTAGATCTTGAGCATGTTGATGATGATTTCTGTACTTGATTGGATATGCTGAAGTAGATATGCTAGCTAAAAGCTCTGTTGATTTGTTGAATCTTGATGTTGATTATCATTTCGATTGCAATGTTCATTGTTCAATTATAGCTAGATCTACTTGATTTCATGAGCTAATTGAATTACAAGAACGAGAGTTACGTAATATTGTTATTCTGAGATTTGATTTAGACCAGAGATGGCGATTAGGTTTCAGATCTAAGAACAGAGGATCGTAGTGCTAGAGATAGACTACAGATCTGTTTTTCTACAGATTGTGCTTATCAATTGTATAAGTTGTAGTATAGAGATATATACAACTATATAATTGAGATCTGTTAAATTGAATTGAGAGATGTTTTAACAGATCACTGATGATGATCTAGAAAGTAAATCTGTGATTTAAGTTGAACTTGCATGAGAAGTTAATTAATAGCAGATTTAGCAAATCAGTTTATTCATTGTTAAGATCAATTGCAGAATAGAGTGCTAACTTGAGTTTTAATTGAATGAATGTCATTTGTAACTTTTACTTCACATCAATTCCATGCTTCTTATGATTCATTTTGTATAAAGATTCTTTTAGCAATTCAGTTTAAATCTTAGTCTCAATCATGCTTCTTAGCTTACAATCCCTGTGGAGACGATATCTAAAATACTATATTAGACGTTGATAGGAATTTTGATTGATTACTGTGAATTCTAATATCAGTTGAGTTTTCATATACTCAGCACAACAAAAAGTTAAATTCTCCACCATCAATGTCATAAACCACCCCGTCATCATTCGAGAAATTTTGTCAAAGTTTCTTCATCTTTACACCTATCATAGACCATATCTTGTTCAGCGTAGAACTCCCACCCTGACCTAGACCGCATTGGAAGTCCGGACCGCTATATTAATAATTTACAAAATAATTAAATTTTCTAAAGTCATGTGATATTTGTGCGAAAGACTTTAAAATAAATACTTTCTCAAATGTGATTTTTGAATTAGAAATCAAATAAATAACGCTTATCAATACTTTGATGAAATAAAATATTCATTTACAACCATTTAACAAATAAATCATGAATTAAATTTACAATCATGATAAGCTTCTAAATACATACAAGTATAAGTAAAAATTTTAATGAACTTCACTATGAGATCCCATGACCATATACCTGCTTGATCTAACCTGTAAATAAATTTTCGGGGAAAAAGGAAAAGAAGAAAAGAAGGTTCAGGCACACGCTTGGTTTGCATTCCATGTCCCAAACATACACATACAAATGCTTTTACCTTTTCATCGATATGTAACACTTTCATACACAATGCATTTTTATTGTGAGCATCTCTAAGCTCACCTTATCATATAGAAGTCAAGCACAAGCAATTCCTAAAACTCATCCATGCTAGTGCAATGGTCATAACATATTATGTCACATAATCATACTTATTTGATGATTTACCGATTATTAAGGTTAATCACATTTCATCATGCTTATTAACAATTGATTTCCATCAATTCATTATGACAATCAAACATGAGACAATGAAGAGAATCAAGTCAATTTAGACAATCAAGTGCCAAACCTCGCTTAGTCCAAGCAACTCAACCCAATGAGAACATAACTAACACAATGCTTTCATTTTGGTCAAGGTTTCTACGAGTTATAAAACTTGAGTGAGGTCAAATACATTTCAAAAGCATATTCATCAAAACAATACTCAATCCTTACAGGTCACTATATAAGTGTTTGATTTATCCAAAACTAATTTATAAAAAAGAATAGATTTATTAAGGGGGAATATATCACTTGTAATGATGCTTCGTAGAATTGTCAAGACCATTCAAAAGGGTTCTTCAACCATAAAACTTGGTTTCCAAAAGGTGGATGAATAAAACGAACGTGTTATTTATATTTTCAAAAATCTAAAATTTTACACATCTTTAGGTATCTTAAAAATCTAGTAGGAAAATCAATCCACTAATTTATTTAAAAATCATATATGAATAATAGACATTATTATGAATTTGTAGCCACCAACAACACTCAAATTAAAGTTCGAACAAAGGAAAAACAAAGTCCAATATGTTTACTAGTCAAAAGTGGAACTCTTTTGAATGCTTGAAGGAGTTTTCGAAATTCAACAATATAAAATAGCCCAATAAATTATTTAAAAATTATAATTAAATAATAAACTCAAAATAAATGTGTAGCCACAAACTACACCAAAATCGGAGTTCAAATGATAGAGAACGGAGGTTTTGAAGTTCAGTATAAAAACTAGAAAATTTTAGAGACAGACGACTAGAGTTGCAGGGTTCTTAAAGTTGTTGAGCGCCAATTGCTCGCTAACTGCTCCCCAACTACACTATCAACTAATTTTTAAAGTTGTCGAGCGCTAACTGCTAGACAACTGTCCTGTCAAATTGGTTTTTAAAGTTGACCAGGTGTTGTCTACTGTCATTTTCAATAAAAATCATCTTGTTTAGTCTTATTTACATGACTCATTGTTATTAGGTCAATTCTTCAAGTCTAGGCATTATTTTACCTTATTCCATAAGCTATTAAATAGAAACTTATCCAATTATACAAGACTTATACCAGCCATCATTTCATCAATTAATCAATTAATTTAACCCATACTATCATGACAAAAATACATCAATATCACACCACTTGACAAGAGTATTGGACTAAGGACTGGCTAACCAAATAATCATTCAAAGCATAACAAGATCATACACATAACATAACATGTTGTAGGCTCTTATTTTTCCATAATCTCATTTATCCATTATCTTTACAAGTTCATCCAATTTATTCTCATTGTCTTTATTATTTCAATTATTAATCAAGGGTGTGAAATCATGCAAGGGTCACACACTTAGACATACTTATTCAAGTAAGATTATTAATTATCTTGTTATCTGGTTCGTTATAAATACAATAATAATACATCATCAAATTCGGTTATCATTAACATTTCAAGATCAATAACAAGATCATTTTCAAGTTCTTTGTCATGTTTTTATAACCATTTCTCATTTGTTCATTTTTAGCTGAATCATTCAAGTTTGTCAACTTTTAAAATAATGCCAAAAACAAACCAGTAGCTTTCGAAAATGGGATCAAATGGATCAAAGTCCGAAGGCAAGCAAGCCCATAGGTGAACCGAAGTTCCAAGACGGTCCTAGCACCGCAAGGATGAGTTGGAGCAGTAGGTGGATCGTCATCCCAAGAAGGAATAAATTTCTAACATGACGGAGCCGTCACCCCGTAAGTAGACAATTCGCGCATACTAAACCATGATATCTTCATGGGTCAATGTACTTCTATCCCTAAGCATGCCTTTAATTCTACTATCTATAACAAATTTACGGGGGCAATTACATGATTGCCAAGTGTCATTATTAGGAATCCATTCCTATCATTTACAAGCCATTTCAAGACCCTTCAAGGGTAATGTCATCAAATTTGTAGAGTACAACCCCCACCCCAAGAGGACCCGAGGCGCGGAGACCGAAGCACCACATCTACTCATACATATGACTTCACATACTTATATCATATACTTATACATAAAAGCTACATCCCAAATGGCAATTAAATACTTTTAAATAAATAATACTTAAGAATCATTAATAAAGTTTACATATGAAATCATCAAATAAAACCAAATTTGGATCAACATGCGATACCGAGCTTAGTGTTCAACTCCACACTAGGCTAAGTGGGCAAGTTGACTAAAGAATAGTAAAATGCGTTAATTTTACAAAAGCTTATACAAAATGATTGAGGTGAAATCAATGTTATGTAATGAATGCTCCAAGTAGGGCTTCCAACCCGACCTTCAAATGCTAACTCGATCCACCTGGACATATATTCATTTAGAAAAGAAAACAAACAAGAAAAATGGAGAAAGTAAAGGGTTAGGCTATCGATTCCTAGTTAACACATTTATCCTTAAAAAAAAACATACAATTATACTTCTTTCATTAGCAAAGTGATCACACAAATGTAACTTAACTTCTCAATATCATAACATAACCGTTGTCCGCCCTGGCTCGCGCCCTGGTCTAATTGACGAGGCTATCAGCTACTTGCCAGACTGCCAAGAGTGGTACCATAGCCACTTAGCACCCCTGTCCGCCCCCCGGTCACTTTACCAGGCTCGCAACTAGGCCGTGAAAAGTACTATTGAAAGGAATTTGGCACCTTGGACCGCGCCTTGGCTCCCTTGCCAGGCCGCCGACCAGGATGCCAAGGTGAGAAAAACAAAATATTTTCCGCTTTGATTCACTTTCTAACTTTCCAATTTATCCCATTGGTTTCTTATGTCCGCTTAATTAATATCTAAAGTTTCTATAGTGAATTTCATCTGCATAAAGCAATCGTTTACCAACCATTAAACATCATCATACCATTTCAAGCATACAAATCATACAATTGCCATGTTTTAGTTTGTTTGCTCTTAAACTTAACCCTATTGTAAAAATGGGACGGTAAAGGGCCGAAACCTCGGTAAGATCGAAAGATCACATGTACTGTAAGTCCGAAGATATGGTAGATCCAAAAGGATCTGGTTGATTCCGTCGCATCCGGTGAGGACTATTGCCCTAAATAAGCGGCACTTCAAGCCATAATTCACATTTTCATGTGTCGAAGTATATTTCTAATTTCCCTAAGGCATGCCAATACATTCACAACATTCAAGCTAAGAACAAAGGCTTTCCTTTTTAAATGACCAAACAAGAATTATCATTCCTTTCCATTTTTACCAAAACTCATATAGTACCATTGATATCATTCCACAATGGCGCCCAAAATACCAAATCTTTTTCTCATAACCCACCAAAGGGCAAAACATGTATAATTTTCTTGCCAAAACATGTAAGATGTAAATGGGTTAATATAAAACATTTACATCCAAAAATTATTTAACAAGAAATTAAAGGCCTCCATGGCCACCAAAAACACACCAACAAATATCAATTAACACACAACATCACATACACATACAAGTAGCTATTTCTAATTTATCACCATAAGTGTCTACATGAAACCATCATCACATTTCTTATCGTATCCATTAATTACCAAGCGTTTAGCATTATTAACACATTATAATGCTATCAAACACAAAACAACCATCATACAACAATATAGAGGGTAAAATGAAGGTGCTAACCTTTCCTCTGAAGATAACTAGCTATTCTCCTCGGTTTAGTGCTCTCCAACTCCTTGGTTGCCTATTGGTGTCAACCCAAGCAACACAAATCAATACTAAATATAATTTCACCAAAATCACATAACTAGCTCTTAGGGTTTGATATCAAAAATACAAATAGAGTTCAAAATCAACGAGACCAATTATCCGAAAGTGTTTTAGAGCTTCTAAGGATCCTATCCATGACATAAATCGAAATTAAAATCAAAGATGCAATTAAAAAGCTTTAAATGCTTACCAAGAGAATGAAGAAAAAGAGAAGCTTGAAATCACTTCTAGAGGGTTTAAATGATGTTGGAGAGGTTGTTGAAACACATAATGGAGGTGGGTCTTGGTGGTTGGAGTGTGTAAATGAAGAGCTAGGGTTCGGAAGTGAAGAAGATGAGAAGAAACGTATTTTTTTTCTTGTGAGTGGAGAGTGAGAGTGAAGGGTGGAGATGGGGTGGTGGTGTGGTGGGCTTTTTTTGGTGGGTTTGGGCTTGATTCACAATGTTGGGCCTAATAACACCCAAGCCCACTTACAACCATCCAAGTCGACCCGAAACACCGCACCACTCTCGATTCCGCTTCCGAAAATATTTTCCGATTCCAAAAATATATATTTTACCACCAAAACCATGTTTAATTTAAAAAGTCACATTTAACCCGATAAAATCCAATTTCCAAAAATTTAGCCTAGTTTTTACGAAAATCATTTCAAAATTATTTTTAAAAATCTAAATTGACTCTAAACTATCGAATTTGGTCTCAATTACTATTTTACCCTTAGAGTGGATTATCGATTTTTTCTGATATGGACGTTACAAAATTAGCCTTTAACTCATCTTAGGCATTATAAGACATTAAATCTAATTATTTTGCAAGAGGCAAAAATGCATTTCAAGTCTCATTTCACATAAATCATCATCATCATCAATTATCAATAGCAATCAATTCAAATAATTCATCATAGTATGCACAATCCCATCATTCAAGTAAAGACGCGTTGCGGAAATTAAGTCTCTACCCTAACTCTGTCAAATCATAAACAATGTGGGCTTAGTCCACCCAAACTTCAATTCCCAAAGGCAGCGCCTAGCATGATTTTATGTGCACCGCAAGTATGTTCTAACGCCCTAGCATAACAATAATGCTCATCAAATCGATTTTTGAGTGGTTATCTTATTTAACCAATTTTTTCACATATCAAAAGGTTAATAACCATTCATATAATTAAATAATAACAAACAAATGTGTAGGGCTATAAACAAAAATACGAACCTCGCATTTGTTGATCCGCAAGCTAGAAAGCCCACCCCTTATGGGTTCTCACTTGTGATTAGCCAAAACCAAGTACACTCAATACACCACTATCAATAATATTATCACCAATATAATTATAAGACTCTAATACAACTCAATCACCAAATAACCTCTCTAATAGGGGCATTAACATACTAATGAGATTAGGATTTTATCAAAGTGGATTAGAATCTATCCAAAACCATTTATTATCAACCTAGGATCATCACTCTAGTAATCTCAACCCTACATAATATCATTTTACAAAATAAGGGTTTCATCCAAGATAGAAAATTAGGGCTTTGGTACATAAACTCAAATGAAAGCTAAGAACACATAATTATCACTTGAAATCAACTCAAAACTAAATTAAAATCATCCTAAAACAAAACCCACATCATTATCTTAGAGACCATCAAGTGTAGAGAGGGAAGAGATTTTACCCTTGAGATTAAAGCTTAGTACTCCTACATATTACTTGTCTGTTAAAATGGATTTATAATTAGTTGTAACTTGAATTTCAATACATATTACTTATCTATTTAAATAGATTTATGATTAGTTGTAACTTGAATTTCAATGTCTGATTGTCAATTTACTTGACTATGCATGGTCATGTGTATGGTTTATCTATTAACAAACCAATATGACATATCAATGATTATTGATATTTTGACAAAATAAATATTATAATATATTTGAGATCTATAATCATATCATTTTTTCCTTCTATAAACTAAGATAATGGCATAACTTGATTGGCAAGACCTTTGAAAAGTATATTTCAATATATGTAACTTTCCATTGTATATTTGTTTCACATTTCATCTGATGTAAACTAAATTAAAATTATTAAGTTTGTTTGTTGGTTTATGAAATTTTTTATTTTGGTTATTATTTCACTTATGATGCTTTAATTTCTCAATGGATGTAGCATGAATAATGTATTTACAATTATTGATTATTCTTTTTAGGGACAATTAAAATGGATTATCAAATTTTAGCTGATCATAGTGATGACATCAATCAAGTTAATGAAGTTAATGCAAATGAGCAAAGTGGAGGAGTAAATCAATCTCTTGACTCGAGTGTAGGTGGAGAGACTACAGACGCTGGTAAAAAATCTAACTTAAAATCTAATGTGTGGCATTTTATGACTCCAATTGGAATTAGGAATAAAAAGCCTAAAGTAAAGTGTAATGCTTGTGGGGTAAAATTATATGGGGGAGGATCCCAATATGGGACAACAACTCTTAAGCATCATATTGATAGTCGTAGAAAATTAAGAAATACAGATAAGAATGTTAAGGATATGATTTTTGACCAAGTAGGAAAGCTCAGAAGTAGATTGATAGAACAAATGGTTGTATGTGAGAAGTTAGTTATGATAATAATTAGGCATAATCTACAATTTTATTTTGTCAAGTGTGAAGGGATTAAAGATTTCATGAAATATTTTAACTTGAATGTAAAATTTATAAGTAGAAACACTATTGCATATGATGTTTTGAAATTTTATGAAAGGGACAAGGACAAATTGAAAGTAATTTTGAAAAGAATTAATGGTAGAATTTGTCTTACATCTGATGTATGGACTTCTTACTTTATTGAGGGATACATTTGCATAACCATTCATTTTTTTCATCAATGAAAGTTAAACAGTGAGATTTGCTTTTGCTTCTTTCCTTACTCCACATAATGGGATGAAACTTTAAAATTCAATTTTTGAAGTCTTAAATGACTGGGGAATATAAGGTAAGATATTTTTCATCACTTTAGACAATGCATCTACATCTATAAATGATAATATGCAAGATAAGTTAAGGGAAACATTTCACTCTATTGATGGTGTACAATGTGAGGGGAAATATTTTCATATGCGTTGTTATGCACACATATTCTCAATCTTATTGTACAAGATGGATTATGAGTTGCAAAAGATGCTTTGTCAAAAATTAGGGAGAATGAGAAATATGCGAAGGGATGGGAAGGTAGAAAAAGAAAATTTCAAGAGTTCGTCAATATGGGTGGTGTTGAGAGTGTAGTCCATTTACGTATAAATGTGCAAATTAGATGGAACTCCACATTTTTATTGCTTTAAAGTGTTTTTAATTATAAGCGTGCATTCAATCACATGAAAACACGTGATAGTAAGTATTTTGAGATGTGCCCATCTAAGGAAGAGTGCGCTAAAGCATAAAAGACTTGTGAGTTATTGGATCCTTTTTACTCTATCACTATTTTAATATCAGGTTCTAGTTATCATTACTTTAATATCAGGTTCTAGTTATCCTACTTCCAACTTGTACTTTCATCAAGTTTGAAAGATTGAGATTCTTTTGATACGAAATAAGAACAGTAGTAATGATGTTATTAAGAAAATGATAGAAAGCATACGAGAAAAATTTGACAATTATTGGATGAGTATAGTGAAATCTTATCACTAGGTGCTATTCTTGATCCCCGTATGAAACTTGGAATAGTGGAATTATGTTGTGAAGAGATTGATGCAATTTGTACCAAAACTAGAATGGACAAGCTTAAGAGAAATATGTTACTTTTGTATGATTGTCATGTTGCATCATCACCATAATCTTTCTCTTTATCACTTATACAATCAAGTTAATTGAGAATGACAAGTGGCTTAAGTTCAACAAGAATTGAGTCTACTGTTGATGTAAGTTTCTCAATTTTTATTTGAATATTATTTTATTATATTAATAATTTAGTTTATAAGTTTTGTAGGATATGATACGTATAAAAGTCGTTGGAGACTCCTTAATTCTGTTTTCAAGAAAAGTCAATTGAAGAAGTATTTAGACGAACCACCTCTAGAGTATGCTGATTTTGCAAACTTAGATGTTTTAACTTAGTGGTAGAAGATTAAGTCGAGGTTTCCTAACTTAGCTCGGATGGCTAGTGATGTACTTAGCATTCCAATTTCTACAGTTGCGTCTGAGTCTGCCTTTAGTATCAGTTCGAGAGTTCTAAATAAATATTTTAGTTCTCTCCTTCCAAAAAAATATTCAAGTTTTAATTTGTACACGCAATTGCTTCATGGATATGGTCCTATTGGTAAGTTTTATTAATTTTTTAAACTAATTTAGTTATATATATATATTTATTTATTTATTTTTATGCTTATGTTTAAATAAAATGTATGTAATGTTACTTGATTTTATATTTGTAGGAAATGAAAACATTGATTATGAGAAAGAGATGGAAGATAGATCAAATTAAATAGAGGGCTCAAACATTATTGGAGTAGATGAAGAAGATAGAAACTTTCATTAAAAAAATTGTGATGTGTTAGGTGCATTTTATTTAAACAAATTTTTATTCTTGTTTGTTGATGTTTTAGGAAGTTATTATCTGAATTGTGCTGGTTTTTTTTTTTTTTATTTTGTACTCCTCTTTTGAAGAATAAGACTTTCTTTATCGGGGTTCAATCAGCAGTCTACTCAGAAAAATTAGTGTTTCTCTTATAGGTCCATAGTTCTAAGTATTTTGTTTAGTTGGGTTTTGAGGTTCTAGGTTTTTCCCCCCGATAATGAGGTTGGTCTATCCAAGTTCAGCCTATATGTATTCAATGTCTATGTGCATATAGTTTATATTAATGGCCATTTTGTTTAATATTAGTTTGTAGCCTATTTATCAGTATATTATTTAGGATCAGGTGTTAATGAGATATGATCTTCTATTAATGTCTTGACAGTGATGTTTATTTGTAATCTCGTAACTTGTATATCTTTATTTCAATTGAAATGAGATTCGAGCATGATGTTTTAAGTGAAAATATATTAATTATCTATTTATAATCTTGTAGTCTATTTGTCAGTATAATTGTCCCTTATGCGGGAGCTAAAAGGTGAACAAGTTCAGGATAAAGGTAGATTTTGGATGAAGGTAAAGAAAGTTGTAGAGGAGAAGTTTAATTTCAACTACACATCCTTGTTGCTAACTAGCTACTGGTAGTTATGCAAATTTGTTTAAGGGTATCATATTTTTATTTATATAATAATGTTCCTAGTATACCTTGGAAAGAGAATGTTATGATACTTATATTTTAACTTTGTAATTTATATTTCAATTTGTGGGATGTGAAATGATTTAACTTCTTGAACAAACTTGTTTTCTAAACATTAATGAATGTTTGTTCATTTTGAATTTCTTGACTATGATAATTAGGTTCTTTTCAATATATGCTTAAAATGCTATCCAGTGAGACTGTTGTAATTATTGAAAACAAGGGATTTATGATTCACTCTTCCTCATAATAGGGGAAGGGGAGAAGAGAAGTTTGTAATTGTTGAGAGCCGAGACTCATGGTTTACTCTTCCTCGTAAAGGGAAAAGGGAAACGAGAAGGGAACATATCAGTATGTTGAAAAGGTTTAGATAAAACTTTTGCGGGCCTAATATTAGCCAAAATATCATACTCATATGGATTTATATTTATTTAATTATTTTTTGTTGTGTTACGGGTCCGCCAGTACTCGCCCGCGAGCTTGAACGAGTGAGTACGAGTAGTAAAAATATGCCCGTATGTCAAACGAGCTTTTATGGCCATATACCCATAAAAGTCTGTGGGCTAAACCGGTCGAGCACGGCCTAATCCTAATAGATAAATCTTCGGATTTGATTGTATATGTTGATAATGAATATCTTTCGGATGCACATAAGAGACTTTTTTAAACTAATTATATTTTTATATCTAGTGGCACAACGATCTCATAGAGATCTATAAAGTAAACTTTAGTGGCTATAATTTTGAATTATATTGAGATTTTTACATTGCATAAAACTTGTTGAGAATATATCTAGTTGAGATATGCAGTTGAGATTGTAATAGTTCATGTGATATCATATTTCTCAAACAATAAATGAGTATACAATTATATATGAGAATAATCCTGTATTGTTCAAATTAGATAATGATACATCAAAGCTGATGATACAAATTATATATCTCCAAGTAAGTTAATGGGAAACTAATCTGATTCTGAGAGGGAGGGAGGGAGAATTGCCATGTGACTCCAATTGAGATTTCACCGAACTGCTTTTGTTACCAACAATTTGTTATTAACACTTATCTTCTTTTTTGAATCCCCTGACTCATGCCATTTTCTATAGTGTATATAAAACTACTAAAAAGGTTTCGAGTAATAAAATTACTTTGCTTGCTTTTGTTCAACTGAAGAAACTCACCTTCCATTCTTTTCTTTCTCTGTTTAGGTTGGGTTTATATTTAATTATTTAACTTTATAACAAAATTGATAATATATGAGAGTAAAATTGAAAAGTAAAAGCCATCTCAACTTTTTCCACCACCTTAGTAGAGCTTTTTATATACAGAGTAGACATCCGAAAGTCTTAAAAATATTCCGACCATGCCCTCTAGCCAATTTCCATCCCAACGACAAGGAACCAATTAATCATAAGTATGAGATAACTTAAAATACTCTGCATCAACACCACCATCAAAACGTCTTACATTAGATTTGGAATAAATAACAAACAAGGAAAGAACACCACCTCTATCATTCTCTCATATACTAACGCAACTCATAACATTATTGTCCTCTAAACTACAAAGAAGCTTGAACCAATTCACTACTCTACCCTACTATTACAACCAATCCTTAAATCAAAAACATTTCAAAATCAACATCACCATCTTCCAAACCAAAACTTCTTCTTTCGACCATTCTAATACCTGCGTGTTATTGTTTACCCATGTAATATGGATATCCGCCCATTCCCATAGGATTAGTCGGTCCAATGGGGTCTTTCTTTAGAGGAACCTGTGGATACGAAACCGGAGGTTGAGATGGATATGGTGCAAGTGCTGTAGGACTTTGATATGAAGCAGGAGGGTATGAAGCCATGGTATGGGGGTAACTGTAGCTGACACAAGGATGGCTTCCATGTGGTTTTCCAGGCTGGGGATACCCCGCTGATAAAGGTAAGGCTAAAGGAACTATCGCTGCAGGTATTTGTGTTTGCACAGGTTTGCCTTTGTGGGTATCGGCAAGTTTTACGGTGATAGTCTTTCCCTGCAACCAAATACATAAAACAAGCTCTTTAACCATGATGTACCATGATATGGTGATTCAAATAACATTCTATAGGCCAAGGCAGGATATCGACTTAGAATCACACTGCTTGATGATACATATTAGCTACTGTCTAGTGACATGATAAAACTAAGTATTTGTATGCAATCTGAATTTTAATTTCAATTAAATGATTTCCATTATTTTCAATTAGATGATTTTCCACTAACTTGTGCCTAACTGTAGTACAAATTTTTAAAATGTAATGACAGTTTGGGAGGATTTAGTAAAATGAGAAATAGTATCTTTTGGCCAGAGCTCATAGTGCAAAAGAAGGATTATATAATAGATGAATGCAGCTTTCTTTATTTAGCATAAAATATCTCAATTGAACTAGTATAAAACAAGGTGTAAGATACATATAACCTTCTATGATTCACTCACCCCAAGAGCCTTCTGCGGATCATCAATAGCTCTTTTTGCAGCTTCTGCTGTTTTGTATGTAACAAAACCAAACCCACTACCACAAAAGAAAAAAAGATAATGATTCTCTACATTTTATTAATAAGCTATGCATTGAATTGAACACATATTACAAACAAAAATATATATTTTGAAAACGAGAAAATATTGATACCGTGATACATTTGTTTCCTTGTCATATGCAACGGAACCTTCCTCGATCTCACCATACATCCCAAAATAGTTCAGCAGCATTTCAGTAGTAATATCTGGAGTTAAACCACCAATATAAAGCTTCCTCTGTGTGACATCAGGTGTAGCACTCACTCCATTCAATCCCTCACAGGCTAAGTTACAAACAGCCATCCGACCCTACAAACAAATAAACATATAATGTCTACAAATTAAAAACAAAATACAAGGGAAAGTCACTATATTTTACAAGATACCAACTTTTAAATGTTCAATGCAGCTTTACAAACAAAACTAGCCTACATACATGCAAAATGACATCTAGCAAGAAAAATATGATGGGAGAAATTGGGTTCTGCCGGTGATTGAAGAAAGCTCTAGATAAGCAATATGAAGTGGCAAATACTTACGTCAATCAATTTGCTGGGTGCTCTCAGTGCACTTTGAGTTGACTCTATATGCTTGAATGTGATAAAGCCATAGCCACGTGACTTTGTAGTTGCTTTGTCATAGATGACAGCCCCTTCTTCTATTTCACCATGTACCCGAAATGCCTAGATGAAAATATAGACTCAACCCATTCAGCACAAAAGGTGCAGTGCAAAGATCTCTCCAAAGTTTTAACAAAGTCAATAGAAAAAAGTCAAACAGAACGAAAAGTCAAAAACGGCATCTTACAATTGGTTCTTCACGTAATCACTAGTTTATGCATCTATCAAACTCATAACATACGTGCAATCAAGCCATAACACACAAAACACAATCAGAAATTAATAATGCACTCACAGCACACAAGGTTTCGGAGGTTGTATTCCATGCTAAGCCACGAACAAAAAGTTTACGGCGAGCTGGATCTGCACCTGCAATACTTTTAATTTCTTCTGCAATGGAAGGAAATTGGCATCCTCTTTATGCGTCGACATGCAGAAACACACATTCACAGAGTCAATCACACAACATACAATTTGGAGTGCATTCATATGGCACACAGTCCCACGTGACCAGAAGTGACATGCAGAATGAACTACCACCACAAATAAGAGTGCAAACAAACATCATATCACACCATATCTAAATCAGGAAAGGATATTTGTTCAAGTTCGTGTTTTAATCTTTTAGAGGTAAATAAGATATAGTAGCTTTTGGTAGAATAACCTTTGCTAGTGAATTTATTAACTTATATACAACTTTCCTTTTCTGTATTATCAAAGACCTTTACCAGACAAGATTATTGCCTTACATATTTACTTTAATAAGATATTCAATCTTTAAATAAACAATAGCACTCTTCTCAATTGATCCTTTACCGAAATCTCCATTCATTATTTACAAACTTTAATGAAAGGTCCATTGTACAACAACACAACAATAATAAGACTTAAACTTCAATTTATATTTTAGAATAAAATAATTTAGTAGACTGCACAGTCCTCTATTGAATGACAATTTCTCAACATGTAAAACCAGAATCATGAGACAACAAGTCAACTTTATGATTTCAATAATCATGTAAGGGTACACTGTTATACCAAGCACAGACAATCTGTAACATAGTCCACTGTAAACTCAGTTGGTGACAATAAGAATAAAATTTTGAGTTCGACCGTGCATTAGTAGCAATGTGAGAAGGAAACAGTATTTTATGACATGCAACTTCAACAACAAAAAGCAAGCAGAACAGAGAGAACTTACGGCCCCACAAATTTGCTTTTCAGCCTAAAAAAAGAAAAAAGAAAAAAATCTCTTTATCACCTAGAGTCGACTTCAACCTTCCATACTATAATATGTTTCTTTATAAGTGAGATAATTATACATTTCACACCCTAATTTGCATACAATAAAACTGAATTCAATCAAAATCCATACATTTCTAAAAATATCCTAATGTAGAATATTGAAAACATTACCATAAAAGCAAAATAATTGGATTAAAGCTGCGAAATGAATGAAGAGAAGGGTGGGAGGAAACGTACAGTTTAGAGAGAAGATCTACAAGCTGAGACTTGGAGAGAGGCTCGAGGAAGTTACGCAGCTGTTCTTGGGAGGACGAAGACGACGATGAGTCTTGACCGTTGATAATCTCCTCCATCTTCCTCTTCTTCAAATCCTCCATTATTATTATTATTTTTTTTCTTCTCTGTGGTGGGCGGAGACGGTGTGTGGTTTATGATTCAGGATGAGGTCTGTTTGGATACGGGTTTTGGGATTTATTGCTATTCACACCTTGGACGGGTGATGTTCACGACCAGGACCACCCATTTAACCGTTCTCCATTATTATTATTATTATTATTTAATATTTTACTTTATAATTTAATTATTTTACTTTAGAGTAAAAAATAATAATATTTAACAAATATATGTATATAACAGAATAAAGGGTATATAAAAATTGAAAATTAATTTAGTTAAATTATAAAAATAATAATTTCATTTCATTTTTTATCAAATTAAATTTATTAAAATAAAAATTAAAATAACACTCAAATTAAATTGTAAAATAAAAAAGAAAAAATCAATTTAATTTAAAATATAAATTATCTATTATTTTAATTATATATAAATATTGATGGAGCCGAATTCCTCTGGGATTTCGTACCCCTCGAGATTGGGGCTGTTATCTCTAACTGTCGTCTCCGGAAATTTCGTGATGGCCGCCTTTGGGTGTTTTCCTTTGTTTATATAGATTTCTTATACGCTCCTGGAAATCCTAACTGATTTTTCCAGCTGAAACACCGAGATTCGCGGATATCAAATAAATGTTCCAGCTCAGCCTTCTAGAAGCATTCTTGAAATTCGGCCACAAATCTAAAACATATCTTTCGGTCGAATTTCTCTAGTAGTGTCATTTGCTTAGCTAAAAGTTCGACCTTATCCATTTCGGCCGAAATGAATCAGAACACGTGGGCTTACCTTCTATTTATTTGGAGGATATATTTCGGTCGAGGCATATGAGGCTTTATGGGCCCAACCTCACAAGAGGGCCGAATTCGGCCGAATTATAGAAGAACAGAATTGCGGCCGAAGTTACGAAATCATGGGTTTCTATGGGCCCATGTCTTAAAGAGGGCCAGTTTCGGCCGAATGTTTCAGATAAAAGGCTTTGGCCGAAATTGGGCCCATGTCTTAAAGAGGGCCAGTTTCGGCCGCATGTTTCAGATAATAGGTTTCGGCCAAAAATGTAGGGGAATTGGGAACCATTGCCCTCCATGTTGCTGCCGCAGGCCTCAGAGTGACAAAGTATCCATCAGCAACTCCCCCCACTCCTGAATTTATTGAGACTTAATAAAATCAGGAGTTACTGAGTATTTCGGCTACAAGATCAATCGACCGAACATACTATTATTATTTAGGGTTTCTTTTGGAGGGAAAATTTAGATGACGTCACTTTTAACCCAACCTAACCATGGTTAATTTTTTGGAAAGTGTGTCGTCTTCCTTAATGAGACCTTTGGGTTTTTCAAAACCCATTCTCAAACAAAACATCTCACTCTTCAACTTCTCTCTCTACCGGAAATCTATTCCAAGCGTCACCGACGACGAAAGCCAGGTGGGTTACCATTTCTAACACCGGATTCCAGACCACCGTCAGTTGCTGATCCTTTCCCATCTGTTTTCAGACCCATTTAGACCATATTCCGGCGTGTGTTGAAACCTCTCCCCTCGCTGTTCTTCACCTTCAAGAGACCAAGTGAGTGAAAAAAATTCTTCTTTTAACTCTTTGATTCATAACGTTTTAAGAAGTTATAAGTTTTTGTATTTGTCTTGCAAGTCACTCTGATTATCGAATAATACTTTTCGGCCGCAACTCCTTGGGCCTTATAATTTTAACTTTATCGAATAAAACTTTTCGGCCGCAACTCCTTGGGCCTTAGAATTTTGACTACTCACAATATTAATACATAAAATATCTGCGGCCGAGTTAATTAAACCGCGGCCGAGTTAATAACTTACTAGTTATTGACTAATTAGAGTAGAGCCTTTTATACCCTAAATTTAGCGGCCGCAACAATGTTCGATCGCACATTTAGATCGATCGAAAAGAAGTACATCGATCACACTATTGCACACCTCTATTGACTTTACTAACAATAATCTTTTTGGGTTCAGGAGCCATATGGAAAACTCAGACAATAGCCACTCAAGGAGGAGAATTTTGCGATCGAACGAAGCCGTTTTAGGCCTACCCAGTCAGCCATTAGATAATCAATGGAGCCCTAGCGGCCGTAGTGTTAGAAGAACTTCTACTACGTCTAGTTCGAGTTCTTCACAAAACAGGCATTCGGCCGACGAAATGGGTGTTACATTAGCGAGCTCAGAACCTCATCACCGTCTACCTTTTGAAATGGCAGAAACAAGGATTGTTTCCCGGCCGCAGGGACAAGGCATCCCATTGATTGATTTGGAGAATCCACAACCACATCTTCGCGATGTCGACCGAAGCATTAGGCCATGCACAACACCTTGTGAGTACGGTCGAACTAATCTAACCGAAGCTTCACTTAGATTGATGAGAATTAAATATGACATCGCCGATGATGTAGAGTTAGCTTTGCCAGCCGACCATGAACACCCTGGCTGGCTGGTACCTGGGTGGCATTTCTTCTACCTGGATCCATTGGCGAATGGGGTCCAGTTTCCAATAAAGGGTTGGCCAAAACAATATTGGACCACTATGAAATCGCGCCAAGCCAGTTATGTCCTGGCGGATGGAAAATACTACTGGCTTTAGACGTTTTGGGTTTAGCTCAGGGGTTACAACCGCTCTCTATAGATGATTTTCTGCAGAGTTACTTCCTCCGCGAGCACGACCGTGACTGGGGTCGTTATAGTATTCGCGTGCGGTCGAAACCAAATGCTCGTATACTAAACTTGCCTACCAGAGATGACAAAGTCTGGAAACAGTCTTATTTCCTTGCAAGAGGAAACATTGCGGCCGGCAACACTGCTTTAGTCCCGCAATGGCGACTTATAGGTATTTTTAATATAACTACATCGTTGTTAAACCATGAAACTGACTTGTGTATTTCTTTTGGCAAATCCAAGCGAGTTGAGTAAAAAGAGAGATTTCGACCGTGTACGACAAAGAACAATGCGATTACTTGCGGCCGACGAAAGAGAATGATTGTGGAAGAAACTCTCTGATCCTACCAAGTTATACCCTTCCTTTCTTTGGTCGGGCGTCAAATCCCGGATTGAAGGTAGATCCTATCCACTGCCTAAATCCGTATTCAATTGGGCACTTGCAAGATTTTCAACCGAACAATTGTTTAGACACCAGTTTCTTGACCCCGTTACGCCCTTGGAGCGTGTGGTTGTAGGTGAATCAATGGAGGCCGCAAGGAAGAGAGCGAAGGATATTTCATTACTCGAGTTGGAGGAGACGATGAGGGACAGACAGAACAAATGAAGGAAAAATAAGTCCAAGAAGAAGGGTTCGGCCGAGAAAGGACGGAGAAAAGAGCTTGAAATCCCCGAGAACACTGCAACGGTGAAGTCCCCAAAGCGGCTGAAGAGACCTCCGGTCGATGACCTGAGCCGGTCTATGGAGTCTTTTTCTTTGATTGACCACCCCGAGTCTGGTCTCGAGCTGCTAATGGGGAGCAACTTGAACGCGGATCGTCAAGCTATCTCCAACTGGAATGACGACAAGCTTGTCGAATTTGCGGCCTCCCGGGCGCAACAGGTATTTTAAGTTTGAATGCCACTTGCTTCCTTTTTTTATTTCTTCCATCTTTTCATATTTGGTTTCTTGCAGGCTGCGTTCGTCTATAAAACCGGCCACAAGCTGCGCTGGGTGCGGAGTCAGTATGAGATTGTCAAAGGCGAGCTTGCGACTGTGCGGTCGAAATTGGAAGAAAGCCAGGACCGCCTAAAGGCTGCGATCAAAAAGGCGGATATCCAGAACGTCACAATCTCGGACCTCAACATTAAGTACAACGATCACCTGGCCGAGAAGACTGGACTGGAGGATCGCGTGCACATGCTTGAAGAGGATGTTAAAGTTATAAAGACGGCCACCCACTTGAAGACCAAGCATGATTTGTTCAAGGAATTTGAACAGCATGGAGGCTCTGAATGGGATCTTCAAGCATCGTACAAAGCTTGGGAGGCCTTTATTGCCTGTGATGAGGAGGTCGAAGAAGAGGGAGATGAAGATGAGGAGGCAGGGGACGATATGGAAGGGACGTCCAATCAGGAAGGTGGGGGAAACAACGAAGACGACTAGTGATTTTCTTGGCCGATTTTATTATCTTTTTGAAACTGTATTCGGCCGATTGGTTTATGTTTCTAGCTGTTTGTACTTTTTTTTTGTTCAACTATTATTTTCGTTTCTATGCTTAATTATGTGAACTTTCATTCTAAATTTCCATCTATGATTTACAAGCATCAGCAAAACCATGTTATCAAACTTGTGTATTTGTATTCCAGATGTTTGTTCAATACAACATGTAAATGACAACATCGAAGTTGTTAAAAGCGTTACTTTACAATACTTGACAACAGCGCGTCTGAAGAGTTCGTGGTCGCCGTATTTGAGTATTATCAAGCTTATTCAAGTTGTGGCCATCCTGAAAAAGACGACTATGTTTGTCAAGTGAAAACTTGGAGTTGTGTCGACGGATGTTAAACTCGGCCGTGAAAACGTACCTGAAATATAGGTCGGTGCCTGCTATGTCCATTGCCTGAATAGGCTGCTGGTGGACTTGCCGCGTGACCTAATGATTTCTGAAAAGTAGTATTTTAGTAGACAGAAGTGTCTGATGCTTACATGAGATCGAAGAGACAAGGTGGAAACTAAAAAGGGAGTATTGAGTCATCGTGGTACCTTACTGGTGGAACATTTTCAAGTGTGTCGCGTTCCATCGTTCCATGGGGCTGTTATCTCTAACTGTCGTCTCCGGAAATTTTGTGATGGTCGCCTTTGGGTGTTTTCTTTTGTTTATATAGATTTCCTATACGCTCCTGGAAATCCTAACTGATTTTTCCAGCTGAAACACCGAGATTCGTGGATATCAAATAACTGTTCCAGCTCAGCCTTCTAGAAGCATTCTTGAAATTCGGCCGCAAATCTAAAACATATCTTTCAGCCGAATTTCTCTAGTAGTGTCCTTTGCTTAGCTAAAAGTTCGACCTTATCCATTTCGGCCGAAATGAATCAGAACACGTGGGCTTACCTCCTATTTATTTAGAGGATATATTTTGGTCGAGGCATATGAGGCTTTATGGGCCCAACCTCACAAGAAGGCCGAATTCGGCCGAATTATAGAAGAACAGAATTGCGGCCGAAGTTAAGAAATCATGGGTTTTTATGGGCTCATGTCTTAAAGAGGGCCAGTTTCGGCCGAATGTTTCATATAAAAGGCTTTGGCCGAAATTTGGCCCATCTCTTTAAGAGGGCCAGTTTCGGCCGCATGTTTCAGATAATAGGTTTCGGCCGAAAATGTAGGTGAATTGGGAACCATTGCCCTCCATGTTGCGGCCGCAGGCCTCAGGGTGACAAAGTATCCATCAAATATAATTCAATTTTTATTATAAATAGTTAATATACACATATATATATATACAATTTATTAAAAAAATTATTATATATTACAGTTCAACCAATCTAATTCTTACTCCAAATAAATTGTGAATCTTAATAACGTAATTAAAATTGGAATTGGAATCGGAATATAATTGTCTACTCTTATGGATTGAAATATGGTTGATACATATTTGGATTACATTTGACAATTTGCTTCTCAATTTCCTATCTTTTAAGAGTTCATAATTTTCATTTCCCATCACTCCATAATCACAGGAGGTCATAAAGATAAAGAAGGAAAAGAATGTTTTTCTCTTCACGTGGAAGAAGAAGTCCCCTCATGTTCTGATTTAAATAGGTAATCATGTGATCTTCATTTATCCAGAGTAAGTTCTTTTCTGACTTTCACTTGATTATCCTTCCATTTTTTTTTACGTTGATTGATTGCACCTCTCGTCAATCACTTTCTTATCCTTATTAAGAGTTTTTTTTTTCTCAGATGTGATTTTGGTGTTAACGGTTTTGATTTGTATGAAATGCATAATATTTTTATATTATTTTATTTATAATTTTGAGATTTTATTGAATATCTGATATTTAATTGTTCTTTTTTCATAATTATTGACAGTTTGGAGACAATTGTGAGATAATAAAAAGTTTTGGGGATTTGAAGTAGAAATTGTGAAGATTAGTCAAACAAGACCAAGTTAATGAAATTTTATCACACTCGTTTTATTTTGATTTCTCAAAATTTGAATGGTAGATCTAAACGATTAAGATTTTATTAGAAAAGTTAGGAACCCGTTTTAGTTTCTTCAGACTTTTCTCTGGAGTATTTAGTTACGCAGAGAACTATTGTAAAAGGTTCATCATCTTAGCTTTTGATTAAATAAAAACACTTGCAATTTTTATTCTCTTGGACGATCAATTAATTTTGGGTCAATGATGTTTACTATGCCCATGAAGAGCTAAACAATCTCATCCACCTAAGTCGTTATTAATTATTTGTGTTGTGAGAATTGTTTTATCGGGCTATGTTGTTTAGTATTTATGTATTCTCTATGGGCATGGTTAAATGCACATGTTATTCTAATGAGTTAATTAAATGTACAATTGATCGATTAATTAGGATTAACACATTGCATGTCAAATAGCTCGTAGTTAATTTGATCTAGGAAGTGTCGAGATTTCATAATCATAATTCAAGAACTATCGTAGTGATTCAATTGTTATGGTCACGGGTCTTTTCTCGTTCTTAATACGGTCTACTTTAGGTCAGTGATTGATTCAAAGGGTCGTACTCAATCAATCTATTAAGGAAATGATTGGGTATTAGGCACGTTGTCAATAGCTATAACTGTGACTATTAAACTGCGTAGATATTTTTAGTTTCTATGATCAACACTTAATTTAAATAAATCAACTTAACTGGATGTTCAAATATAATTGATTTTTAATCTTCGATTTAGTTTTAGTTTAAATATTCGCATATTCTCAAAACTCCCCCATTTATTTTGATTTGATAATTACAATTACATTTGTTGATTGTCGTTCTATGTGGGATCGATACTACTTACTACAATTTTATTGTGTTTGCAGATTAAGTAAATAATGACGGACTCGACCCCGCCAGGTTGGTTCGATAGGGACGTTACAATCATCTTGAACGTTGGGCTCAAATTCGCTTTCTTGCGGCAGTAGACCTACTTTCGGTCAATGACCTGCTTCCTAAGGCATTAATATTTCTGTGGATCATCACATGGGACTTTCTCTCATTTACTTTGTGTTGTTGAAGTTTAAATTTTTCATTTTAATTTAATTACTAGGTTAGACGGTTAGCATTCGGATATGGGCTTGCATCTCGACTGGGCTTCTATAGTCTGTCACTACTTGTATTTCCTTCAACACTTTATTTAACACTAGGATTGTATATGCGTCATATTCTGAATTTTTTTTATTTAATTCATATTTTAAAATTTAATGAAAAAATTAATTAAATTTATGTAAAAATTTAAATAATATATTACAATTCAAATAATATATTACCATGTATATTGACGATAGTTTTTGAGATGATAAAATAGTGAGGTTTTGATCGTTACTAAGCTTGACTTTTAATAGGGATCCAAGAGAGTTCAATTGCAAGAGATTCTTTTAGTTTATTTCCAAAATAACAATTTTCCATTGCTTCAACTTCTTGGTCTTACTACCAGAAAGGTTTGAAAGACTTTATTTCTATAATAAAAAAAATAATTAATTATGTAATTTTTAGTATCTATAAATATATAATATAAAGAGGTATGTAATATGATTTGTTTGTTATTATACATAGTGATAAAAAAATGTATAAGATAGTAGAAAGAGTACTGTTGCACAATAAATATCCAAATTCAAACTTTAACGTAGAAGCAACTGGGAAGAGAGTTCAGATTTAGACAGTGAAAAATTGACGTTTTCATTGGCAAAGCTCTTAAGTATACAGTTTCACCTATTCTCACCTAACCATTTAGGTGGTATCCTTTGGATTACAGTTTGGACTGTGCAGGATGTCCATGATGTTGTTTAATCAATGTAAGTGGATCTTCTTTTCGCCGTTAGAAAAGTTTACCTTGATAACAACAACAGTTCTTCTGAAGAAAATATTATATTTGAAAATCCAGGAAACCGATTTAGTTATTCAAGAATTGATACATGTCCTTGGAAAAGATCAGGCAATAGACTAATTGCAGTAGAGGAATGTACCTATCATACTGTATGTGAGAATCAGACTGAAAATGGAAAGTCAACAGAAAATGCTCAATTTGGATGTGATCTAACATTTGTTATCCAAAATGAGGTATTGGATAATATACTAGTGACCAATGAAGAATGTAATGTCACAATCGGGCTATGCAAAGGGCAATGGGATAACAGGCCTATTATTTACAATAATTCCACCGAATGCACCAGCAGCCTTTTGAAAACCTTAAGAAGGGAAGTAAAAGAAACTTCTGATCTGATCTTTGACCTGAAACTGATATGTCCAATTCCAACCCACCGGAATAGGACAATTCATCCCTAGAACACCATCTTGCCAAGATTTTTTCCTATGTTGTATGCTATTCCTACAACAGAATCTAACCAATTTAAATAAAAACATTCACATTCACAAACAACATTTCCATAGTACAACTAAACACGTATACATACCATGTAAGAAGAAATGGTTCATCAAGATCATACTTAACATTGATAAAAACATTCTAATTCATAGTCACATTGAGAACCGGTCCTCGAAACTGCCTATTCACGGCTATAACCTGGAGAAACAACAATGATAAATACAGTCAATGCATATCATTATCACTCACCATAATACATAAAGAAGTATCTCTGCACTCACAACATCACATATGAAGCTCTAAGTAGTCTTAATTGTACCTAATTTCAACATGCATATGACAATCACAATCAAAATTTACAAATTTCCCAAACATGATTCTCAAACTACAACCTTTAATGCCTACACTAAACCATAACTTCAACATTATCACCCCGCATTACAAAATCCTAAAAGTTAACACAAAATGGTACAAATTCAATGAAACCACAACAAAATTTTTCATAATTCAAAAACCAGAGAAGAAAAACCTTTTTAGGGGCAAAAATAGTATTTAAAGACCTACTTACATGCACTCCAGAGTTACTATTTAAGAAATGGAATACTGACAGTGTTTTAAAAATCGCGCCTAGGCGACGCCTAGACGCTATGCGGTGTTTGAATGCCTGGAAAATAGGCTAGACAGTAGGTTTAAGTTCAACCATCTAGGCGCCGCCTAAACCGCCTAGTTGGTGTCTATGCGAACTAGACGGCGCCTAGGCGCTCAAGAAGGCAGTGCCTAGGGAGTCAATTTTTTTTGAAAAAATATTTTAAAATTTTTATTGATAGAATATTTAATTATGATAAAATAAGGTTACATATGATTGATGTATGTGTATTTTTCATTCATTTTATACCAACATGATACTATAATCATATAATAATTTTTCATAACTACAAATAGCATATATAATATTTCACCACCTAGAGTAAAACGCCTAAGATTGCCTAGGCTTCCGTCTTGTCGCCTAGGCTCTAGGCATCGGGTGACCGCCTAACACTGTGACGTGATAAATTTCTAAGGTAGCCTAGTGCAAGTGCACACTATATCGTCAAGTAATAAAAATCAATCCACAGGGATTGAGGAGCTAGAAAAACTATTAATAAATTGATTCAGCTAAGTTAAGTATCTAAAATGAATTGAGTTGGGAATGATTAAGGTCACTAAACTATTGTCTTGACACAATAGGTTGGAAATTTTGGTAAGAATGGGTTCCTATCTCCTAGCTAATGTAATCTTGTCATCCAAAAAATGTCAATTACTACCAAATAATCTCAAGATTAAATTACTACTTAATGCTTCCACACAAGTAGCTTAACTACCCTATTCCACACTTATGTTACTTAAGTGTAAGGATAAATTATGAAGTTCACCATCATCAATTCCTTAATTCCTAGTTCTTATGTTTAAGCAACTATTCATTAAGACACATGAACCTAATTCTAGCATTAGCTACTCTTCCAAGCTAGCTTATACCAATAAATCAAGTTAGAGTTGATCAAGCTCTACAAGTCTTAAGGAAAAAATCATGTGAAAATGGTAAGCAAAATCATTCACTTAAGTCTAAGGACAACAACATCACATTAGCTAAGGGTCAAGAAACCCTATAAGAGTTTTAGCTATTCATTACTCTACTAACAAAAGCTCCACCCAAAAGATACATAATAAGGTTAGGGAACAACTAAACCAAAGAAGAATGACGACTTGATTATTTGAGTTGAATCCCTTCTAGAACTTTTGCACTTCTTCTCTTGGTAGGTTTCTTGTCAGTAGTCTTCTTCTCCTATTCTTTTTGTTCCCCTTTTCTTTCCCACTCTAGCCTTTAGGTAGTCCAGGCTAAGATACCTTTAAAAACCCTATCACTTTCTTTTTATACCTAGAGACTTTTCTCCCAAAAGTACCCTTCTAGACAGCCAAAAACCATAACGTTTTGGATCTGGGCGCCCTGGTCGGCAGCCTGGCATAAAAAGCCAGGGCGCCAGCTAGGGCACAGTGTCTATTCATCTTCATGGGCGGCTTTGTCGGCGGCCTGGCAAGAGAAGCTAGGGCGCGGACTAGGACGCGGTGCTACTTGCGGTTCCATTTCTGGCGGCGTGGTGAGTGTTACCAGGGTGCGGATAGAGCTTTGGTACCATTTTTGGCGCCCTAGTCATGATGCTAGCGGCCTGGTCATATGTAGCTAGGGCACGGCGCGGTTCACCTACGGTGCCAATTTTGGCGTCCTGGTCATGACTCTGGCGGCCTGGCAAGAGTGGCTAGGGCGCGGAGAATCTCTTTGGTCTTCCTTTCTCTCAATTCCTGCTCTCCTTGAATGCTTGAACTTCCTTTTGCTCGAATGTACAGCTTTATATCCAGATTTTCTTCGTTTTGACTACTCGACCATTGATCCTGAAATAATCGATAACTTGGATCACAATGGTTGCTAATTCAAGCTAAAAAGTGGCTAGATAGAGCTTAAGTTTGTGAACAATATAATAGATATCACACTGCCTAGCGTCTTTTAATACCTTAAATACTGAAGATCGCCAGAGTAAATAATTCAGTGGGTAAATAATTCAGTGTAAACCAATTTTTTGTATGTTTGTAATCTTTATTAGCGAAATGGGTAGGTTTGACTACTATTTTTATCGAATCAGATATTTTTGCTCTAGATAAAGCAACACATAATTGTCCATGTAAAAATACTGGTTCAGGTAAATAAATACCTACATAATCTAGAGTTTTGCCTTGAGATTTATTAACTGTCATAGTAAAACTTAGGCGAATTGGAAACTGGGTTCTTTTAAATGGGAATAAGTGTTTATTGTTTTCAATCGGTATAAATGGAATTCTTGGTAAAAATACTTGTTTGCCACGATTGTGCTCGACTACTATTTCTGCATAAATAACATTTGGTTCAAATCCGCGACAAATTAGTCTTGTACCATTACATAGTCCCTCCGACGGATTAATATTTCTGAGTAGCATAATGGGACATCTTGACTTTCGTATTAATTCATGTGGTGGCATTCTGGTTAGGGTGAGTGTATTTAAGAAGTTTTCATGAAGATTCTGTTTGGATTTGCCTAAAATTTCATCAAAATTGAAATATCGCATTGGTTCTCCTGAAAATTGATGTATTAGTAAGTCATTTATCTCATCAGCATAATCATTTGTTGGTGTTAATATTGCTCTATTTATCATAGAATCCCAATAATTAGAATATTTATTGATATTTGGAAATACAAAATTAATAAGAGTATATAAAGAATTGGTATTATTTGTGTGAGGAATAATCATATTGTCTAAAAGTGTTATTTGTTCATTAAAATTAGTTTCTTCTGTTCCATTGCCTACTCGTAATAGAAAACTACAAAAATGTGGATATAATTTTGCTCGCATATTTACTTTCAGATATAATTTCTCTAAATCATTCCATAAATGTGATTTAAATAAACTTACCATAATTGTTTCTTCTTTTGTTCCTTTTGGAATAATTGACAAAATTTGACGAAGATCGCCTCCGAATACAATTATTTTACCGTCAAATGGTAACTCGTTAATATATATATCTTGTAACATTAAATCTAAAGCTATGTTTTGTCTTTTACACATAGGAGCTTCGTCTCAAACTATTAATCTAGTAGCTTGTAAAAGTTTTGCCAAACCACTTTGTTTACTATCATCGCACGAAATGTGATTATCGTCTATTAGTGGAATTTTAAAGAATGAATGTGCAGTTTGTCCTCCTAGTAGTATAGATGCAACAACTTTAGATGAAGCAGATGCAAGAGTTATAAATTGTTTTGATCTAATTGTTACAAGAATTGACTTGTACAAAACTGTTTTACCAATGCCACTGGGGTCATCAATAAAAAATGCTCCAGGTTTGTTTGAAAGAACTCATTTTAATATTGTATCATATGCTTGTTTTTGTTCAAAATTTAGTAATGAAACAACATCAATATCAGTTTGAGGGATTGTAACTTTTAATTCATCATTAATTTGCTTAAATGTTGTTTCTTCTTCGTTTAAATTAATATTATAATGGCTTAAATCATAATCATTGATACTTTTTCCAGCGGACTCTAGAATAGTGTTGATATCTTTGAGAGCTTTAGTTTGAGCATCTGTTATTGTAACAAATGTGTTATTATAATCTTCACATAAGTGTTTTTCAAATTGGTCCCATAAAAATTTTGGATTGTTCGGATTTCAATATATTAATATCGTGCTAAATAATTGACGCAGTATATTTGGCATTTGATATATACATGCTTCTTGTAAACATTTTTCTATACTATCATCATATTCCAATAATCCATGTAATAAAGCTGATTCACGAAATGAAGAAGTTTTTATTCCATTGACAAATCGTAAATCTTTCAAATGAAATTAGAGGTCTTATGTGATTTAATAATAGTCTTAAATAATACCATTCATATTCTATAGGATTTGTTGTGACTATTCATCCAATAACATCTTTTTTTTCATTGGAGTCCAAATCTTATCCTTTTTATTCCATATAAAATGTTCAGGAAATTCTCTATATAATAATTTCTATGCATTAGGATATCTTTTATTCATGTCAAAATATCATGTAAGCATTGATTTTGATTTGTAATCATTGTTTATTATATCTCTAAGGTTATCAGAGTTTTTAAAGGTAATAGTTTGTGCGTCTTCCAGATGATATTGAAGCATATAAACAGTAGGGTGAATTTCATTTAAAGGAAAACTATATATTCTCCAAGTAGCTTCTGGGGCCGATATCTATCTCGCTGATTGAAACCTTTCAATTTCATCATTTTTGTTAGAATTATTTTTATGGGTTATTTGGAAAGCAATACGATCATGACCTTTATATAAGTATTTTACTGCTTTAATGGTCGAACATATTTCGACGTTAATATGTGAACCAAATTTTGCCAACAAATAAGGGTTATAGGGTACAACCCAACAGTTATCTAATTCACAACCTCTTATTTTAACTTTTTGGCCATCTTCACGTCGTTTATATTGAGGATATGAATTCTTTTGCCGAGTTGTTTGCGTGTAAAATAGTTTTGGATAATGATTTTTACATTTACCTATTTTTCATACATATATTGTCAGGATTCAAATTACTGTAAGGTTCATGCATCATATGTTTAATAACTACAGAATATAGATGTGGATTAATTTTTTTATTGGGAAGTTCATCAAAAGTTTCAGGGTAATTATTTTTGAATTCGATTTTAAAATAACTAAGAAATGAGCATGAGATAAACCTCTTTTTTGAAATCCTATAATGTAAATATATGCTGCTACAGGGCCAAATATTTTAGTTTTAAATAAATCTTCTTTTAATTGTTCCAATTTTGTATTAAATATTCAAGATATTAAATCAAGTTTGTTTCGAGGTTCTTCACTTGATTTAAGCTGCTCTTTTATTTCAATCCAATTAGGGTTACATGTCATAGTGAGAAATACATCAGGTTTTCCAAAACGTTGCACTAAAGCCATCGCATCCATATATCTTTTAAGCATGTCTCTAAGACCTCCAAAAAATGTTGCTGGTAAAACAATCCTGCGTCCAACATTTCATCCACGTGTTTCACCCGTTTCTATACTATATATAATTCCTTGGTATAATTCTGCTCGAATTTCATTATGCCGCTTTCGAAAATAATCTAATCTTGAGCTTTCCAATTTCACATACATGTCAACAATGTATTGTTGTAGAAGGCGACCTCCACATAATAGTATCGAATATTCAACTAGTCGTATTTGTAATTTGTAACAATAATATTCACGATAAGAGACCATACTCTTTTTCTTATGCCCCTGTAACACTGAAGGAAACAAAATTAATTAGTATGTAAAAAGAAATAAGTCAAATAATATATAAATAAATGAAAATATTGAAATATACCTTGGGTTTCTGGTTCAAGTAATCTAGAAACCGAATCTATTTTTTCAGGATCAATTGATAATGCTTCTTTGCATATATGTTTTTTTTGTATACATGATGTCAACCAATATCTCCATATGGAAATAATAATGGATACTGAAGAGGATCATAACATCCAAAATAATAATGTTTTTTCTTAGCATAACCTTCATGGTTATAAATAATAAAATCACGACATGTTATAGAGATAACATGACCTTATACTGCTATTAGGACCATTTTCGACTACAAGATCGTAGGAATTAGTGGACGGATTCTTTACAACATTTGTAGAGGATAGGACACCAAAGAAAATCCAAGTAGATTGACGTAGATGAGAGATCAGATGAAGGAGAAATGATCAAATGAATAGGGATCATCGTCAGAGCGATCCTGCAGACTAGAGTTTTGGTTTCGGCCAAATTCGTTCATGAATATGCAAGAATTTAAGGATGGTGTCTTCACAAAAATTATAGGAAATTAAAAAAGCAAAAAAAAAAAAAAATCCAATTGGAATTAGGTCATTCTTAGTTCGAAAGAGAAAGTTATGGCCATTTGAAGTTCGAATCCAAAACTGACAGACTTCTGATTGAACATTGCTAATTCTTGAAGATTTGGGAAGATTCCGGCAAGGTTTGAGATTCAAGGGTTGTAAAGGTTTGTACAGAGATGAAATAGAATTTCATAGTCTCTGAAATAACATAAACCAAACATCTACGGAAAAAGTTACGGCAGTTGGAGTGTGGACAGCACTGACCAAAAGTTAGAGCTTTGAGAGAAAAAGAATTTAGGGTTTTTGAATGTGAAATAGAAGAGATGAAAATTCATATTAAGATAGGAACAGAACAATTATATACATGTTGACTAATGGGCTAATGGACTAGGGTATCTTTAGAAAACTTTTATTATTTCTAAAATCACCCTAAAAACATACATTAAATTAAAAATCACTAGTTTTAAACAAAATTTCGTGTTTTTCAATTAAAACTATTTAAAATAAAAATTAGTTCAGAACAAGTTCTGATGGATTATTTCAATTTAAGACTTCTAAATTCGAGTTTTGAAATTACCATTTTACCCTCTGGGTATAATTTTAAAAAATAATCATTTTAACTCAATTTAGACTTTCGGTTTTCACTCATATAATTTTTAGAAAATTCGAAAGACTCTTAAAAATAAAATTTTTAGTTCTAAAATCATGTCAACTCAAATACAAATAATTTATTAAGTGACTTTTAAAAGGTTCAACTTTTAGGCCGGGTTTGCGGAGTTACAGTTCAAGATAGAATGAAAAAATAAAACCAATAATTTAATGATAAATTCCTAGAGGGAAACACAGGTCCAAAGACAATAAACTTGACGTAAAATATGTGTATTTATAGGGTTTGAAAGAGTTCAGAAACTAGTACAAAATCTGAAAAGAGAATTACGGAAATTGGAAAATAATGGAAATCATAAAATAGAAAATAAATTTTAAAATATCGAATTTCTTAACTGCTATAGTAACTCATCTACTACAGTATACAACTGTAGTAATCCAGAATAGTAACTATTACAATACTGGAACAACGTCTAACAGTAGCGCTATAATGATTTGAAGTTCTTTTTCCTAATAACCTTTACTCCTAAACTCTGATTGAGATGTCACCAGCGCCTATGGATTCGTAAATTCTGTGGCAACAATCTAATGATAAAAAATCTCAAATAAGACAACTTTCACTCTTCATTATGATTTTGAAATTCAATAGGACACATCGGTGAATTTGGGCAATTCCAAAATTTAGCCAAAGCTTATTATTTAGCCATTTTTAGTCCAAAATATCTAAAGATCTTAAATTTCCCAGTAAAAACATTTGTCTCAATATTATTACTCGAAATTCATTGCAAATAGGCTTAGATTTATGGTGAAAAATATATGAAGTCTTCGACTTATTTACCCTAATCGTTGTCATACCACTAGATTCCAAGAAACATCCATTCCCGGTCAAAATAAGAGCATGAAAACATACTTGGTTCGAAATACTATATCTCAATATAATTTGTTCTTTATTATATTTGACTAAATGTACAACCTTGGATATATCTTTTGCCGTAAATTTACTTGCAAGACATAGTTAGCACCAACCCAAATACACTAGAATGAAATCAAACATATTTTCTCTCCATGAATTGTATGATAGATTTAAGTTTATTTTATACATATTTCGATAAATCTCTAGGCTAATTCATTATGCTGATGCTGGATATCCTTTTGATCCATATAAAGGACGTCCTCAAACTGGTTACAATTTTATATATAATGGTACAACAATCTCTTGGAGATAAATAAATAAATAAAACATTTAGTAGGTACGTCTCATATGATTGTAAATTCTAGCTACATAAAACTAGTCGAGAGTGTATTTGGTTGAAATCAATTATCCAACATATCCGAAATTCATGTAGTATTTTATGAATCACGAGTGGAGCAATAATAATTTTTGAAAATAATGCTGTCTACATCACCCAAGTTCGGGGAGGGTATATTCAATGGGATAGAACCAAGCACATCTTGCTAAACTCTTCAATATCCACAAACTTAAAAATAATGGTCAAATTAAAGTGAAGCAGATATGTCTCCAAATAATTTGATTAATTTGTTAATAAAATCGTTATTGAAATCAATATTCGAGAAATAGTTCCATGGAATTAAGTAAACTCTCCAAATTAAAAAAATTGAATATGGGTGTTTCTTATTAAAGGGGTCTTGAAATGTCATATTCGATCATACTCTTTTTCCTTTCTTTAGTTTTTGTCCAAGTGAAAATTTTAAGTAAGGTTTTTAATATGACACTTTAATAATGAAAAGTCAATAACAAGTATTTTAAATAGTGTAATAGTACTTGAAAGGAGTATGTATGTGCCACCTGCCTTATCTTCTGCCGATATAAATACATCATGATTCAATAATATGCTGCTTGTGTGTTTTAAGGTTTCTCTTGTTTCCTATTTCAAAGAGTACATTTTTTTTCTCATTTATATTCTTAAACTATTTAAATTGCAAAATGAAACTTATATTTAGGTTTCTACTACCCTTTCTAGTTTTATTTTTAAAAATAAAAATGCCTATAATCTTCAATTTTATGTCTAATACCTTCATGTATAATATGAAACAGACATCACTAATATTTATTTATTCATTATTATTATTTTGAAACCTCAAAGTATAATATTGAAAGTAAAGCTGACAATTTGGGTTACGACTAGGGGTGTAAACAAGTCGAGTCGAGCTCGAGTTAAGCTCGAACTCGAACTCGAGCTCGAACTTGTTGAGCTACGAAAAATAAAGCTGAAGCTCGAGCTCGAACTCGAATGATAATCGAACTACTCGAACTTGACTCGTTAAAACTCGTCAATTTTTTAATTTTATATATTTATTCTTGACTTGACTTTGATATACTCGAGCTCGTCTCGACTCGTTGGCCTTACAGTAGTAGAGCTCGATAAGGCTCACGAACCTTACGAGTTGAGTAATATAGAGCTCGAGCTTGAGCTCGACTCATTTAAAAAAAAAAAAAAAAACTCGACTCGAGCTCGTGAACAACGAGTCGATCTCGAGTATTTTTCGAGTCGATCTCGAATAGCTCGCGAGTAGCTCAACTCACTTACATCCCTAGTTACGACACGTGGGATCGACATGATACAAACCATTTATTGTTTTGAGTTGAGTTTAAATGAGTTAAGTCGATAGGTAAGAGCTTGCCAATCTATTAAATTTATTTTTTCATTTGTAATATTATTTATTTTTAATTAAATATATTTAATATTAAATTCATCATAATTAAGTATAATAATATAATAAATTACATATATGAAAAATTTAATTATAGTTATACAATTTATAATATAAAATTTCATTATTTTAAAAACTTATATTTAACTTTTTAAAATAAATAAGTAAACGGATCAATCCGCCAATTCCTAGATTTAGAAATGGCAATTTGAATTCATTCCGTGGGTTCCCGACCTGCTCCAATCCGGTCGGTCGGGGCGGGTTTAAATCCGTCCCGCATAGGGATGGATTCAATCTAATTGAAAAATTGGTTCTGGGACAGGGTGGGTTCGGGTTCTATCAAAATCCGTCCCGCCCCGCACCGGTAGATATATATTAATTAATTTTATAATATTATATTACAAAATAAATATATTTTATAATATAATATAATATTATTAATATTATTTCATCTATTTAATGTGTTTTTATTTTTAATTTTTTTATTGTATAAAATTTAATGCTATTTATGAATTTCTTAATGTTATATATTGATGTAGTATTTTATTATTTATATAATTTTAATAATAAAGCGGGTTGGGATAGGGCGGGGCGGGTCCAAACCCACTCCATGCGGGTTGAATTTTTTTAACATGGCAAGAACCAGGGCAGGCTGGGACAAGTTAGGGCAGGTTGGGACGAGTTAGGATTAATTATAAAACTACCGCGGCGGGTTCAGATTGACCAAGAATCCAACCCAACCCGCCCTATTGTCATATCTACGTAGATTGACACAAGCCACCTATTTATTAAATGTGTCGGATTTGGATTGGATATATGCCAACCCAAATGACACTCTAATGGAAAGTTTATAATTAGAGTGATTGTATTGCCACCCACATAATTTGTATCTACACCCCAACTATCCATTATACCTTTATATTAAATTTGTATTTCCATCTTAGTTACCACTTATATTTTTATACCAAATTAATACACGAATTAATATAAAAAAAATATTATAATCTAATGAGAATCATTTAAAAAGAAAAAATATACATTTTCAATTATAAATAATTTATTTAATATAATAAAAAATAATAATTATATATATATATATATCACATTATTGTTATTTTATATAATAATATAATGTATAAATATATATATATTTTTTTTATATTTTTTAATATGAATTATTAAAATAATTGTATATTAAGCTATTGATAATTTTTTATATATTAATTCATAAAATTTCAATTAATGTACAAAAAATTAAAATTAAAATAAATATTTTCAAATTTTATATAAAAAATTATCAAAATATTTATATATTCATTTAATTTAAAATACAAGTAAAACTCTTAAATTTTACAATTTTTAAATTTTTTTTTATTTGATGGCTGAATTAATTCAATTGGGGCTGTGCATGGTTCCTTCTGGAACCGCTCTAGAACCGGGAACCGGACTGGAACCGGTACTGGAACCGAAAAAGAACCGATTATTTGGAACCGGACTAGAACCGGTACTGAAAATTATATTTTTTGGTACAGGTTCCGGATCCTTGATTAGAACCGGACTGGAACTGGACCAGAACTGGAACCAAACTGGAACCGGTAAAGGAACCAAGTTTTCTTAAAAAAAAATAAAATAAAATATATTCGTTTTAAGCGAATTTCTTTCTAGGTAAAAAAATATACATCGTTCTCTTGTCTCACAATTTTTTTTTTTTATTTTCAAATTGTATATCGCGGTTGTAAATTTTATATAAATAATTTTAAAAAATATTTTTAATCTAATATTTTTTTTTATTTCTACACCATCGAATTTTTCAACACTTTTATATATATATATATATATATATATTGCTATTTCAAATACATTTAGAAATTAGAAATGATCCTAAAATTTTGAAGAATATTGTTTTAAGAGTTGAAGTGGAGTGCTAGATGTGTTTACTTAAACAATCTACCTGGAAAATTAATTTGATTTTTAATTATTTTTTTATATTACATCTAAATTATGTTAAATTACTATGTGTATGTTAACTAATTAGTTTTTTTTTTTTTTTTTTTTAAGAAAATTGAAATGTAAAATATGGAGGGTTATGCGGTTTAGACTCAAGCGTGCAAAATATTAGAAATTTTATTATTATTATTATTATTTAAAATTATGCACAAATTATTTGTAGAGTTACGGAGTTTTTAAACTTCTTTTATTTGTATAGACACCAAATTTAAGTTTATAAGTAAAACTTTTGGAGTTTGTTGGTATGCAATTTGAGAACCAATTTAACAAATTGATAATGGTAATTGAGAACATTAATAACTTTCTCATATGTATAGGTTTGTTTTATTACATTGGTTTTGGAATGATTATTTTGTAAACATAAATTTGACAAATGGTGATTTAACAAAAAAATTTTAAAAATTTAATTAATTGTGAAAAGTTAGATTATTTTCCCAGAACCGATATTAAAACCGTACCTGAATAACCGGTACCAATGGAACCGGAACGAGTAACGGAACCGAACCGAAACCGCACTTAAACCGGTACTGGTTCTAAGTACTAACGGTACCGGTACCGGTTCCTCAAAAATAAAGAACCGGTAATTCGGTTCCGGTACCAGAATCGGTCCCGCTCACCCCTAAATTCAATTCTGCATATTATTGGAATTCCAATCAAATTGGGGTGGGAATATAAATAGTTAGACTTGGAGTTATGGCTTGTCTTATAATTAATAATCTTGAGTTAAGTGTAATATTGCGGCCCACACAGGGGATGAAAGCCCATATTCGGTTCATGTTATCCTTAATTTTCAGTTCTTAGGTTAGGAACAGAGGCTCTTGTATTGTACAATTAACATTTTTATATACCAGCCACTCTCATCTTGAATCACAACATCACAAAACAAAACCAATTCACCCTCATAGAACAAACTGATGTAACATTTCTTATGTTGTTTGGTATACAAAACAAAATGTTATGCTTTCATCATCAACTGATCTTTGACTGGAAACAAGTATTTCCAGTATCTTCAGCTACCAAATCTTCAATGTCGTCAAGACTAAACGAGGGCTCATCCGCGCATTGATGATCCTTCAACTGGCTGCTATTTGCTTTCTGTTGCTGATCGAACAGCAGCTTTAGTTGCCTCCCCTGCTCTTCTATTCTCAGCTGCAGATTTCTCTGAATCTGTCATCACAACCAACATAACATAACATACAGACTCTGCTGCTACTGAAGTTAGATAAAAGTTAATGAATATATACCTCTAACTGCTCGTGGAGACGCATCTGAACATCCAGCTGAATTTGTAATGCTTCCTTGATTTGCAAGCTACTGTGAGACATAAATCACATTGATTTTGATAAGTTCATTGCTTGAGGACTGATAATAGTAAATGGAAATGATCTTTGTTTGTTGACATTTACGTTTTTGCATCTAGTTGAGGTAAATTGTTCGAGCTGCTCTTCTCGTTTGTGTTGCCATTTCTTGTCTGACTTGTTCCTGTGTAGATGGAAACCAAATTTGTTATGTTTCTGATTGATTTATAATTACAAGCAAAGCAAACAACAATAGGAATGAAGGTGTACCTTCTGCAGGGTCCGGGATGTATTTGGCCATTCTATATTTCTACATAACATGAAAATGTGAAATATTATTCAAATTATGTTCATCAACAACATTATTTGGATGAGTGAGTGAAAGAATACCTGCAAATGACTTTTGACATGAAAGATAGTCAATCCATCAGAGTCCATAAGCTTAAGTATTGCTTTTGGAGTTGCTTCTGCTAATTCATAAGCCAAAAAAGCATATGAATTTGATGTACAACTTAGATCAGTTAATGGAACAGAATCGAAACAAATCAAATCTTACTCTCAGCGCCGCCTAAGCGATTTACGCATTCAACAAACTTCTCATGAAGATCTTGAGTCCATCTGATTCTTGTTTTACTGGAGAGTACTGTGCCTGATGAAACAGAGCTACCAGAAGAGATGGAAAATCTGGTGGTAGGAGATTGCTTCTCTTGCAAGCAACTGTAGTTCACCTAAAAACCATCACTCTGTGAAATCCCTAATATCAACAACAAAAACTAAAACTAACAAAAATAGAACATGAAACAAATCTTAACTCTATGATCTGTAGCGAGAAATTTAAGCTGATCGGAAGAAAAAAGCTTGCTTCCAACAGGAGTAGCATCAGTATTGTCAGACAGTCCTCCTCCATAGCATTGATTGTGGCGCAAGAAATCAGATTGCGGAGAAAATCGATAAGGAAACATTGCTGAGTCAAATAGAGTTGGATTTCGGAAATGAGAATCAAAGCCCATGAAGCGTTCAGTTGCGGAGAAGGCCAAAGCAGGAGACTCAAAACGTTCCAGGATGGTAGTGGAGGGTCTAACAGGAGGAGGAGGAGGAGGTCTCAGGATTCCCGGAGGCTGCGTTTGCATTCGAATCCTCATGTTGACACAGGGCTGTTAACACAGGGAGGGCTGTTGATAGAAAATATATATGCAGAGAAATGAATGAATGAATGGTGACAAGTAGTACCTGATATTCCATGGTTAGCGTTGTAGGATAAAAAGATATGAATGAATATAAATTGTTCTTGTGATGACATTAACAAGGCATATGAAAGTAAATTAATTTTAAAAAGACAATTGGATTCAGAACATAAACAATTGATTTCAGGAAATGTGATTTTGTCCGATCTACGCTGTCTCTATCAACCAAAGAATAAAAGCAGGTTGGAATTGTTTATTATGTCTTGTACTATATTGCCTGTTAATTTTTCCGCTTTCAGCTTCTACATGGCCGATTCCTTCTTCTATTTAGCTAACCCACGATTTCTTCATATCATTATTCATTATCTAAGCTTTCGTTCCAAAATCATTTTAACCAACAATTATATTTTCTAAATATTTGGAAATCATAGTTTTACGATTTTTTTCTCCCATCTAAACACATCTTAAATGTTCATGCAGAGGGGATATGGAGTATGTTTAGCATTAAATTTTCGATTAACTATTAGATTCAGCATTTGATTGGGCATGAAATGCACAACATTTCTATCTTATTTTATTTACAATTCGGGGACTTTATTGAATATATACTATCTAATTGCTCTATTTTTGTATTTGTTGACAGTTTGAAGGCAATTGTGAAGTATTGAAGAATTCTAGGGGTTTAAAGCTGGATTTGGTAAAGTCAAGTCAACAAGACCAAGTCAATTTTATCAGAATTTTTATATTTTTAATTCTCAAATTTAAATTGTGATCTGAACGACTGAGATTTTGATTTAGAGATTTTTACGAGTTCGTTTTAGATTTTCTGGGGAGGATTTATCTTAGGAAGAGACGATTGTAAAAATTCTCTCCCCTTCCTTTTGATTATGGATTTTTATCGAGAGAAAGAGGAAAATACTCTGGGTTTTTATTCTCTCTGGAACGATCAATTATATTAAGCAAATGAAGTTCGCCGCGCCCATGAGGAGCTAAACAAACCTCATCCAGCTAAGTCAATTCTAATTACCGTGTTGTGAGAATTGTTTTATTCTGCTATATTGTTTGATATTTATGCACTCTCTATGGGCATGGTTAAATGCACATGTTGATTCTGATTAATTAATTAAGTGCGCAATTGATTGGTTAATTAGGCTTAACACATTGCATGTCAAATAGCTCGTAGTTAATTTGACCTAGGTAGTGTTGAGAGTATATAATCATAATTCAAGAACGGTCGTACCGATTCAATTGGTTATGGTCACGGGTCTTTTCTAATTCATAATGCAATCTACATGTTAGGTTAGTGATTGATTCAAAGGGTCATACCCGGTCAATCTATCTAGGAAAAGATTGGTTATTAGGCACGTTGTCAATAGCTATAACTGTGACTATTAAACAACATAGATATTTTTAGATTCGATGATCAACACCTGATTCGAATAAATTGACTTAGCTGGATGTTTAATTATAATTGATTTTTAATCTCCGATTTAGATTTATTTTAAATACTCGCATAATCTCGAAACCCCCCACTTATTTTGATTTGGTCAATACGATACATTTATTAATTTCCGTTCTCTGTGGATCGATCCTGTTTGCTATAATTATTTGTATTTGCAGGTTAATTAAATACTGACGGATTCGACACCCGTCAAGTTTTTGGCGCCGTTGCCGGGGAGTGGTACTAATTAATTTTGTGTTTGTGTATGACCAGGTCTGATCGTACGGCAAAATTGCTATACGATCCTGAAATCGAGAAGACTGCACGTAGACTACGAAGAGAAGCAAGAATTCGGAAGCAGATTCTCAAAACTACACCAGATCAAGGAACGCACGTTACAGTTTCAACTTCTGGTGATTGTTGTGCCTTTACCGCGCCCATAGCCATGGCAGTAAATGGTCAACAACAACGTACACTCAGGGAGCTAGACCGACCACAAGCCAATCAAACCCCACTGTGTATTACTTACCCTGAAACAAAAGGAAATTTCGAATTGAAGTCAGGTTTGATCCATTTGTTGCCTACCTTCCATGGGATCGAAAATGAAGATCCTCACAAACACCTGAAGGCTTTTCATGTCACTTGCTCAACAATGAAACCTCAAGGTGTTTCTGAAGAACAGATCAAGCTACGCGCATTTCCTTTCTCTCTGCAGGATTGCTAAGGAATGGCTATTCTATTTGCCATCCGGATCAATCACGTCCTGGGATCAGATGGTAAGAGTGTTTTTGGAAAAATTCTTTCCTACCTCGCGAGCTGCGACACTCAGAAGGGAGATATGCAATAGTAGACAGAAGGATTCAGAGTCTCTACATGATTAGTGGGAGAGATTCAAAAGTTCCTGTGCAAGCTGCCCACAACATGGATTAACTGAAGAAGCACTGATCCTGTACTTTTATGATGGTCTCTTGCCCATGGAGAGACATATGATCGACGCAGCTAGTGGAGGGTCCCTTGAAAATAAAACCCCACAACAAGCTAGGGATTTGATCTCTACGATGGCAGCAGCAACATGAAACCATAAATCTTGTTCCGAATCTTCCAAAGCTGCTAATGAGATAAGTAATTCTTCTTTGTCAAATCAGATTAAGGAACTGTCAGTTTTGGTTCATAAAATTGCTGCAGGTAATGTACAGCAGTCGCGCCCACAGGTAAGGAGTTGTGGAATATGTGCTTCACCTGAACATCCTACCGATGCGTGTCCGACCTTGCAAGAAGATGTAACTAAAGAAGTTAATGCAGCAGGATATTATGGAGGTCAAAGAAAGTATGACCCATACTCAAACACGTATAATCCGGGATTAAGGGATCATCCTAATCTCAGATATGGGTAAACGAATTATCAATCGAGACAACCACCTTCTCAGAACCAATAATCAGGTATGTCTCTATATGATATTGTTAAACAGTTAGCAACTAACACACAACAATTTCAATAGGAAACTCAGAGATTCCAACAAGATGCCAAAGCCAGTATTCAAAACCTGAAAAAGCAAATGAGTCAACTTGCTACTACAGTGGGTAGACTGGAGTCTCAAGGGAAGCTGCCCTCACAAACAGAGTTGAACCCAAAGAACGTCAGTGCAGTGACTTTGCGGAGTGGTAAGGAATTGACAGATAGTCGCGCCCATGGTAAACAAACCCTAACTGATAGTCGTGCCTATAACGAAGAGCAGAAAGAGGAAATCAACGTGGAAACCCTAACTCGAGGGAAGAACCATGCCCACAGCGAAGGGGTGCAAGTTGAAAAAGAAATCAGCGTAAAAAATTATCAATCAACACCGGAGAAGCCAAAAGCCATTGAAATCAGACCACCTTTTCCTGGCAGATTCGAGGAGTCTAAGAGAGCCAAGGAAGAGAAAGAGATCTTCAAAACCTTCAGTAAGGTAGAGGTAAACATTCCTTTACTCGATGCCATTAAACAAATACCTAAATATGCTAAGTTTCTTAAAGAATTATGTGTGAATAAGAAAAAGCATAGCGGATATGAGAAGGTCTTGATGGGGCAGAATGTTTCAGCTGTTCTACAAAAGAAACTACCCCCTAAGAGAGAAGATCCAGGTTTGTTTGCTATCCCTTGCACTATTGGTAGTATAGAAATTCAAAGAGCAATGTGTGATTTAGGAGCTTCACTTAATGTAATGCCGTATTCTCTTTATTCATGCTTGCGAATGGATTCTTTGAAAGAAACAGGGGTAGTCATTCAATTAGCTGATAAGTCCCTAGTTTATCCTAAGGGAGTTCTAGAGGATGTCCTAGTTAAGGTGAAGGGTTTGATTTTTCCTGCAGATTTTTATGTGTTAGACATGGGTGGTAATGATATCTCTACTACTCCTTCTGATTTATTACTAGGGAGATCTTTCCTTAGTACTGCGTAAACTAAGATCAATGTTCAGGATGGTACTCTAACTATGGAATTTGATAGAGAAATTGCCAAGTTTAATGTTTTTGATGCCATGAAACATCCTAACGATTTGTCTAGTATTTGCAGTATGGATGTTGTAGAACCTTTTGTTCAACAATGTTTTGAATTAAGCAGGGAAGATGAACTGGAAGTGGTGTTGTGCAACAGTTTGCAGGCAGGAGATGAAAAGAAGGATTTTTCCTTCGACAAACTTCTAGTGGGAGTTCTGTATGAGTTGGAAACGTTAAATCCACGGGTAGGTATTAACCCAAATTTTGCTATGCCCACGACTAAACTTCAATTACCTTCAATTGTGCAGGCACCGATTTTGGAGCTTAAACCTTCGCCCAGTCATCTGAAGTATGTCTATCTAGGCAATGAGGACACATTACCAGTGATTGTTTCCAACAAGTTGAGCATTAAGCAGGAAGACCAACTCGTTCAACTTTTGAAAGAACATAAGGAAGCGATAGGGTGGACCATCAATGACATAAAGGGTATCAGTCCGTCCACCTGTATGCACAAAATACTTTTGGAGGAGGATTGTAAACCAATTAGATAACCTCAGAGACGGCTAAATCCTCCAATGATGGAAGTAGTGAAGAAGGAGATTCAAAAGCTTCTGGATGCTGGTATGATCTATCCGATCTCAGATAGTAATTGGGTAAGCCTAGTTCAGGTAGTTCCCAAGAAAATAGGTATAACGGTAGTCAAAACTGATAATGGTGAGTTGGTGCCCACTCGTGTCCAAAACGAGTGGCGGATTTGTATTGATTATCATAAATTGAATGCCTCGACTAAGAAAGATCATTTTCCCTTACCTTTTATTGATAAGATGTTAGAAAGGTTAGCAGGGAAATCTCATTATTGTTGCCTTTATGGTCTTTCAGATTTTTGGTAGATACCAGTTGCGCCAAAAGATCAAGAAAAGACGACCTTTACATGCCCGTTTGGTACATTTGCCTATCGGCGGATGCCGTTTGGGTTATGTAATGCTCCTGCAATGTTTCAACGATGTATGGTCAGTATTTTTTTTGACTATGTTGAGAGTATAATCGAGGTATTTATGGACGATTTCACTATTTATGGAGAGTCTTTTGAATCTTGTTTAGTTAATCTTGGTAAGGTTTTGCAACGATGCGTAGACTTGAACTTAGTATTAAGTTATGAAAAATGCTATTTCATGGTAGATCACGGTTTAATACTCGGTCACATTGTTTCTGCACATGGTAAAGAGGTCGATAAAGCTAAGATTAATGTGATTAAGTCTTTGCCTTACCCTGTATGTGTACGGGAAGTTCGTTCCTTTCTTGGACATGCAGGATTTTACAAGAGGTTCATCAAGGACTTCTCCAAGATTACCCAACCTCTGTGTAATTTGCTTAAGAAGGATGTCGTTTTCCATTTTGACGAGAGATGCAAAGAAGCGTTCAACGTTTTAAAAGAGAAACTTGTCACCGCGCCTATAGTGAAAAGCCCTAATTGGAACGTTCCGTTCGAAATAATGTGTGACGCAAGTGACTACGCCGTGGGTGCATTCCTTGGGCAAAGAGTGGGAAAAGAACCTCATGTGATCTACTACGCCTGGAGGACGCTGGATAGTGCACAGTGCAACTACTCTACAACAAATAAGGAGCTTTTAGCAATTGTTTTTGCTTTAGAGAAATTTCGTTCTTATATACTGTGTACTAAAGTCATTGTTTTCTCTGATCATGCAGCTCTCAGATATCTGATGTCAAAGAAGGATGCAAAACCCAGGTTAATACGATGGATTCTCCTCCTTCAACAGTTTGATTTGGAGATAAAGGACAAGAAAGGATCGGAGAATCTTGTAGCAGACCATTTGAGTCGGCTAGTCACTTCTGAGACAACTCAACCTTTGAACGATAAATTTCCTGACGAGTATCTATTCGCCATGGGCACGACTCATCCCTAGTATGCAGACATAGTTAATTATCTCGTTACTGGTAAATTACCTTTTGAGTTCAGCAGGGTTGAGAATGATAAAATCAAAAGAGATTCTCGGAACTACGTATGGGATGATCCTTATCTATGGAAGCATTGCTCGGATCAGATGATTAGAAGATGCGTTCCTAAGGAGGAGACTGAGTCAATTGTGAAATCATGCCATACGGAATCATGTGGAGGCCATTTAGGACCTAGAAGGACAGCCAAAAAGGTACTTGATTGTGGATTCTTTTGGCCTAATTTATTTTATGATTCGTACGTCTTTTGTAAAACTTGTGACAACTGTCAAATAACAGGGAGTCTAGGCCGTCGTGATCAAATGCCTATGACTCCAATCTTGATAGTTGAGATTTTTTATGTATGGGGTATTGACTTTATGGGGCCTTTTCCACCATCATTTGGGTTTCAGTATATTTTATTGGCTGTTGATTATGTTTCAAAATGGGTGGAAGCTAAAGCCACCCGGACTGATGATGCTAAAGTTGTTGCAGACTTTGTTAGGTCTAATATCTTCTACAGGTATGGTACACCCCAAGCCATCATCAGTGATCGCGGAACCCATTTTTGTAATAGGACCATCGAAGCCTTATTCAGAAAATATGGAGTGACGCATCGTACCTCCACCGCCTACCATCCGCAGACAAACGGACAAGCTGAAGTTTCAAATAGGGAGATCAAGTCGATCCTTGAAAAGACCGTAAATCCCTCTAAGAAGGATTGGACTTTGCGTTTAGAAGATGCACTATGGGCGTATCGAACTGCTTACAAGTCACCTATTGGGATGTCCCCTTATCGCACTGTCTATGGTAAGGCGTGCCATTTGCCGGTTGAATTGGAACATAAAGCATTCTGGGCCATGAAAGAATGTAACCTGAGAACAGATGCTGCTGGTGAGCAGCGGAAGCTCCAAATCCAAGAGTTAGAAGAAATCAGGAATGATGCCTACATCAGAGCTCAGCACCAGAAGAAGACGTTGAAAAGAGAACATGATCTTCATATCTCTAGGAAATCGTTTGTAGTGGGTCAAAAAGTTTTACTGTACCATTCAAAACTCAAATGGTTTCCTGGGAAATTGAGGTCAAGATGGATTGGCCCTTTTATTGTTATTAACGTATTTTCTCATGGTGTAGTGGAAATAGAGAGCAGGAAAACAGGCAAGATTTTCAAGGTCAATGGGCATAGACTTAAACCCTATTACAAGGGTTTCCAAGTGAACCTCTGTGAAGAAAATTTGTCATGCCCACGACAAGCTTCTGGATAATTTTATCGTGTCTAGCCAGAGACGTAAAATCAAGGCGCTGTTGGGAGGCAACCCAAAATTTTTATTTTTATTTTTATTATTTTTATTATTTTATTATTATTATTATTATTTTTTTCAATTATTATTATTATTTTTTTTCTTCTACTTTATTTTTCTTATATTATTTATTTATTTATAATTTTATTTTATTTTATTTTAGATATTTAATAATAATGATTTGAAAAAAAAAAATCAGAAAACCAAAGATTTCAGATAAATTACGATTTGGCGTTAGCGGTTAAAATAGCAATTTGGATAGTTCTAGCGGTTAGTGGTTTGAAGTAGTGGTAAGAATAGCTGTTAAAGTAGTGGTTGCAATAACTGCTCAGTGATAGCTGTGGCAGTTAAAAATAGCAGTTAGACATAAAATTATAAAATAATATTAATTTAATTATTTGACTTGTATTTATTAATGCGAAATAAAAGGGTATTTCAGTAATTTTATAATAGCAGGAGGCCGAAAGCTAATTTGAATAGCGTTCGTAAAATCGCTATGTGAAATGTTAAACGCTTTTTTGAAACACTAAACGTTGTTTTCAAATGCTAAACGCTGTTTTGAAACGTTATTATCAAACAACTACTTTTCCAAACCGCTGTTCACATAGCTATTCAGACGGCTAACTGCTAATGAAACCGTTGACGCTGAAAACACACTTAGCAGTTATCTGTTATCTATTAGATTAGATTTTAAATTAGTTGTTAAGTTAGCTATTGGGTTGAATGTTTGGTATTAATTTTAGTTTTTAAATTAGTTGTTAGATATAAAATTACTAAAATTTATTACGGATATAAATATAATTTAAACGATAAATATGTAATTAATTATAAAAGAAAGGTTAATAAAGTAAATAACTATTAGCATTTGGGTTGAAAGTTTTCTTGGATAACTTTCACAAATACTATCTTAAATACTAATTAAAACGCTAAACATTATTTCAAACATTGTTATGAAACGCGGGCATAATGACCTCTAAAGCCCCTCAACTTGACAAAACTTTTCAATTTAACCATTCAACAACGCGTGGTTTCAATTTAGTTCTCGTACTTTACAAAATTGGGTCATTTTGTAGCATTTTGCTTACGTGGTAGCTGAGGTGGCGAAAAAAAATTTCTGGGCTCGTTTGAGGGGCTAAAATGACACAAAAAAGACAAGTTCAGGGGCTAAAATGAAACTCTGTATAATTTGAGGGTTAAAATAAATTTTTTTGCCAAATAGAGGAGCTAAATAGGTATTTTACATATTCTAAAAAATGTGAGCAATTCTCATCATCTTTTCAATTTGCACTCTCTCGCTGAAACTTGTGTATTTCTCAATACAAGAGATTATTACATATATATAGTCGAAACCACTATGTCTTCACTGCTATGTTGTAGTAAAGGTTAAATAGTGATCTTTGTATATATTCAACGATATAGTTATAACACTGCTTCACTAAACGTTTTATTACTATTTTTTTATATCACATTAGTTTAGATCTACTTAATGCTTCCTATTATTTTCTAATATTCAATACTATTATATATTGATTGTATTTGTTAGATATTGTAATATATGTTGATCATTGTTCATGGATTATTAGTTCATATAAGATTTATTACTAGTTTATAAGGTAAGATATTTGTCATAAAAATATAATATAAAGGGTTAAAATGAAGCAGAAAAGGCAGTTATAGGGGTTTAAATGAAATCTTGTAAAGTTTAAGGGCTCAAGTGAAAATCTTGCCAAGTATAAGGGGTAAAATGGGAAGAAGTAATCCTACGTGTATGCCCAGTCACGATGTTTGAAACGCACGCACTGGTCTGAGACTTGTTATGTTTCAAATGGGCTAAAATGACGAAAAAAATAAGTTTAAGAGCTAAATTGAACCAAGCATTGTTTAAGGGTTAAATTGAAAGTGTTGTCAAGTTTAGAGGTTTCAGAGTTCATTATGCCCTTTTAAAAAAGTTAATTTATAATCTAAACACTATCTGAAATGCTAATTAAAAATCATTCCAACTCAGTTAATTGAGAATATTTTGCAGAAAAAGTAATCCTTTTTCAAGATTTAAATTACCTCACCAATTCATATGATATAGATATTTCATTAAATTTATTTTACAAATTACATTCCATATATACGATATCTCTTCATGATTTTTCTATATTATTAATACATCACTTAAATTTAATTTAATTATCAATAATTAAGCATTGGCATATAAGTTAGTCACCCTTTACAATATTATTCTCATATACTTTTTAAGCAAAAGTAAACTCTTGCATTTTTATCAAAACTTGCAAACCTATCATGCTAGCATGTGTTGGAATTTTGATAAGAATTTAGATATGCTCCTTTATCAAAAAAAATTTTTGGTATTTTGGAGGGCAAGACAGACTCCAATTTAGGCGAGCCACATATTGTTTGAAAGCTTATTTCGAGCCAAATCTAATGACACATAACTCGCGATATTAGAGACCGGACATGCCTACACCTTATTGTGCAAGTTCCGTCGACAACAAGATATGGAATTCCATGGCACACGTGATTTCAAAAGGTCTGAGAATCCGACGTATTTAGTAATTTGAAAATGACTCGAAAATTATTTTGGAAGCATGATAATAGGTTCGGAATGGTATTTTATAGTGGAATCTAATAAGGAAATAGATCCTTGAGAATCCCTAATAAGAAAAGGTTTCTTTTATGGTTTAACCCACTGCGAATTTATAATAATAGTGGTCTGCGTCCGCTACAAATATGTGTTGTTTATTGTCCTGCTGTGAAAATATCTCTACTCGTAGTAGACACGACCCGCTGCAAAAGGATAAGTGTTTGTAGTAGTTGGTTCCCGCTGAAAAAGCATCCCTAAATAGTAGCGGGCACTAGGGGTGTCAATTCGTGTTAGCGAATCGGGTTTGACTGAACCCGACACGACTGAATTACGTTTATATCTAACTCGACTCGACACGTAAAATAAACGAGTTATAATTTTTCAACTCAACAGAATTCATTTAATACTCATGTTAACATGTCGACATGATTAATTTGATCAAATAACTCAAAATTTATAACCGTACAACTCGATTATCCATTTAACCTATTTATCTGTTAACTCGTTGAACCTGTTTGTGCGTTAACCCATTTAATTTTTCTATGCGTTAACTCATTTCACATGTTTATGCATTAACCTATTTCACATGTTTATCCATTAATCTATTTCATCTATTATATTTTTTTTCTAATACAATAATCAATTTAAATACAAAGTAACAAAAAAATAATAACATGATTAGATTACAAATACAATTCAAATGAAAGTGTTCAAATATTAATATAACTTCATATAACCATAAATTTAGTTTAGCTACGATGAAAGTTTTTAACGCAAATAACAAAATACATAGAGTTAATCAAAAAAAAAAAAGGAAGAAGAAGAAAAAAAATCATGAAAATTAAACTAAAAAAAAATGCTACATCCAGTTATCATGCCACCAAATAGCTTGTATTCCTTAAAGATAGCAGTCAAACACCAGTTCTGAAATTTTCAGAAGCAACCAATACAACAATCAATTTGATGCTGCAGTAAAATAAGAACACAGACAATTATTTGAATCAGCACTTGATAAAAGTATGACTAGATGTAATATTAAAAACTCAATCAAAAAGACAATATAAGTGTTACTATAATGGAAAAATTAAACGAAATCATGCAGATAAACATTATTACATTTTATATAAATTAAAGTAAATAAATATTATGTCAAAAAAATCGAATTTAAAGACGAAAAAAAAACAACAGTTGCCTCAAAATTTTTATTAGTAAAAATAAAAGGAGATAAAATTAAAAAATGATTAAAAAAATTATAAATAAATAAATACGGGGGTATACATTCAAAATTTTTTGTATGCTGCATTGATAGTCGATTTGAATAATATGTGTTAAAAACATTGAGCCAGGATTTAAAAATAAATAAATAAAGACCAAAAAAATTCTAATAAAAACCAAGAATAATATATCAAATCAAAATTTAAAGTAAAAACAACATATTCAAACACTAAATTAATCAATCAAAATCGATACACTCTCACCTGCAAATTTGATAAAATAAAAATAAAAATCAAGAACAATATATCGAATCAAAGAGAGAAGCTGACTCCTAAGCTAAGATAAAAGAACAAGAATTGTGACTATTGGTGTTAGAAGAAACATACCACACGAGAAATCGACGACGAGGGTTATTGAAAACGCTAACACTAGATAGTCATCGATGAAGAGTTTCGTCTGAGCCAAACTACGAATAGGAGGCAATGGAGGTGATATTTGAATAATGATTGGTTGATTTCGAAATAGGATGTAAAGGAGAGGAAGTTGTGCCGGACAGTTGAAGGCGAAAGAGGAGATAAAGATGCAGAATAGCTTCTAGTTTTCTAAAATGTTAGGGTTTTGTTAGATTGATAATATATATATATTAAAAAATTATTATTTAATCCTTCAAAGTTATATAAATTTTATTTAAACCCCAATTATGCAGGTCGACACATTAACCTGTTAGTCAAACCCGACTCGACTCGTTTATTAGCAGATTTAAAGTGCCGTGCCATAAACAGGTCAAAACCCATTTAGCTTAACCCAACCGGCTTATTTTTCGCGGGTTCGTGTCAACTCATCGAGTCATGATCCATTTTGACACCTCTAGCGGCCACCGACCGATGCCAATGCTTATTCGTTTGCAGCGGACCATGATAGTTGTAAAATGATTAGTAATAGTAATAGTCTATGACCACTGCTAAATGATCAATAATAGTAATGAACTATGCCCACTGCTAAGAATAGCGTCATGTGCCTGCTGCAAAAAATATCAATAATTACAATGCTCATTTTATGCTACAATAACCATACATATATATATATATATATATATATATATTTATCATCTGCTTTTTCATATATGCATTTGAATATACATAAAAATAAATAAAGCTACTAAAATTAAGTAACAAAATATCTTAAAATTTTGCATACTCTTCACTTGTAAAGTATCCATTATCTACAAGAGTTGTTTACAAAGTAATATTCAATATATATATATATATATATATATATATATAATCTCCAATAAATTATTTATATGATACCAAACATAAATGTTCAAAGCAAATCAATAAAAACCTTAGACCATTTAATAAAAAAAGTCAATTTTATTCTAAAAAGCCAAAACTATCTTCAATGAAGATTAAATCAACTTTTGTCACCAAGGATAATAAGTTGTAGTGGAATCATGGTAACTTATAAGAAACTGGTTTATAAAAAACCACACAGGCAATCCAAAAACCAGACACACATACTAACACACAAATTCACACAGAACTCATTGTAAATTTATAAGAAACCAAATTATCACATAGGCAGTCCAGAAATTGCTTCACAATATTATAAAAGAAGCATACCTTCTGTAAAATGTCACCAATTTTGATTACTCAAAGTAGCAACATTATGCTGCAATGACACTAACAAAAACAAATGACTGATCACAATTCCAACTTTAAAATGGACGTCTACATAATTGTGAAGATAAAAAGGCAATTCAGTTAAGAAACAAAGAGTTTAAACCTCATTCACAACAAACCCAATCTGGACTTCCCCATCAAATTCAAAGTAGAAAGTGATCATATCCATGATAATTGACTCAGACTCATCTTTCAAAACCTAAAGCCACTACGCTCTCAGTGACAAACACACTAGAAAATTCATTATTCCCATTGTGAAGCTCCTTCAATATTTAATCCCATCTTGAACATCTCACGCCCTCAATTATCTAGTTGTCTTCCTCCCTCCATTTTCACTCTTGTCATCTATTGTCTTATCTCTACTTGAAAGTTGAATCATCGACTTAATCCTCACTATTATGCCATCGAAATTACAGGCATTGACTCACTCTTCATCACCCAAAAAAAAATAATAAAAAAATAAATTAAATTAAAAGTAATAAATAAAATTGAGATTGCATCGCAAGTGAAACAGGAAGAGCACGTGTGTATGTGGAAAATGTTTGTGAGAGGAATTGATTTTGTCTTTGGAAAAGGTTTGTGAGAGGAATTAATTTTCACGGGAAGAAGAATTAGAGTTCAGGGCTGCTAAGAAATTAGGGTTACAACAAATCTCACAAAACGAAAATAAGTGTACAAAAAATATTTTCCCGCACCATGTGTAACAGCGGTCATTTTAAGGCCCGCTATAAAAATTAAACACATTTATAAATTAATGCGGGCATTCAGAGACCCACTATAAATATTTATATTAGTATCCTGAATTATGCCCACTACAATTATTTTTCTACAAATAAACATTTTTCTAGTAGTGCTTGCCTGAATACAAATGCAACCTTTTTTTGTGCACTCAACCTCATACCATCTTTTGTAGGAATTAAGAGTACATACAGAAAGCTTATTTTCAAGAGCATATTTGAAAATCCAAAGCTGTGTTGAATACCGAATCTTTACTCAAAGTATTGAGTTTGTAACCACCATATAAATAATATAGTTGCTGATCAGAAAAATTATACTTCTTCATCCCATGAATCTGATATACACCCTATTCTTTCTCTTCTCTAGTCTCTACAACCGACATAGAAGTATCTTCTCTCTCTCAATCACTCATATAACCATCATCCTATTCATAATTTTCTACTTCATCATCATGTTCTACCTCAACACCTTTGACACCTAATAACAAACCCAAAAAAAAAAATATTTCCATCTAAATCATCAATTAGTTTATGGTTAGCAAAATCATCATCCTCACGCATAATGATATTATACCCAATAACCAACTATTCTGTCAGTTTGCAAGAGGTGTCCAAACTCCTAACTTTGCACTGCTATATCAAACCATCACTAGCAGCACACATATTCTTCTCCACTTTTTAGACAAATATTTCTAACGGATATTCATAATATCACGCAAATTTTAGGTCACCATTATCCCAAACTAGTAGTCTTTACGTCGAAAAACCATGTTTGGTATAAAGAACTAAATAAATAGATTAACACTATCCCTTGGTATACCCTTCTTCGAATATATTCTATCCAGGTCCTGGTTATAAGTCACAGTAGCTTTGAATACCTCCATGCCCGTACCCCGTACACATAACAACTCCCATCCCAAAAAGAATCATAGTTAATAATAGTTTTGAAGGACTCCATCAAACTACATGAACATTCAAAGAGAAAAAAATATGTTAACATATATGTAAATATTTGAAATCATTATAGCTAGAATAAACATCGAATTGTTCTGATATGTGATAAGAAAACAAATAAGTATAATTCAATATTTTTTTTTTTAATTGGAGATCAAATTCTTGATATAAAGGTAAATTAATATATTACTTAAAACTAACATAACTTTAACTCTAAACCAATAACTCTAGCTCAAAAATAGTAGAATGGACATCATAATATTATGATTTCAAATAAAATAATTGGAAAAGAAGATAACCGAGTAATCTAATTTATAACACTACCTTTCTTCAAAAAAAAATCACAAATATCACTATAATCACATTGTTGTGATGTCTTATTGTAGTGAGTCATGGATCAAAGCGATTGAAATGTGATGTGCATTACCTATAAACAACAAAAAAAAAAAAATTAAGAGTATAAATGAGTACCGACTAAACATGACACATTTGTTGCACAACATAAACTAATACATTTGCAGAACTAATGCCAACAACATAAGTTACACCCTCAGTTATGTTAGTATATTCAATCAAAATCAAACCAAAATGAATTTAATGGTGTGTATTATTCAATCTGCAGAACTTATATGAGGAATCCACCCATATCAATATTACCAAACACAAATATAATAAAGTTATTTCTATTCAATTAGCTTCAATAAAAATAAATAGCTACCTCTTTCTCGTAGCTTAATAGCATTATGTTGATGCCAACGTAGAGTACAATTTGACTAGAAAAATTCATCTCTTTCCAAACTCTTTTTTATATTAGGAATAAATGACATGATTTACCTCAACTTACCCAACCAAATAGCTGCAATTCTTTACTAGTACAATAAATCAACAGCTCAATGCAATACCAAATTTCTCACATGGAAATAGAAAGCGACAGGATAAAAAAATTAGTTTGTTAGGTATTCAAAAAGAAAAAATGTGTTCCCAAATGGAAGGATTTTCTGATTTTGTCGATGGAAGGAGGGCAAAAGTATTCAATTCAACCCATTAAATTTCATGAAATCTTCAAATTGGATTTAATAGAATAGGGTTAATTTAGGAATTCAACATTTTGATTTTTTTTTAAATTTTTTATTTTTATTTAATTAATTATTTTTTAAATTGAAAGGATAAATTTTGAAAGAACATCATATAAAATACAAACAAAGTTTATAAAATTTATATTTATAAAAATTTAAAATTAAATCTATAAAAAAAATTAAAAATTAAAAATTTATATACGAAAACCGCCCTTATTTATTTAATCTCCAAATAAAATCAGATAATGGTTCACGTTAGAGTTGTGCATTTTCGGATATCGGATTCGATCCGATCCGAAATTTCGGATGTCCAAAATTTCGGATAAAAGAAATTATGATCCGTATCCGATCCGAAAAAATCGGATATCCGAAAATTCGGATATCCGAGTTTTCGGATCGGATAACCAAATATCCGGTATCCAACTAAACTCTTGATATGATATCACATAACTATGTTTCTGTGTTCAATAACTAACTAATAAAACAACATTTACTATAATTTAGCTTTTCGTTTATAATCTCTTTACAAAAAGTAAAAATTGATTTGAATTTAAACAATTAAAAACCATGATTTGAACACAGAGTTGCTTCATACATCCACAATAGAAAGTTATATTATCTTCACAAAGTTGCTTTACGCGTCCAAACATCTGCTTCGTGCTTTACCTTTCTGGTTCTTATGTTCTCCATTCTGCAGAATATATCAATATCAACTAGAGTCAACATATAAGAAAAAATCAATAGAGAGTTCACAATATTGGTTCATAACTACATATTGATGAAACTATGAAGAAATGAAATTCACTTTAGATGTATAGAAGTTGAGGAGGCAGATCTATTCTATACTTTAGTTTCTGGACCTAGTTATAAGCAAATTATACACGTACATAGACTGAAAATATATGCAACCAAATTAAGATTCACTACATAAGCACAAATGTGCCTGTGCGCACATGCAATGATGCAATAACGAATTGAAGATACATACCCTTAGGGTACATCTCCAACAACAAGCATCCAATCTCCTTCCTTGTCCTCATAAGTGAGCACAAAGTCAGATGTTCCATCCATCAGACTTGAGGGTCCTTTTGCTATTACCATTTTGTCACACACATGTATACTTCATCCTAATAACAGAACAAAAAAGTTGCCATCAGTCAGAAACTAAATTACCAGTTTGAAATTCTACTAACCTTATCATTAAAACTAACAAAATCCATGTTTTGGAGTTGGAAGTTGGAGTTCAAACTCGCTTCTTTTTTATATTTCTATAATATTTAAAGAACACAAATTGGAAACCAATTTTAGACGAATAGCAAGCAAAATATAGTCCAGCTGCACAATTAGAGTAAATACAAGTCAATTAAACTCACATATAGCATTAACAGTTGTGGTTGGCCTCTGAAACACATCCTCTAAAGTCTGTGCTAAAGACTCATAACAGCCATGAGCATTCAGATCAACCTTTCTTCAAATGGCAATTCCATCCATGTTTACTTTCACAGACAAGGAAATTCTACTCTGGGCAGTACCACCATTGTTGCTGATATTGGTAGTCTTCTCTGACACAATATTCTTTGTTCTGTTTTTCTCAACCATTGAATTGTATTCACCATTTTCTAGTGATTTTGCTTGATTAGTTATGCAATTGATTTTAGAAGCTCTGACAGGAGGCCATCCTACAACTTGGCTGCATTAAGATCATATAATAAGAAGAAACTAAGCCCATTAGTTCTACTAATGGTCAACAACCCACATTGCAGTAGTAAATCAAAATTATGTAAGATCAAAAAATAGATTTGTTCATTTCTTCATAGTCTCATAAAATGTATAGAGCAGAAAACGTGTTAGATCAAAGGCTGTGCATATTGATAAGTACAAAACTGCAAGAACAGTAAAGAAAGTTAATAACACTGCCAACCAGGAATTTTAAAAACAAAATTTCTGTTATATAAGAAATATTGAGCATAAGAACGTTCTTGCACATACCATTATAAATGTTTTCGAATACTGCTTTTGTAAACAGCCGCAAAATAAATATAACAGCACCACCAGCAGCCACACCTGTTACAAAGGGCTATACAGAACCATAGAAATTAGATGAAAAAAAACTAATCATGACTAATTTGTAAGAAACCAATGGTCAGTCAACACAAATAAACCTTGGAAACGGTAGACAAAACAGATGAGTGTGCAAATATCAATAATCCACCACCAATTTCTATATCTATAATACACTAGTATTAACATATACTCATAGATGAACAATTTGACTAAAGGAAGAAAATTAGGACATATGAACAACTGCAAATAGACTAACACTTACCATATTTTCCAACAATTCCAGCATTCTTCGTTCGCTTAGTCTAAGAACCAAAATCATCATCCTTGCACTGCAAATTATTCCCAATATGGACATACACAAATCTAAACAAACACGAAAAAGCAAATAAATATCATATATAATTCAGTACTCAAGTGTAATTAATGGCATCTGAAAAGCCTCATAACATAAACAAATCAGTTAGGTCACTGCAAATTGTCCATAACCCTAACATACATAGCATAACAGCATTGGACCAATAATATGTAGATTCAACAACATAATTCAATAATAACAATACCAAACTTTAAAAATCATCCATAGAATTAATTGTTTCATCAATTATAATCTCCGGTTGCTCCAAAGTTAGATCCTTCATTCCTATAACAAATGATAGAAAAAAATAATAATATTAAAACTAGAATTGCTTTCTAAACAATGAATAAACAACAAGAAGCAATTAAAATAAACTAACATTCCTCTAATTCTTCCAATTCAAGTAAATTTTCCTCTATTATAATAGGTGACCGAGAAGTTCGTAAGCAATCTTGAGTGCAAACAAGTGCTTCAACCATTTTTGGAGTCAATGAAGTACGAAAATCATCTAGAACACGACCCCCCGTACTAAAAGCTGACTCCGAAGCCACAGTTGAAATGGGTATGGCAAGCACATCTTTAGCCATCTTATGAAGAATGGGGTATCTTTTCGGTTGATCTTTCCACCATTGTAATATTTCAAAATTGGAAACATTAGGCTCACAAAGATCTTCTAAATACTTCTCCAACTCACTTTTGTTGGCAGTATTTAAGGAAAAACCTGTATCTTTTCCATATTTCGAAGTCATGAGTTGTTGAAGGTCCACCTTACCCCAACTTTGGGTCTAACTTTGAGTGAGAAGTGATGAAGTGTTAGAGGTAGATGTAGAAGAAATAGACAAAGATGTAACATTTGTCTTTGGTAGAGGCATTGATGAAGCATATGAGTCAAATAAAGATTGCAAAACAACCTTAATCTTAAGACACAAATGAGTGGCTTTTGTTTCATCATAAGAATCTCGCACAATCCAATCAACATAATTCATCTTATGCCCAGGATCAAGGATCACAGCCACAAACATCAAGATATTGATATTATCAATGTTCCCATAATACTTATCATACTTGGACATCATTTGAGTGGCCATTTTCCTAATACCCTTATCAGGAGAATTAATATTGTTGGCTATCAAGAATCTAGACCCATAAATCTCATGAGCATAAGAATTGCAAGTCACGTATCGAGATCCGGAAAACCTCAATGTTACATCATAGAAAACACTTAAGAAAGGTAAAAAACTACCTACCTTATTCCAATCATCTTCCTTAGGTCCGCTGCCAAGCTTCCTAAATTCCTTGAAACAAGAAGAGTCTTTCATGTATAAACTAGCAAATGACTTTTTAAACTTGATGGCATATTCAAGCATTAAAAAAGTTGAATTCCATCTTGTCTCAACATCTAAAGTAACAAGACTTTTACTATTCTCTTTTTCCTCTTCTATACATGCTTTAAATTTTTGAAGCCTTGCGGGAGAAGACCTAACATACCTCACAAGAGTTCCAACTTTCATAATTGATGAATCAAGCTCTTTCAAACCCTCTCTTACAATTAAATGCAAAATATGAGAAGCACATCTCATATGTATATATTGACCCTCCAATAAACTAGACTCCCAAATGTTAAGTCTTCTCTTCAAGTAGTCAATTGCTAAATCATTTGAGCTAGCATTGTCTACCGTCACAGTCATTATATTTTTTAAACCCCACTCAATCAAACATTTTTCAACTGCTCTACCAATAAGCTGTCTCGAATGACCAGCAATAGGACAAAAATTAATTATCCTTTTGTGCAAATTCCAATCATCATCGATAAAATGGACAGTCAAACACATATAGCTTAAATTTTGACCCGATGTCCAAGTATCTATGGTCAGACTAACCCTAGAATGCAAGTTCTTGAAACAATCTTTCAACACATTTCTTTTTTCTATGAAAAGAGAATAACAATCTCTAGTCGCAGTAGTACGAGATGGAAGCTTAAAAATAGGGTTTAAAGCTTTACAAAATTCTTGAAAACCTTCACGCTCAACAAAAGTAAAAGGAAACTCATCCACAATAAGCATTCTAGCAAGTTTTTTCCTACAAAAATCCTGATCAAATTGCCACAACTTTGGAACACGGATAGTTTCATCAGTACCATTTTCAGTAACTATTATCCTAGTCTCAAAATCTATCAACTTCTGCTTCATATCTAAATTTGGAGGATATTTTTTGCACCTATTAACGTGATTTGCTAAAGGAGTTGTGCCATTTTTAGTTTCACAACCAAAGCGTTTCTTACAATACTTACATCGAGCAAAAGTTGTTGGATCCTCGACGTCAGTATCAAAATGAGCCCATCACTTTGACTTTCTCTTCCTCCTCCTTAAAGCGTCATCAGATTTTGTGACCTCAGATGGCTTGGTCGAAGTTGCAGTCGTTGCCATTGCACCGTTCTTCTTTATCTTCTTCCTTGGTGCTAACCTTTCCTCCTCAACTGAATCAGAGGAATCATCCTTCGTAGTCTGGTTTATCTCAAAATCAACAAATGGAGAGTTAGCACCTCACTGTCATTAGAAGATAGCGTAATGTTCTGCAAATTGAAAACAACCCTAATAAGCAAATAAATATATATTAAGCAAAGACACTAAAGTAAATGGAAGAAACTAATAGAACTTACCCGAGATTGAGATAGAGGTTACCTGCTTGCCATAGATCTAGAATTGAATCGAAAGATGGAGATTTGTTTATGAAGCTAGTTTTGCAGATTTTCGCCAAATCACTTTGTCTTGAGAAGCTGATTAGCGAGTTTGTTCCTCTAATTCTGGGTGGAGCGACGAAAAGGAGAAGTCCCAGATCAGAGGTAGAAGCTGGAGGCTCAGTTAGAAGAAGAATCAAGAGTAGTATAAGTGAGAGAGAGAAAATGAAAGATCCGATGAATTCAGAAGTGAGTATTATGCATTGTAAAAAGATAGAAGATAGATGCTAAGCTAGGGTTTCTTTCTTTTTCAATTTGGGAGCAGAGACTATTGTATCTGATAATAGACTATTGTATTTATTTTTTATTATATTTATTTTTTATTTCGGATATTCGGATAATTCGAAATTAAAAATCTTGATCCGTATCCGATCCGAAAATCCGATTTTAAAACCGGATATCCGATCCGAAAATCCGAAATTACAAAAACTGGATCGAATATCCGAAAATTCGGATCGGATCGGTGGTTTTACGGATCGGATCATTCGGATCGGCTTATTATGCATACCCTAGTTCACGTACATTGCATTTTCCCTTATTTAGAAATAAAATAAAATAAATTCAACCTAAACAGATATTTAACTTGAAGATATACCACGTTAACAAAATTACTGTAATAATAAACAAATAAACAAAAAGGATAAGTAGATAAGTATGGTGTGATATTGGGCATATGAAATGTTGGTAATGATAATAATATTATAGAAAAAAGATACAGGCATAAATTCCCAACTAACAAATTTACAATTATTCCTACAATCATAACAATAATAATACAAAAATATTTATTTAAAATATATTAAAATGATTCCATTTAATATTTCAAATTGCCCAGAGAAAGTACTGGAAAAATTCCAAAGGTATTCGAGTCTTCATGATTCTCAAACGGGTTGATTAGATATTTTTGTATTGTTAAGTAATACTAGTACTAGTATAAAATAACGTAATGCTCACTCAAACAACAGCAAAGCCATGAAACAACTTGTTAGTGTTTATATTGGAAACATGACCAGTAGAATCAGTTATAAGAAGTACAGCCAGCAACGATACATTACAAGGAACAAAGTCAAAAACCAGAAAACTTATGGGTTGAGATACGGATATCTTAAATCTCAACTTCAACTTGAGATTGAGCAACTCACTTAATTAGCCATGTGCCTTCTTAAAGAGAAACTCTTACATTAATTATTATTATTTTAATACAAATCAAAATCAGAACTATGTAAATATTCTAACAAATTATTTTTTAAATTCTTAATAATAAAAGTAAAAATGAAAAAGCGAAATAAATAAAATTTATGTTTTTTTTTTAAACTTTTAATTTTGAAAATGCAATTAGGTCCCTATCTAAACCCAACAAAAATCTGGTCAAGCTCAATCATACAAATGGCCCATTAGATTTAATTTGTGTCAATTTTGCTTAAACTGTCAGATACACGATATAGAGAATTTCGAATTTTGCGGAGATTCTTCCGTCAGAATTTTGATAGCTTCGGCTCATGATCTAATTAGACTCCTACAAATACGAATCTAGTCTCCACTAAAATCTCTAATCAAGCTGCTCTCAACTAAACTTCGTGGCTCCGACTTTTTCCAACTCCAATCACGGTTCTGAATATAATCATTTGAGTCTCCAACTCCTTAGTAATGCCTATCCATTCCACAACCTTCCCAGTGGAATATAGGAAGATATTTTCCTTTACTTCTTTTGTATTTTTTATTTATTAATATTCTGAACTAATTGAAGCCTCATAGTACCCGCAACAAACACCACACTACCTATAGCAAATACCTACACCAATGTTCCAAGGGTCTGCTCAGACGGTTCTACTTTCATTTGGAAGGTTTTCTTAGTTTGGATCGATTTCACATCATCAATTTAGTTCGACATCTTGATTTAGAGCTTGAGTATAGTTTCCAACAACTATAGCACATATAGAAAAAAAAAAAAAAAAGAAATTAGTTATTGAAACTTTTCAATTAGCGTTTCAGATAATGTTTACATATTATATTATTTTTTTTTTAAAAGTACATATTTGACAACAGCGTTTAGAATAAGATGGCGTTTAAAAAAACTATTAAAGATAGCTTTCAATTCAACCCCAAACATAATAGTGATTTACTTTATTAACCTTTATTTTATAATTAATTACATCATTATCTTCTGAATTATATTTATATTTGTAATAAATTTTAGTAATTTTATATTTGACAGCTAATTTAAAAACTAAAATTAATACCAAATATTCAATCCAACAGCTAATTTACAATTTAATATATCAATTAATTGCTAACCTTATCTGAGATTAGCCGCTAATTAAAAATCTAAACAAAAATAACCCTCAAACTTAAATTTAAAAATTTTTATATCTAAAAATTATTTTTAAAAAAATAAAAAATAAAAATAACTTTTTCCAAACACACCAAGTGATTAACTGTTTCCTTTTTTTTTTTTTAAGTATACCAGCATAGTTAGGGTAGGCAATGAAGCTGATACAAAATGATTTGTTTCCGAACATTGTTCTTATTTTCTTTGTCAGGAAATTTAAAAAGTGAGTAAAAATATAATTAATAAATATATTTAAAATGAATTTTTTTTATTGTAAAATATTGCATTTTCAATACCAAATAAATAAGGGATAAATAATACATAGCCCCCTGTACTTGTATAAGTTTTTCACTTAGCCCCTGCACAAATTGTTGTCTCAATTAGCCCCCTATACTTGTGATTTTGTCTCAGATAGCCCCTCAGTGCTGACATAGCGCATGACTTGGTCATTACATGTGTGATGTGGACTGCCACGTGTCGTCAATGTCACACATTAAACGACCACGTCACGCGCCACGTCAGCATAGGGCTAACTGAGACAACAATTTGTACAAGGGGATAATTGAGAAAATTTAAAAGTACATAAATAAAATTAATTTAAAAATAAAAATGTATGTATTGTGGTGCCAAATAAACCACAGCCAAATATTAGGCTAAGATTGCTTGAATAAAGTAGCTAAACAGCTTATAGATATGGTCTCACAGAGTTTTGTTCTAATGAGTAAAAATCGGATCCTTTTACAATCATCCCTACCCCCTATTTATAGAGGGTATTTGGGGTCCTATTTCTATTTGGATTGGGACTCCTTATTTTCCTTGAATTCGGTCTCCTTTTTGAGCTCAATCTCTTCTAGGGCTTGATCTCCTTTTATCTATCTGGCTTTAAGAACCCTTATTTCAATAGGGGTTGGTCTTCGTTTTTCTACTGGGCTTTGGAAATCCTTGGCCTGGTACGATTATTCTTCCTTCGCGGATTTGGCGTTGGAAATCCGTGTTTAGTTAGGTAATCATTTGGTGGGCTGGAGCGCTTCGGTTTGGATTCTACTTTACTCGGCCGAGTTTAACTTCATTGGGTCTTTTGACCATGTCGGTCGAGCTTGACTAGCACGTTTCTTGGGCCCTTGGCCCTTTTTGTTCGGTCGAAGATAGCCTTTTTGGGTACCCTCTCCATATTCGACCGAGCTTGGTTTTAGGGTACCCTTTCTGTCTTCGGCTGAGCTTGGCTTTAGGCTTCGGTTCCCTCTGCTTGCTCTTACCTTCGACTATGACACCTTATGGTCATTTTCCCACCACAGTAATCCCCCATTGCCATTGCTTGAATCTTTCGAGCATGGCAATATCTGTCGTTATCTCGATCGAGTTTGGACTTCCATTTTTTATTTTCGGCCAAGGTTTTTGTGGTTTTCTCGGTGGGCCACGTCAGCCCTGGCTGTGTTGTCTCAATTAAATTTGGCGGCTCTTCGACTGCTGTGCCCTAGATTTGCCATCATGATGGCTCCTCGACTGCCGTGTTCAAAATTTGCCATCATGACGGCTCGCCTATATAAAGGTTGGTGGTTTACTTCTCTCTCTTAATTTCTTTACTTTCAAATCTCCTCTCACTCTCTCTTCGAAGATCGTCTGCCTCCCTTGCCGGTCTCGATTTTCCGGCGGTGTTTAGAGGTTCTTTCTCCCACTTCCGACCAAGGTTAGCCTTCTTTACTCAGTTCTTTGTCGTTGTTGGTTTGTTTCACTCATATTCTGGTTCTTGATGAGTTGCTGGGTTTGAATATGTGTGTCTGTTCGTCTGCTTGGTTTGTTTTTTTTTTTTGATCTATTTCGTTTGCTTTTGCTTTCTGTCTTCTTGTTTGTACTAACTTCGGTCGAGAGTCTCTAACCTGCTGCTTTTTCTCGGTCGATTGTAGATGTCCACTGATTCCATAGGCACATCTTCTTTCGGGGGTCTGACTTCAGAGTTCTCGACCGCGGAGGACGCGGGCGAAGAATGTTCATCGGTCCGTAATTCACCGGCTGAGTCTAGCCCTCAGGGCATTCTGCCTCCTTTCTTTAATATTAGGAGCACCATGACTATGGACGAGCTGGAATCGGCCTTCTTTGCTTACAAGTTCCCTAGTTGGATTAGGGCGCGGTTGCCCGAACCCGAGGAGAAGGTCGATGATATGTTGGCCGATGGTTGGGAGCCCTTCTACCTTCATCATTTCAAAATAGGGCTTAGGTTTCCAATCATGGGATTGGTCGAAGAGTTGTGTACTTGGTGTCAGATTCATCCAAGTCAGCTAACTCCCATGACTATTAGGCTTCTCCTGTGCGTCGACCGTTTGAAGGAGAAATACAACTTAGAGTTTACGGTCGAAGATTTTTTCTACTCGTACTTTGTGAAGCGCGAGAATCCCGAATTTGGGCGGTACGTTTTGAATGCTCGGTCGAATGCCCAGCTCTTGGTCTTAGGTTTTTCTTCTAACGAGACCAAGTGGAAGGACAAGTATTTTTTTGTTAAAGGGGTGACTCGTTTGTCAAAGGGGCTGGGTTACCCTCCATACTGGCGGGACTCTTGTAGGTTTTTTTTTTTTTTTTTTTTTTTTGGTCGAGTTTGATCTTGTTCTGACTGCTTTTCTTTTCAGCGAATTTTGGAACGAACTGCAGGTCTTCTCCTCGGGCGCGTGTTAGGAGCGAGGCCATTTTCGCTTTGTCGGCCGAATCCCGTGATTATAGGACGCTTTTGGGCGAGTTGTCTGTTAGTCGTCTTTGGGCTTTCACTAGAACAAGTAAGTTGTGTCGTGTTTCAAGTTCCTTCGATTGAACTTTGCTGACGTTTGTCTTTTCAGAATTATCCGACTACGTGATGTCCAAGCCTGAGGGTCAGAGAGCTTTGGCCATGCGGGCCATCATGCGCCAGATCCAGGCGGAGCAGGAGAAGGCCCATGCGTCCGGTTCTGCTGGGAATGAAGGGTCGGTCAAAGAGCGGTCTGAGCCGGCTGCTGATCCTGTCCGTCCTCCAAGTCCTGTTCCCTCGGAGACTGCTGCAGCTTCTGGCCCGGCAGTTCCAGGGGGTTCTCGGAAGCCTTCTCGCCCCCCGGTTTCGAAGGAAAAGCGGCCGATGGCGGGTGGCGAGGCGCCGGCCAAGAAGCGGACCAAGCATATTGGTCAAAAGCCTCGTGGCGATGGTCGTCACGTGATTGACTTCCCAGGGGATTCTTCTACTAGGGAGCTATCGGCCGAGATGATTGCGGCCGCGGACGGTTTTTTCTTTCCCCAGGACGAGGTGTGGTTGGGGTCCTTGTCCTTTACAAAATTCTATGAGATGTCTATCTCGAGCCTTTATAGGGTAAGTTCGTCTTTTGTTTGTTCTCTTAGGTGGTCTCTTTGTTTACCTTCTTTATCTTCAGGGGCTCCAAGGGGCGGTTGGTATGCGCAAGCATTTCGGCCCTGTTTTGCGGGACAGGCGGGCTCTTGAGGCTAAGTATCAGTCTGCCTCGGCCGAGTTAAAGGTGACTCAAGATGATTTGGGCAAAACGGTGGCTCAATGTGCTGAGGCTGTCAGCCGAGTTGAGAGAGTGGAGGCTCATAACGCTAGGCTAGAGGCCTCGATTGCTTCGAAGGATGCGGAGCTAAAGCGCCAGGCGGCGGAGTTGGAGGAGTTGAGGGCGGCGAATCGAACCTCACTCGATCGAATAGAGGAGCTCGAGAGCCGCGTTGAGAGCCTTACCGTTGAGGCAGCCCAAACTGAAGTCGTGATCAGATCCTTTTCTTTGGAACAAGTCATCAAGGGGTCTTTGACTCCTGAGTCTGCTCAGAAGGAACTGGACGCGTTGGCTGCTCTTCGTGAGGAGAGTTGAGCGAGTATCGTGTACCTTTTTCGATCTTTTGTGTACTTGTTGTAACCCCCCTTTTAATTAATGAAATTTCTATCTTTCCTTGTACTTTGTGCTGAATTTGTTTGTGAGGGGTGTAATCCCCCAGCTGTTTAATTGCAATTTAAGCATATTATTTCTATGTTCGCTGCCTTTGATTTTTGATATTTGTTGATCTTTTCGATCAGTCTGCTTCAAGGATTTCTGGGCTGCCCTTTGGGCAGTTTTTGCTCTTTGAGCAGTCGGTCTTCGCCCGAGACCCTCCAGATTTACCGGGGGCTTGCCTTTGGCAATTTTCGGGTTGCCCTTTGGGCAGTTTTTGCTCTTTGAGCAGTTGGTCTTCGCCCGAGATCCTCCGAATTTACCGGGGGCTTGCCTTTGGCAATTTTCGGGTTGCCCTTTGGGCAGTTTTTGCTCTTTGAGCAGTTGGTCTTCGCCCGAGACCCTCCAGATTTACCGGGGGTTTGCCTTTGGCAATTTTCGGGTTGCCCTTTGGGCAGTTTTTGCTCTTTGAGCAGTTGGTCTTCGTCCGAGACCCTCCGGATTTACCGGGGGCTTGCCTTTGGCAATTTTCGGGTTGCCCTTTGGGCAGTTTTTGCTCTTTGAGCAGTTGGTCTTCGCCCCGAGACCCTCCAGATTTACCGGGGGCTTGCCTTTGGCAATTTTCGGGTTGCCCTTTGGGCAGTTTTTGCTCTTTGAGCAGTTGGTCTTCGCCCGAGATCCTCCGGATTTACCGGGGGCTTGCCTTTGGCAATTTTTGGGTTACCCTTTCATGCAAACGTTATAGATTAAAAAATATTGCTATTTTATTGCATTGAGGTGGGGCCTTGTTAAAATCCCCTTTTTGGGGGGAAGAGTGCTCGTTATTACAATTATCATACTGTTTTCAAAATTGGTACCTTTTAAGGTGATGTATGTTCCAACTGTGCTCTATCTCCTTCCCTTCTTTGGTGAGCAGCTTGTAGGACCCTTTTCCGGATGCTCGTCCTACTTGGTATGGTCCTTCCCAGCTTTCGGCCAGTTTTCCATGGGCTTGATTTTTCGTGTTTTGGAACACCCTTCTGAGTACCCAATCTCCAGGTTGGAAGGCTCGTGCCTTGACTTTTTTGTTGTACTGCCTTGCTATCCCCATTTGGTATTCGGCTATTCTTCGCTGTGCGCTATTTCTTTTTTCGTCCGAAGTATCTCTCTCGAAAGCTAGGACTTGCTCATTGGCCCTCCCATTTAGTCTTTCTTGTGGTGATAGGATTTCCGTTGGGAGTACTGCTTCTGTTCCGTATACCATCGAGAAAGGGGTTTGCAATGTTGAAGTTCTGGGGGTTGTTCTGAATGCCCAGAGGACTTTGGGAAGGGCTTCGGGCCACAATCCTTTGGCTCCTTCCAGTTTTTTCTTAAGTGAGTCTACCACCGCCTTGTTGGATGCTTCGGCTTGGCCGTTGGCTTGGGGGTACCTTGGGGTCGAGTATGTAAGTCTTATGTTTAGCTGGTTGCAGAACTCTTTCAGAGTCTGCGCTATGAATTGGGGGCCGTTATCAGTGATAATTTCCCTTGGTATGCCGAACCTGCAGACGATGTGTTTCCAGATGAATTTTTGTACTTCTTGCTCTCTGACTCTTTCTAGTGCTTCAGCCTCTATCCATTTTGTGAAGTAATCGGTTACCATCAGTATATATCTTTTTCGACCTTGTGTGGATATCGGGAAAGGCCCGATGATATCCATCCCCCATTTGTCAAATGGCCATGGGGAGGTGATGCTGTGTAAATTTCCGGCTGGAAGGTTGGAGTAGTTGGCGTGTCTTTGGCATTTGTCGCACTTTTTTACATGTTCGGCCGCATCTGTCTTCATGGTTGGCCAGTAGTACCCGGCTCTGTGCGCTCTGAACGCTAGGCTTCTTCCTCCGGAATGGTTTCCGGCTGGTCCTTCATGGAGTTCTTTTAGCACTAGTTCGGCTTCAGGGAGGGAGATGCAGTTTAGGAAGGGACCGCTTATGGATCTTTTAAAAAGTAACCCTCCGATGATGCAAAACCTGGCAGCCTGGGCTCGCAGCTTCCTAGCCTCTGCCTTGTCTTCAGGTACTTGACCGTGATTGATGTAGCTGATGATTGGGGTTCTCCAATCACTTCGTTCTATGGCCAAGGCTTCTTCGTATTCGGTGGCTGCTTTGGGAAGGAAGGCGTATACGATTGGTCCGGTCAGCTCGTCTTTATGCATTGAAGCTCCGAGATTTGCCATAGCGTCGGCCCTTTCGTTTTCTTCTCTTGGGACTTGTTTTATTGTGGCCTTTTGGAAGCGTTTTATAAATCCTTTGGCTATCTTCAAATATTTGGCCATCTTTTCATTTCGGGCTTGGTATGTACCGTTTATTTGATTTACCACCAGCTGGGAGTCGCATTTGATTGTCAGATTGTGCGCTCCACTTTCTTTCGCCACTCTTAACCCTGCGATAAGGGCTTCGTATTCGGCCTCGTTGTTGGTGGCTGGGAATTCGCACCAAATTGCTTGAAGTATTGGGGGTAGATTTGGGGGCTTGAGGTATACGCCTAGACCGCTGCCGCTTTGCCTGCTAGCCCCGTCTACTTCTAGTATCCATTCATCAGTTGAGGGTGGTATTAGCTGGTTATTATTGACCGAAGCTGTTTCGGCCGGTGGAGCTTCGAAGTCAGCCATGAAATCTGCCAGCGCTTGAGATTTAATCGCTTTCTTTCCTTCGAAGGATATGTCGTGCTCGCTAAGTTCTAGAGCCCATTTCATTAACCTTCCGGATTTGTCGGGGGAGTGGATTGCGCTTCGAAGGGGTAGCGCGGTTATGACCGCGATTGGATGCCCTTGAAAGTACGCCCGAAGTTTCCTCGCAGCGAAAATGAGACTTAGAATGGCTTTTTCCAGGGTGGGATATCTGGTTTCGGCCGATGTTAGAGTCTTGCTCGCAAAGTACACTGGTTGTTGTTTTCCCCCGATTTCTTTGACCAGAATAGCGCTTACTGCGATCTCTGAGTGTGCCAGGTATAAATAAAGTTTTTCTCCCTCTTCTGGTTTTGCCAAGAGTGGGGGGCTGGTCAAGAAATCCTTGATATCGGCCAAGGCCTTGCTGCATTTTTCTGTCCATTCAAATTCTTTGGACTTTTTAAGAGCTTCGAAGAAAGGCTGGAATTTTTCCGAAGCCTTTGGGATGAACCGAGTTAACGCGGCTAGCCTTCCCGTGAGTTTTTGTACGTCCTTCTTGCTCCGAGGCTCTGCTATGTTCAAGATAGGTCTTATCTGATCCGGATTGGCCTCGATCCCCCTCTTCGTGACTAGATAGCCCAAGAATTTCCCTGCTCTTACCCCGAACTGCATTTTGTGGGGTTGAGCTTCATGTTATATTTTCTGAGTGTCTCGAAAGCCTGGCTCAAATGGTTTACATGGTGGGCCGCGTCTTCGGATTTAACCAGCATGTCATCGATGTAGACTTCCATGGTTTTTCCCAACTTATCAGCGAACATTTTGTTCATGAGCCTCTGGTATGTAGATCCTGCGTTTTTTAGGCCGAAAGGCATGACTTTGTAACAGTAGATCCCCCTCTCTGTGATGAAGGCAGTTTTTTCTTGATCGTTGGGATGCATCAAGATCTGGTTGTAACCTGAGTAGGCATCCATGAAGCTCAACATCTCGTAGCCCGCAGTTGCATCGATGGTGAGGTCGATATGTGGCAGCGGGAATGGATCTTTTGGGCACGACTTGTTCAGATCTGTGAAGTCGATGCAGATCCTCCATTTCCCATTCTTTTTCTTGACGACTACCACATTAGCAAGCCAGTCTGGGTATTGGACTTCTCTGATGGACCCGTTTGCGAGGAGTTTTTCGACTTCTTCGTTGATAATTTTGTTTCTTTCGGGGGCAAACCTTCTGCGTTTCTGTTTGACTGGTTTTGCGCCTTCTTTCACGTTCAGCTCGTGGGTTATGATTGCTGGGTCGATTCCAGTCATATCTTCATGTGACTAGGCGAAGCAGTCCTGGTTGGCTTTGAGGAAGCCTATCAGGTTTTCCCTTTCCAAGCCTTCTACTACGGCCCCAATTTGCACCGTTCTCGCCCCCTCCTGGTCAAGGGGGACTTCATCTACTTCGCCTTTGGCCGGGCTTCGGGGCGCGTTCAGCCGAGACGTTAATTGCTATTCCTCGACCCCCTTTTGCTTTAAGCAGTTGGCGTAGCATTCCTTGGAGGAGCTTTGTTCACCCTTTATCTGTCTTATTCCTCGCGGGGTTGGGAACTTGATAAGTTGGTGATATGTAGATGGGATTGCCTTCATATCGTGTATCCAGGGTCTTCCGAGTATTATGTTGTAAGCGGACCTTGAGCTTATCACGAGAAAGGTTGTGTGCAGATTAATCCCTTCTGTGAACACTGGTAGTTCGATCTCCCCGATTGTCGAGGTGGCTTTACCATCGAAGCCGATAAGGGAGACGGCCTTCCTTCGCATCATCCTCTCGTCCAGTTGCATATTTTTTAATGTTTCGAGGAATAGTAAGTTGGCCGAGCTTCCGTTATCCACCAATACTCTCTTTACGGTTAAGTTTGCTATCGAGATTTTGATTACTAATGCGTCGTGGTGCGGCGCATTGACCCCATTGGCCTCTTCTTCTGTGAAGGTGATAGAGTAGTTATTGGTCGTGGGTCCGTCTCTAATGCTATTTATGCTGAGGGAGTTTCTCAGTTTTCTCTTTGCTGCCGAGCTTGTTAATCCGCATATGTCGGATCCCCCAGCTATCATGTTGATCACCCTTTCTTCTTCCGCATTCGCGACTGGGACCGTTTTTGGAGGTCGGCGATTCTTATCGGCCTCGGCCGCGATTTCTCGCCCCTTTTCAGATAAATATTCCCGCAAGTGGCCTGCTTTTATTAGGTCGGCAATTTCTTTCTTGAGTGTCCAACAGTCATCTGTGTTGTGTCCATGGTCTCTATGGAATTGGCAGTATCGGGATTTATCTTTCCATGCTCCTGCGGGGTTCACTGGCTTGTCAGGCCATCTGACTCTGTCTCCCATTCCTTTAAGAATTGTAAGGGTTTCTCTGGTGGGAATGGTGAGTGGATAAGGTAGCAGTTCTTTTCTCTTTCGGCCGTGTTCGGAGTAATCTGGTCTAGACAGGCCGCTGTTGTTAGTCTCCTTGAAGTTGTTCCTCGGCCTTTCAGTTCTGCCGAAATTTCCAGTACTGTTTTGGCCGCGGGAGCTTGGCTTATTCTGGGAGCTTTTGTGATTTTTAGGTTGGAGCTCTTCCTCATACTCCATCGCTTCTTCGGCTTTTTCCAGAACGTCTTCGAAAGTGCGGGGTTTGATCAGTTTTAGAATCTCGTAAAACTTGGAGGTCTTCTGTAAGCCTTTGATGAAAGCTCTGGTGGCGCTCTTGTCTCGGCAGTCGGGGATGGCCATTTTGGTTTCCTTGAACCTTCTGACATACTGTCTGAGACTTTCAACACTCCCTTGTCTTAGATCATACAAATCATCTACGTCTTTCTCCTTCTTTCTGCTATCTGAGAATTGGTTCACGAATTTGGTGACTAGTGATGAGTACGACTTGATGCTTTTCTCCGGCAGAGCCGAATACCACCTCTGGGCGGTCCCCGTCAAGGTGGAACCGAAACTTTTGCACATAATTGCTTCCAAATCCTCTTCTGGGATATTGCAGGTTCCCATGCGATTTTTGTATCCGGCGATATGATCTTCAGGGTCTGTTGTTCCGTCATATGGTCTTATGTTTGAAATTGAGAACCTTTTAGGCATTTTCGTTTCTAGGATCCAGGATGTGAAGGGCATGTCAGAGTATCGCATTATTGACGACCTCATTGTGATTCTTTTTCCCGAAGTTCTTTGTACCAGGTCTTTGAGTTCTTTGATTTCCCGATCGTGGCATCTCTCTCGGTCTTTACGAGTGGATTTTGGGTCTATGGTCTTTTCATTGGAGCTGCTTGAATCATGTTGGTCGATGTTTTTACAGCTTTCTGTCGACCCGTCACTTTCTTCTGATGTTCCTCTACCGGAGTCTTCAAAGTTGAGCTTGCGCTTTCGGAGGGGCGAGTATTTCCGGCTCGATTGCCGGGTTTTCTCTTTGGACTTCCTTCTCGATTCTGCTTCTTTTTTCCACTGCTCCCTTTCTTCTTCAGCTTTCTTCAACATCTCAGTTAAGATCGCCAGTTGTTCCTCTGGCGTCTTTGGAACTTGATCTTCTACATTGATGGTATTAGGGTTCTCTGGAGCCATGTCTGAGAAAAGCAGGTGTGGACTGTAATTTGAATTTCGAATTTTCAACCTTAACCTTGTGTGTGAGGTTCGAGCCCCACGGTGGGCGCCAAACTGTGGTGCCAAATAAACCACAGCCAAATATTAGGCTAAGATTGCTTGAATAAAGTAGCTAAACAGCTTATAGATATGGTCTCACAGAGTTTTGTTCTAATGAGTAAAAATCGGATCCTTTTACAATCATCCCTACCCCTATTTATAGAGGGTATTTGGGGTCCTATTTCTATTTGGATTGGGACTCCTTATTTTCCTTGAATTCGGTCTCCTTTTTGAGCTCAATCTCTTCTAGGGCTTGATCTCCTTTTATCTATCTGGCTTTAAGAACCCTTATTTCAATAGGGGTTGGTCTTCGTTTTTCTACTGGGCTTTGGAAATCCTTGGCCTGGTACGATTATTCTTCCTTCGCGGATTTGGCGTTGGAAATCCGTGTTTAGTTAGGTAATCATTTGGTGGGCTGGAGCGCTTCGGTTTGGATTCTACTTTACTCGGCCGAGTTTAACTTCATTGGGTCTTTTGACCATGTCGGTCGAGCTTGACTAGCACGTTTCTTGGGCCCTTGTCCCCTTTTGTTCGGTCGAAGATAGCCTTTTTGGGTACCCTCTCCATATTCGACCGAGCTTGGTTTTAGGGTACCCTTTCTGTCTTCGGCCGAGCTTGGCTTTAGGCTTCGGTTCCCTCTGCTTGCTCTTACCTTCGACTATGACACCTTATGGTCATTTTCCCACCACATGTATAATTATATATTATAACTTATAATCTATGTGATTCACCTATCTATCTATTTTAAATACTTTAAATAATCATCATTTAAAAAAAAAAGGAGTAACTAACCGCACTAGATATCAAACATTCAAATTAGAATTAAAACAAAGTTGACACAAGAACAAAATATTATTCGTCTTAACGAGTCACATTATCATTATAAAAAAATATTCTAAAAATAATTTTTTAATGGAATAGTTTTAAAAAATTAGATTAAACAAAAATTTAAATGAAATTCTTTAAAATGGTTATTTTGAGATAAATTTAAAATGATGATTTATTTAAATTATCTAAAATAGATTATTAGACGAATTAAACCGAAAAAAGTTATAATGTTTAATTATATTTATATATTTTTAAAATTATTTTTATTTACATATTTATAAACTTATAAATTTTCTTAGTTAGGCCCATGTACAAATGGCCGTCTCAGTTAGCCCCCTGTACTTGTGATTTTGTTTCAATTAGCCCTTTGGTGCTGACGTGGCGTCTGACGTGGTCATTTGATGTGTGACCTTGATGACACATGGCAGTCCACATCACACATCAGACAACCACGTTAGATGCCACATCAGCACCGAGGGGCTAACTGAGACAAAATCACAAGTACAGGGGGCTAACTGAGACGACCATTTGTACAGGGGCTAACTGAAAAATATATACAAGTATAGGGGCTATGTATTATTTATCCCAATAAATAATTAATACATTAAAAAGTAAGAAGAAACATTAATGCATGTTATTTTTTAAAATAAAAAATACTAATTTTTTTATTTAAATTCTTATGTTTTTTTTTCTTTTACAATATTACTCTTTTAATTTGATAATAAGTGTATTATTGTTTTATTTTTAAAATAAAGTTATTTTGAAATAACTTTTTATTTATTAAAATTGTAAATATAATTTAAAATACATGTTATTAATGTTTAAAAGATAAAAGAAAAGAGTATATAGGTAAATGCAATAATTGTTCATTGGGAATTTAAGATGTGAGTAAAAAAATAATTAATATACTAAAAAATTAAATTGCATTTAAAATACCACTTTTTAAATTCTGAATGAACAATTAATGCAATTCTTTTTTAAAAAAATGCAAAATAAGTGCTTATTATAATTGTTTGAAAAAAAAATTACCTCTAAATTTTTTAAAATTTTATTTAATTTGATAATAAGGTATATTAATTTTTTTAAGAATACTTTCAAATTTGAAATAACTTTTATCCATTAAAATTATAAATATAATTTACGATACATAAAATATAAAAAAAAATTAAAATAAAATAGGATAACTTTTATCCATTAAACCATGATGATTTTTTTTCTTTCTAATTATTTGATTGTAAGTAATCATAATAGTATATTTTAAATTTCATTTAATTGATTTCATCTATTTTATAACTTAAATCAACTAAAATTGAAAATAGTTTAATTTAAACATTATTAACTCGAACCAAAATTAAAATTTAAATAAATTAATTTAATATTCTTAATTGAAACTTTGATCGATTTGATTCTATTCTATTGGATATTAATAGTATTTTAAATAAATGTTTAGTTTTTTTATCGTATTTACTAATATATAAATATATTATGTTCAAACTAAATATACAAATTTGAAAACATAATAAAATAAATAAACTACTAAAAAATAAAATATCTAAATAAAAAATAAAATAAATAAATAAATATATTTAATGAATTTTTAATTTTTGAAATAAAATAAATTTCCCCATATATAGATGATTTAAATAAGAACATCAAATTATGGAGGGTCTTACTAAAGATAAGGGTCTACCCTTATCTATATCTTTCTAGGAAGGATAAGGGTAGGATTTGGACCCTAAAAAATTTTTAGGGTCTAATAAGAGTTTGGGTAAGGGTAGACCCAAACCCTTACTTTTTCCAAGCTTACTAAAACTACATGTATAATACTTGCATATAGGTGTTTAAAATACAAGACACGTCAGGTGCGAGTAATCAACGTGCAAATTCATATATACATAAAGGGTGGTCTAAGATAAAAATAGAAGCTGAGGGGGTAAAGTGAGAGGAACGTAGTACACGGAGCTAACTGAAATTAAATATAAAGTGTAGGGGATATATGTTTCAACCTTAAATTTTGAAAATATACATTATCAATTAGACTATATATTTCTGGAGATTCAAATACATAATATGACTAAGAAAATCTCTATTTTTTTGTTATTTAATTGGATAATATATATATATATATACAAATATAAATGTATATGTATACTTTATTTTAAAACACCTAACAAAATCAATAACAAACCAAAAGTAAAACCTACCTACATCCTAAGGACAAATCAAAAGAAAGTTCCAAGATGAAATAGCTCCTACAAAACACAACTATTACGAGACCAAGGTTAACACCAACTATTTACAATGTTAATGTTCACATATTTAGACACCATCAAAACATTACTCTTCATATTGGACCACATATTTATCAAACTTTTGTATGTCCTAGAAAAAAAGTCATTGAACAAAAGTCATTGAACATCTCAATATTAAAATGGGGGTTCTTCCCATAAGCTTTCATGTTAAGAAAATTAACTTATGTAAATCAAGAAAAAATCTAATTCGAGAAACCTACATTATTTTTAAACATTTGGAAAGCACTTGAGAAACCTACGTATTATTCGAGAAACTTACATCATCTTAAGACATTAAGATAAATAACAATAAAAAATACACACTTGAAAAAAAAAAAATTATGCACACTCACAATTCGCATTATAAAAGATTTATTTATCCTTAAAATGAGTGATCCATATGCCTAATCAATCTTTAAAAGGCAATTCATTATGAACAACCAACCAAAATATAACATTGGGTTTAGAAACTTGATCCTTTCAAACTAAAAAATACCAATTTACATTTCTATATTTATTCCAAATACCATCTAGGGTATTTTTACATTGAATCTACCAAGCTTTTCACACCAATCCAAAAAATCAAATCCCTATTCATTCTAATATTCAAATCATGTTAAAATAACCAACAAGAAAATGTCAAGTACTATTCCTCCAAATGATTTTCATCATGACAATTTTATGAATATCAACATTCTAGTAATTTAATTTATGGAAATAAGTCACACAATATACCACAATTTATCCAAGGGTCTAATCAAAAAGAAAATCTAGTTCATCTACTTAGAATATAGTCAAACATAAACTTAAACTCATTTCTAAATTTTAGGATGCTTTTTCAATACTAACTACATTGAGATGTCTTCACAATCCCCTTGAAACTAAGCTTGGAAAGTTTAGTATGAACTACCCATTTAGCGTATAAATATCGAAATCATTTTCTAAATATTCTTAGCTATTTAAGCTTTATTCATATAACCAACCAAAACTAACCCTAAAACACCTTTAATCATAGGTTTACAAATAGTCTCCCAAGCAAAAAGGTTCTTTTTATCCCTCTCATAACCACTCCACAAGAATGCCCTACATTTGAGCAACAATTTATTTAGGAAAAATAATTATTTGGCAAAAAAAAAAAAGAAAGAAAAGAAATCTATACAAAACTGAATGAAGTAAAACAACCTACCTCCGTAAGATAAATAGATATTAAAACAAGCACCTATCACCTTACCGAACTTATTCAGCAAACATATACAATTATTCTTTTTTAAATTGAAAGACAGAAGCGATACTCCCAAATATTTAACAAGGAAAAATTTCTTCTTTAAAACCAATAAAATGAATAATTGTTTTTCTCAAATTCAAATCAACATAAAAAAACAAAAGTAATATTCTTATTAAGGTTAAAAGACATGCCAGAAATATGTTTAAACTCATTTAAAACAACTTAAATTCAACATGTGAAAACTAAATCAACACAAAGCAATTATCATCTATGAAGACTAAAAAAATATTCATTCTCGAAAAGTACTCCAGATATAAAACTAACAAACTAAAAGAATACTTACAATCAAATAAAACTTCCTCAACAAACTGAATAACTAGAGTCATAAGCATTTCTTAAGTCAATCTTCATTGCACACCAACAATGACCTCTATCCATTTGGTAATTTTAGATTAAATAATTAACACTAAGTTATTATTCCTAATAACCTTACCTTGAATAAACATAAACTAAGCACAACAACTCAATTTCCCTAAAATCTTAGATAACCTATTAATGAGGATTTAGAGACAATTTTAAAAATAATATTCCAACAAGTAAAACGACTAAAATTAATAAATTTATTAGGATTCTTCTTGTTAGAGATTATACAAGGTATTATGGTATTGAATTGTTTCAACGTATGACCTTAAGAAAAAGAAAACATCATGCACATCAACACCCAGAGCCTTATCATTTTCCATACTAAATGAAGCATTTTGTATCTCCTTATTTGGAACAATATCCAATGGATTTCAAGAATTTTCATTGGAAGTCAAACTATATACTTTAAACAATTCAAAGTTAACAAATGTCTTTCCACTAAACTCATACAATATACCACTAAAACAGTTGAGCAATTCTCAATTAATAACTTACTAATCTTTATTTATTGTACTATTATAAAGTCTCAAATAAACTATTTTATTTCTCACTTATCTCAATATAAATAAGTTATGAAATTAATATTTTGATCTCTCAGTTTAACCCATTCAATTTTACCTTTATACTTGAAAAAAAAAAAACTCGCATCTTTTAGCAAATTCATATAGACTTTATGTAGGACTTTCTCCTCCAACTATAAAAATTCATAGAGACCATTTAACACCTTTCTCATCAATTAAAGTTTGTCTAATATCTCATTATAACAATGTTTGTATAACCTTCATAAATTATTTTTTTAATTTAATTTATTTGTTAATTTCATCTATAACATAAAAATTCTGCTTATAACCATAATCCTGCTCAAAGCATATATTATAATTAAAGGGTAATCTACTTAATTAACCTACATACTATAAAACCTAAATAACTTTATACCCTTAGCCTAAACATCAATTGATCAATGAACAATAACTAGAAATTCTACTAATAATAACTACATACAAAAATTTCTTACTTCCTTACCCCATTTAATACTCTGAAATGAATATCCAGATTAGCCCATATTCAATAAGATTTCATCCGATTATTTTCCAAGAATACTTACTACCAACACTTCTTATATGAAACATCAAATTCCTTAACATACATGTAACAAAATCATCACTATCTCCTACATTAGTTTCATTACCTCTCTATTTAAAATTAGTTCTAAGCACAAAATTAAAAATCCTATTGGATAACTAAAAGGACATTATCTACATTCATAGAATTAAAAGTATTCTACAACTTATTTCTTTCTTATTTACAATATAATTTATAGACTAAAGTCCAAAAAAATAAAACTCTATTTATAGTCACCTCACATTGTAACCAATGAATCCTCTACAAAAAATGACCAAAATAACATCTTACTTATTATTTACCAATCAAATTCAATTACACCTAATCCCACCATTAGTAATCATACCCTAATCTCTAACTCATATCTGTACAAATTTTATCTATTCTTACCCAAGATTTTAAAATTCCCTAGCCTATAAAATTATTTGAAGCAATCAGATAATTCATTGCGAGTTGTTTAATAGAGGCCATTAAGACCCTTAATATACTTTTTAATGGTCAACTTCTAAACTCCGCCCTTTTCAACCCCTCCAATACTTAGCACTTTTCAACTCTTACTATGCCCGAAAATTTTACCAGTACTACCTTTACCAGCAACACCATTTTATTACAATTGTCCCTACTACAGTTGTTAGGGTGTCAAACCCAATACCACATCGGTATTGCAAGAGATAATACCTTGTATATAAAGTATCTAGAGAACTCCATTAGTATGAGACCTTTTGGGTTGTGGTACTTAAGAACAAATACGTGCAGGCCCGGTCTTGATCCAAAGTCGACAATATCATACTAATATAAGAGATGAGGAGCGGCTCTGAAGGGTCCAACAAGTGGTGTCAAAGCCTCATTTAGAGATGGAGCCCGTGATAAGATCCATGGTGTGCCTTATGTCGAAAGTCTTCCTGATAAATCAGGTGGTCAGGAGGTGAGTCCCACTGGTTAGTGACGGCGGTACAGGATAATTTGATGGATCGGTAGATTAGTTAAAGGGGAGACCAGTGATCAATGGGCCGGTGAATTATCTCGAAGGGAGACTACGCGATGTGTGATTCTTGGTTTGAAGGATCGGTGGACTAACTCGAGGGGAGACGATGTGGCCTTGGTTCAAATGGGATGATTGTTAGGGTGTCAAACCAATACCACATTGGTAATACAAGAGGATAATACCTTATATAGTATCTAGAGAACTCCATTAGTATGAAGTCTTTTGGGTGGTGGTACCTAGGAATAAATCCATGCGAACTAGGCCCTGGTCCAAAGCGGGCAGTATCATACTAACGTGGGAGTTAAGCCTCTAGGGAGTCCAAGAACAGTAACCTATTTTTTCTTCTCACGGCCTCCATCAACATTATTACTCCATCTTGGTTCTCAATAACAATAATTAATTCTTTCTCCAAATTATTATCATTATTTTCATTTATTTGCTCTCGTCACATATATTATCTAAATTAGCTTCAATAACATTTGGAACCTCATTCCTTTAATTTATTTTATTCTCTTTACAATTTTGCCTCTCATGACTAACTTGGTAACAAATTGGACATTCTAATTATCTCCATTCATATTCAATTGGCTGATGATTATATATCAATCCATCCTTACCCTTTAAAACTATTATTTTAGGGAATTCATCTTAGACATTCATTTCTATTAATAACCTCGTAGTACCACTCTAGAATGGCCGAAAGTACATTGATCAACATAAATTTATCTCTCACATCTCGATCCTATTTGGTTAAACATTTCAAATTCCCAAAATTATTAAGCTAATACACGCAATTCCGTACATGGTCTCTTCTTAAGGCCTCCATCTAATACTCCATTCAATCGTCCTATTCCCTCAATATCAAAGGTTTATGAATAAAAATGTAAGGTCTAACTATAAATATAACATCTCTTTCTTCTCCATTTTGAAAGACAAATGCAAACATATTAAATTTATCATATAGATAGAGGATAAACCTTGCCTTCTCCAATGGGTCAAAGTAAACCCTTTAACTCATAAAAATTGTGGAGATCCATCCAAAACACCTACCATAAGAACATATGTACATCTTTTATCACTACTTTGATTTCATTCTCATGAATATATACCATTCATCGACCACTTTTAAATTCAAGTGGCACAAAATGAAGCCCATTCTCCTCTACTCTCATTGTATTATTCCCTACAATCTCTACCTAAGATTTCTAAGGACAATCTTCAAAAGAATTTTCCATGTTTCTAGATTTTTCAATATTATTTTCCTTTAAACCCTTTCTATTAACTTCTAATAATATAATAACATTCCTTAAGTTCAGAAGAAGCTATTCCAAGCTCCGTAGTAGTTACATTAATCTTATAATCTTCTGGTATCATCGACAAATGCACCCATCCTACTAGAGTTTACAAAAGCACCCATTGTTATCATCGACAAATGCACCCATCCTACTAGAGTTTACAAAAGCACCCATGATTACCCAATGTTTTTAAAACCGGACTGGACCGGCCAATTGAACCGTTTAAACCGAGAACCTGGCGTCTATCCGGTTTGGTTTTATTGTAAAACTGATTTTTTTTTTTAAAAAAAAAAGGGTCAAACCCAGTAAAATCCGAATTTTTTAAAATATATATTTTTAAAAAATTAAAATTTTAATTTATTTTAGTTTATTTGGTTTGTTTGATATAATTGTTTTATTTTTTTGAACAAATTTAAAATTTTAAAAATAATAATATAAATATTGTTTTCATTTTAAGTATATAATATGAATATTGTGTGGTTTATTTTATTAACAATTAATTCATATTGATAAATTTATTTTTAAGTATGTTTAATTATAATTTTAATTAAAAATATATTTATTTTTTAAAATAAATATAAATTGATTTTACATTTTAATATTATATAATATATATAAAATAATTATTTTATTAAAATTTAAAAAATCTAATTCAATTTGATTCAATCTGGTCGAACCTTTAAAATTGTGTTCCCCTTTATGAAACGGGTACGATATCCGGTCCGATTTTAAAAATATTTCTATAACCTCACGGGACAATCAAATTCACCTTTTCAAATTGCCTAAACCTAAGAAAGTAATACATTATTTAATAATATGGATATTAATTTTTATTTTAATTATTTTAATTAAAAATAATAATTAAATAGAAATCTACCGTTCTTATATTAAATTTTAAAATATTCAATCTCAAAACATTGTTATGTCATGTCTTTATTCCCCTCTTTTCTTACTTTTTAGAAACGCATAATTTCAAAATCTTACATTCACATATAATAATATAATTTTTAATAATATTTCAATATTGTATTAGTTTTAAAGTGACCACTACTTCCATAAACTAAACATATTTTCATGATTTACCATATCTGATACAAAGAAAAAACAGTTATCTGTTACTAATAGATTAGAGCTTCATCAGAAAACACTTAGTCTAGTTAGTTTATTAATTAAGAAAAGATTATAAATTGTTAAGCACAATGTCAATAATTATAACTATGATTATTAAATTGAATTGACATAATTTATTTTTAAATCATCAAGACGTTAATTTAGTGATCGGACTTTACTTCTATTGATTTATTATTTTAAACTAGTAAATCGCTAGCGCGACTCGCCTGGTTTTTATAAAATTTAATTTATAAATTTTTATATAAAAATAATATTTATATTTTATATAACTTATTGAAATTACAATTAATTTTATTATAATTTATCTCTCTATTTTATTGACAAATTGGTATTTAATTTGAAATTTTCTAAATTATTTATTTAAAAAGTTGAAGATAAAAATAATTTTAAAAAATATATTAAATTAAAAATATTTTAAAATAATATTTTAAAATCTCTCGAACAAATTTTAATTTATATGTTTATTTTTAAAAATATATGAGGTGTATATTTTCTTCTGATTGATTTAATTATTCTTACATATTTATACTTTTTATTTTATTTTTAAAATATGATTTTATGTGTAAATTTTATATTATTAATATCAAAATTATTTAATGAATATTGAGATTTTTTAAAAATATTTTTTTATAAATACTTAAAAATTATTAACTTTTATAAATGCAGTAATTTTGAAACTTTCCAAACCACGTACAATTGATTAATATGAGTAGTTCTAAAGACCATTAATATTATCACAAATATTTTTCATTTATTTTCATTTAAAATACTTTATCAATGCATTGATATTATTCATTAAAACTAATACAATATTAAAAATAAATAAATAAATCTTTAAATATCTAATAAAATTTTGAAAATAAAATATTATACTTAAACAGAAAATAATTTATAACGATCACTATTTCTTCTTCTTCTTTCTTTTTTTAAACCTTTTCAAATATAATCTATATCACTAAATTAGATAACATAAAATTTTGAATCGAGCGAAATATACTAACCAATATTTCAATTTTGAATAAGAGTATTTTACATAATGAATATTATATTATTTATTTAAAATAAATATAATATTTAAAAGACCTTTAAATTAACTACATGATTTTCTTCTCATGGTTTTAGTGTATCACTAAATTTAAATTTTTCTTTAGTTTTCTAAAAAAATTTATTTTCTTATATTTAAAAGACCTGTATAAAAACAAAAAAAAAAAAGAATTAAAGAATAAAATCAAAAGAAAATAAAATATATTAAAAATATTGAGTGTCACATTTTTATACCTAAGTGAAAAAAAAAAAATTAAATTAGAAAATAGAAGACATCAATTAATTTTTAATTTTGTTATTAATTTAACTGACAATAAAAATTGACTTTTCATTTTTTTTTCCCGAGACATTCACACATTTTTCCATATTTTTTAAACAATTTTCTATATCAAAAAATAAAGAAATATTTCATTTATAAATTTATTTGACTATAGAAAATTTATTGAAATTTTAAAATCCAAAAATTTTATTGTAAAACTAAAATTATAATTAAAAAAATGGAATGATATTGAAAATGTATAGAGAGAAGTTAATTAGAACTAACCATTTCTAGTTCCTACCAATCAACATCTCTGATGATATAGCCAACCATTTCTCATATAAAACTAAAAACACACACAATCATGTGAGAACATGGAATATATTTACAGAAAATAAGAAAATGTAATACAAACTACAACAAGATAAACCTTATCTATGCCGTTGCAGTTATTTTAGGAACAGATCTGTTAAGTTTGTTGTTTTTTATTTTTGATATTATCAAATGATTGCTTTAGAGATTATATGGGGATTATGTTTTTGATGTACTTGTCTATTTAAGCCTCTCAGGTCTATGAATAAAATCATCCAACTTTATAAATTACTGTTACAAGTCTTTATGGTATCAGAGCCATCTGTGCTCCAACGAGTTATTTATCTTTTTTTTCATGGCTACTATATTTGTTACCAATCCAGAAAATACATCATCTTCATCAAACACCACTCATACGGTAGTTCAATTTAATCCCTCCTCTCAACTTCCGATCAAACTTAGTGGAAGCTCAAATTTTCTGATATGGAAAGCGCAATCTCTATGTTAATGCATGGGCATAACATTTACAGTCATTTAGATGGTACTATCCTTGCTCCTGATCCCCACATTACAGAAAATAATTAACAAATACCCAATTCTGCTTATTTGCTTTGGTTTCGTCAGGACCAGTTGATTCAAAATGCTCTTATTGCATCCGTTGAACCTACTATTGCTTCCACAGTTGCTGTTGCTGCTACTTCCAAACAGGCATGGGACTCGCTTCATCTTGCATTTGCCAACAAGTCTCAAACACGAATTTTCAGTCTTCATGATCAGCTTGCTCGTTATTCACGTGATTCTCAGTCTATTGTAGAGTATTTTCGTCACGTTCGTTCGCTTGCTGATGAGCTTGCTACTGCCGACTCCCCTGTTTCAAATGAAGAATTGATTGTTAAAATTTTGAGTTGTCTTGAAACTGAATTTCGTGAAATCTCTGCAGCTATTCGCGCTAGAGATGCTGCTATTTCTTATGAGGAGTTATATGAAAAACTTTTGGATCACGAGTTGTTTCTTAAACATGAAGACTCAAAGAAATCTGCTACTCCAATCACTGCTGCTGTTGTTCAAAAACTTCAGCAATCCTCTTCTTCTCGTCCTGCACAACAGGGTAAACACTGGCGTGGACCTGCTCTACCACAACGGTATTCTACTTCTCCACAATATCAATCTGTTGGTCGTCCTTCATGGCGTCCACCATCATTACCTGATACTAGTCCCGTACGTTGTCAGCTTTGTGATAAACTTGGACATATTGCTAGCGTTTGTCGTTCTCGTTTTCACAATCATCTTCAGGCGAAGGCGAACTATATGAGCAGCTTTGTTCAATCAAATTAGCCCTGGGTTGTTGATTCCGGTGCGTCTCATCATATTATAGGTGATGTATCCAATCTCACTACGATGCAAGCATATCATGGTTCAGACGATGTATCTATGGGAAACGGTAACACCATTCCTATCTCGCATACCGGTACTGCTCATGTGCATTCCTCTTCTCGCTCTTTTAAACTTTCTCATACACTTTGTGCACCTTAAATTAAAACAAACTTGATTTCTGTTGCTCAATTTTGTCGTGATAATCACACCTCCATTGAATTTTTTCCCTCTGCCTTTTGTGTGAAGGATCTGACTTCGGGGAACCTGCTAGTGAGCGGACGGAATAGGAGTGGATTATATGAATGGCCTCACACGGTGACTTCTCCTCAAGTTAATGTGGCTTGTTCCTCCCCTTCACTGTCACTTTGGCATCATCACTTAGGTCATCCCCATCGTCAAGTTTTAAATAAAATTGTTTCACAGTATTCTTTGGCTACCTCAGCGTCTAAGTCATTCCAGTTTTGTAATTCCTGTGTTTCCAATAAAATGCATCGGTTGCCATTTCATGATAGTTCTTTATGTACATCGCATCCTTTACAAATTATTTTCTGTGATTTATGGGGACCTTCGCCTATTAAATCTATTGATAATAAGTTGTACTATGCTTTGTTTGTTGATCATCACTCTAAATATATGTGGCTTTATAACATCAGTTCCAAGTCCGACGTTCAACATATTTTTAAAATCCTGCATCCTCTTCTTGAACGATCTTTTAATCATAAAATTTTATCTTTTTATTCTGATGGGGGAGGGGAGTTTACTGGCTTATCTCAATATTTCAAAGATATGGGCATTGAACATTTTCTTACTCCTCCATATACACCACAAAGGGTTACTGTCGTTGAACGTCGTCATCGTCATATCATTGAAACAGCTCGAACTCTTTTGCAGCAGTCTCATATGCCTGCTTGTTTTTGGACTTTTGCTTGCTCTCTGGCTTCACGCTATGCACAATGAGTATAATGCCTTGATGCGTAATGGGACTTGGGAACTTGTTCCTATGGATCCTTCTATGAATGTGGTTGATTGCAGGTGGATTTTTCGCATCAAATATTCTCCAGATGGTACCATTGAGCGATACAAGGCACGCTTGGTTGCCAAGGGTTTTACTCAACGCCCAGGCATTGATTATGACTCCACTTTTAGTCCAGTTGTGAAGCCCGCTACGGTTCGATTGGTTCTTGCAATTGCGGTACAACGAGGTTGGAGTATTCGCCAACTTGATGTGAATAATGCCTTTTTACAAGGTCGTTTGGATGATATTGTTTAAATGCGTCAGCCACCCGGTTTTGAAGACAATTCTCACCCTGCCCATGTTTGTAAGTTACGTAGAGCTATTTATGGGCTTAAACAGGCACCAAGGTCTTGGTATACTGAGTTGCGCTCGTACCTACTTTCTGATGGCTTTATCATGTCCAAGTCAGATACCTCTTTGTTTACTTTTCATCGGTTTAGTGTTACTGTGTTTTTACTTGTCTACGTGGATGACATCATTGTCACAGGCAGTCACGCAATGGAGGTTCACAATGTTATTAAAGGCCTGGCTACTCGTTTTTTTATTAAGGACTTGGGTCTTCTCAATTACTTCTTGGGCATTCAGGTGATCCATCATGAAGCTGGTCTTTATCTTTCTCAGGCTAAGTATATCTCTGATATTCTCACAGATTCTGGTATGCAAGCCAGTGAAGGTGTTGTCACGCCTATGACTACGTCTTCAGATATTTTTGATGTTCATGGTACTTCAGTGAATGCTACAGGTTATCGAACCCTTGTTGGTAAGCTACAATATTTTTCGTTCACTCGTCTTGACATTACGCATTCGGTAAATCGGTTATCCTAGTTCATGCATCATCCTCTAGAGGTCCATTGGCGTGCACTAAAATGGCTTTTGCGTTACCTTCGCCATACTTGCTCTCATGGCCTCCACATCACCAAAGAACAGAATTCTCGGTTGTTTGTGTACTCTAATTCAGATTGGGCCGGCGATCCCTCTGACCGTACTTCTACCATAGTTTATATTGTGTATTTTGGTTCTACACCTATCAGTTGGTCATCGAAGAAACAACGGGCTGTCTCTCGCTCATCCACTGAAGCCGAATATAGGGCTGTCGCTTGTGCACTTGCCGAAACCAATTGGCTGACTAATTTACTCTATGAACTTCGCATTCCGCTCTCCTCCATACCAACGGTTTACTGTGATAATGTGAGTGCAACTTATCTTTGTCACAATCCGGTCTTTCATAGTCGCATGAAGCACATTGCGATTGATTTTCATTTTATCCGAGATCAAGTTCAAAAAAAGCAAGTGAATGTTCAACATCTTCATTCGGCTGATCAGGTAGCTGATCTTCTCACTAAGCCATTGTCCAAGTCGGCTTTCCTTCGTTGTTTTCGCAAGTTATCGCTTGTGGATACAACCGTCAACTTGAGAGGGGTGTAATACAAACTACAACAAGATAAACCTTATCTATGCCGTTGCAGTTATTTTAGGAATAGATCTGTTAAGTTCGTTGTTTTTTTATTTTTGATATTATCAGATGATTGCTTTAGAGATTATATGGGGATTATGTTTTTGATGTACTTGTCTATTTAAGCCTCTCAGATCTATGAATAAAATCATCCAACTTTATAAATTACTGTTACAAGTCTTTAAAATGCACATCATTAAAAAGTAAAAATTGAGAACTAATAATAATAATCACTATATTAACAACACAAAAATATATTGCTAAATTTACATTGCTATGGTAGAAAAAGAGATAATACATGAATGCAAACATTCTCATAGAAAAGTGAGAGAAAGAGAGAATATTACCAATTTTTACGTAATTGTATTTCCATTTTTTTGGTTGAGAGTGGACGAAATATATATACAAACATAAAAAACGTTAGACATATGAAAAGTTGGTAATAAAGTGAAAATTAAATATAATTAATAGAAATTTAATAGTAGTTTTAAATTTTTTAAGAATATTTTTATAATATTCTTTTTGAATTCCAATGATCCAAAAGGAGAGAGAATACGAACAAATAAAACTTGCCATTTCTACTATTTAATAATAAATATTGAAAATGGCATAAATGTAAATAATAAGGAAATATAAACCTCATTTCATAAACCCCTACAGAGAAACCCTTTTATATAGATATATAGAACATATTTTCATGATTTACAATATCTGATACAAAGAAGAAACAGTTATCTGTTACTAATAGATTAGAGGTTCATCAGAAAACAGTTAGTCTAGTTAGTTTATTAATTAAGAAAAGATTATAAATTGTTAAGCACAATATCAATAACTATAACTATGATTATTAAATTGAATTGACATAATTTATTTTTAAATCATCAAAACGTTAATTTAGTGATCGGACTTTACTTCTATTGATTTATTATTTTAAATATATAGTATTTTAATTTTTCTATCGACCTTAAAAATTAAATCGTAGCAATTTTAAATCGATTAAACAGTTTTATGTGATTAGTCTATATTTATTATTATTGATAATTAATTGTAATAATTATATACTTTTTACGGATTCGACACTTGAACCAATAAAAGACCTCTTCTAAATAAGAGTTGAATAAAATTAAAAAATAAAAATAAAATAAAATAACCCTGTAAATGAAAGTTGAAAGGTGGTCGGTATTATTGAATATTATATATATATATATATATATATATATATATATATATATATAATAAATGAATTGTTGTTTGGAAACTAGCATGCTTAGGAGGAAAAGCTGTCACAGCGAATGGGTACAGCATCTGAATCTCCGAACAGAACAGCTAGAATAAAATTCGAAATTTAATTCTTATAGGTTCAAAAGTGACGGATTCTTTCATGTGTTGATTTTGATTACACCTATCTATTCTATCTTATTCTTACAGTGAGTGAGTGTCACTGTCAACTACAATCAATTCAAACCTCTTACTTCTTTCTAGAATTCAACGTTCGTTCATTTGCAAAACTTATATGCCAATTACCATTTTCATTTCACAACATTCCCTCCTAAAAAACTCGGTCTTTCATTTTAAAAAGTATAGTAAATTATTTTAATTTTTTTAATGAAAAATAATTATTATTACTTTAGTAAATTAAAAAAAAAAAGTGATTGTAGCTGAATTTTTTTAATTAAAATAATAATTTTTTTACTGACATTTCAAGACTTAAAATTTGAAAAAGAAAAACATTACCATTTAAATCATTGTTAGGTATTAGCCATTCTATTATTATGTATTAGCAGTTTTATTTTTTTATAATAGCATATTCTTGAAATACAACGACAAATTAAATTTATTTTTATATTAATTATAATTTTAGTCGTTTAGAATATCATATACCATTTAAATAAATGTGATAGTTTCAAAATGTTTATTTCCAGAAAAGTTTAATGGCATATATTTTATAGTGACGGGAAATTAAATGCGCCTGCATGCTCTTCTTCAAGTTCAATCGGTAGTAAGGAGCTCAACTTCATATTCGTGATTTTGGGTAGGTTCTGTAATCAACGGATTTGGTAATAGAAAAGGATTCGAAACCTATTTTAGAAAAAATATAATTGATTTAAAAATGATATATGTGAAAGTGGATTCTAATTTAAAAAATTATCCTGAGAATTCTAACTAGAATATGGAATATGGTTCCTTTAATCTAATGCTATAAAAATGATGCTAAATATATTATTAGATATGTTGAAAGAACCATATAGATTATGTTAGTTAGATTCAAAAGGTGTCAAATAGAAGTCCGAAAATACACGAAGGTAGAGATTTTGAGTTTCAGAATCAACTCATGTCATCCTATAAACATCATTTAGAGGGAGTTTAAGAGCTTGTGCATGAGCTAGGTTCGAGGATGAAAAAGTGTTATTCCGGTGGTAACTTATATTTATTATTATATAATAAATTTGTTCCTTATTCTCTGACCGTAACTTTTCCGGTATAAATGTTCATACAAAAATTTATATTTTACTTTCTATCTATATTATTTACCATTTATATAGCGATTGTAATGTTATATATTTTGGGTTAGCTGATTCTAGTTGGATTTAGGGTAGCAATATTGTCACCTACGTAATATGTATGTACACCCCACTCTTTTATTCATTTTTTCAAAATCCCAAAAATAACCTTGTAATATAATTTCGAAAAGAGCAAACATATGTTAAGGAACAAACACTACTGCCATATTCATTATATAAATTATTTTAATAGTATAATTTATAATAAATATATTTATAAATTAGAAAATAAAAATTAACCTATATTTAATTAAATTTACATTTTAATATTTATTAAGAATAATTAATTTGTGTTTTTTTAATTATTTAATATTATTATTATTTATTAATTTATTTATTTTATAAATAAACTATATAGTAAAATAGATGGAAGAAATTATAATAAAACTCGTAAAGAAACAATAATATTAAAAATATTTATATGAATAAATTTATTTTATTTTTATAATTTATATATATGATATAGTATTTTCTAAAATTTATATTATTTAGTAATAAATTTAATTAATTTCTATTTATATCATAACAAAAATTTATGGGGAGATATCATCAAATTTTTTTATTATAGTTGATATTGCATTTATTGCAGGATATAAAAATTACTAACACTTAATATTTTAAGGGTAATATTGTAAATACATCACTTTAGGGGTGTACATACAGATTATTAGGGGTTTCAATATCATTCCTCTTGGATTTAATGTTCTGTGGGTTAGTTTAATTTAGACCCAAATCTGTTGACATGATCTAGATCCACCTTTGACCCGCGTGTCTACTCGAGTCCTTCATTTAACCTACTTATATAATGTTCTTTTTGTTATCTTGAATAGTATTAGTGAGATAGCTTTGTTGCTGTTCGACTATTCTCACTTCTACCCTACTAGGATTTTGTCAATTTGCTTTATTTTTAATAGTTTTTATCATAATCTTTCTAATTAAAACTTTGAGATCTTGTAATTGCTTTGATTCACCCGGTCTCTCTTCACTTCCATGATTATAGCTGAATTCGGCAAACCACGTAAAATTGTGTCGCTTGATGTTGGAAGTTTGAATAAGAAACTTGTTGTCCCACATTGGTTGGATAAGAGAGGATAGTACAATATATATAGATGGAGTGTACAAATCTTTGACAAGAAATTAGTCATGTTATGGATCTTGGTTGTATTTATATCAAAAGAAGGCCTTAGGGTCTTTGGGGATTGAGATTCTTAAGTGACTCTTTATTATTTTCTTTTGCATGGAAATAGGAGATTTAATTAATTCAAATACTTTTAATTTGAATTAAAACTAGTTACATGTAAAAGATGTCTTTTATGACGGTTAAGAATTTGAGTCCTAAACCGACACAACAGTTAAGTATTTATCTATTTTAAAAGGAAAAAATGTAAAGAAAAAAAATAAGTTTTTCTTTACTTTCGTGTTTTCCTTCTCACTTTGTCTCTGAAATAAAACAAAACTCTGATCAAGTATGTTTATGCTTTTAGTTAGAATTCTAGTGAGTATTACTTCTAATTAGAATTACGCTGTTGTATCCTGGGATTAGACTCTGATAGTCTTCCAAGCAATAAAGGGAAGCGGAGAACTTTTTGTTTAAGGACATTGTTATTTCATAGCAAGCCTCTGCAGTTTAATAGTTTAATATTTTACATTGTCTCTGAAATTTCCGTTGATTTTTGACTGTTGGTTCTAACAATCTTAAACAGAAATCTATGTTATGGAATCTCAGTCGAATTCAAATGCTGCTAGAACATCAAAGAATGATGAGAAACCAAAGAAACTCAAGAGACTCGATTTTAAACGTTGGCAACAAAAGATGGTATTCTGGCTGACAAAAATGAATTTGGGCCACGTGATTAAAGAAGATGCTTCTAAATGTGATGCCAATCCTATCCAAAGAACAGATGATGACTTTGGATGCATGGAAACAAGCGGATTTCTTATGCAGAAATTATATTTTGAATAGATTGGATGATACGTTGTATGATATATTTTCAGAATGCAAGACTATAAAGAGCGTTTGGGAACTGTTGGAGAAAAATACAGAATCGAAGATACTGGTGCCAAGAAATTCGTGGTGGGTAAGTTCCTCAAATATGAGATGACTGACAATAAATCTATGGTGAAACAGGTTGAAGAATTGCAGGTTTTAATTCATGAACTGCATTCAAAAGGATGTTCAATCAATGAACACTTCAAGTTGGTGCAATTGTAGAGAAACTGCCTCCCTCATGGAAAGAATTCAAGATCTATCTAAAACACAAACGCAGAGAGATGACCATTGAAGATCTTATACTGCGACTTCGTGTAGAGGAAAATCATAGAAATGAGACAAGGCAGATTCTGTTGAGAAGGAAATTAAAGCCAACATGGTAGAAAACAGTGGTCCTTCGAACAACAAAAATCCAAATCAGAAGAACAAGAAACAAGGAAAGAAGAGAAATAACCCTCATGCACAGAAAGTGAAAGATTCTTCTAAGAGAATAAAAAGGAAATTGTTATGTCTGTGGAAAACAGGGTCATAGAGCAAAAGACTGCCGACACAAGAAAGATCAGAAAACTCAAAAATTTGATTCTAATCAAGCAAACAACACTGAGATTGACATTGAACTTGCTGCTGTTATCACAGAAGTCAACATGGTTACGAGTACAAAAGGTTGGTGGGTAGATACTTGTGCTACCAGGCATATTTGTGGAGACATGAACCTGTTTTCTACTTTTACTGAAAATGCTGGCAATGAAAAACTATACATGGGAAATTCGTCATCTTCCAGTGTTAAAGGTAAAGGCAATGTTCTTCTGAAATTCACATCTGGAAAAATAATGTCTCTGAAGGGAGTGCTATATGTTTTAGATATTAGACAAAATTTGGTGTCTGGTCCCCTACTAAGCAAAAAAGGGTTTAAACTGGTATTCGAATCTAATAAATTTGTTTTAACCAAGGTAGGGATGTATGTTGGATAAACTGAATGTAATAGTTACCAATGCCATGAATAATAATAATAGTAATTCTACTTATATTTTTGAGTCATTTAATTTATGGCATTCAAAACTTGGACACGTAAATAATAAAAGCTTGCACATAATGGTGACATTAGGATTATTGCCTAAGTGTCAAGTTGATGTAAAATAAAAATGTAGAATTTGTGTTGAATCAAAACTTGCAAGAAAGAGCTTTAAATCACTAAGGGAGAAATCAAATGATTTACTTGATTTAATTCATACTGATTTGTGTGATTTTAAATCAACACCAACTAGAGGTGAGAAAAGTTATTTGATAACTTTCATTAACAATTGCAGTAAATATTGTTATGTCTATTTGATTAACAGTAAAGATGAGGCATTTGAAATGTTCAATACTTACAAATCAGAAGTTGAAAATCAATTAGACAAATGAATGAAAATAATAAGGTCTGATCGAGGTGAAGAATATGAATCTGCATTATTTGAGGAATTTTGTAAGCAAAATGGAATAATTCATCAAACGACTGCTCCTTACACACCCCAAAAGAATGAGGTAGTAGAAAGGAAGAATCGCACTTTAAAGGAGATGATAATTCGATGTTAAATAGTTCAGGTCTTCCCCATAATATGTGGGGTGAAGCCTTATTGATTGCAAATCATATTCGAAATAAGATCCCACGTAACGGTATTGATAAATCTCTATATGAAACGTGGAAGAAAAGATTGGCTACTTACAAAACTTTAAAAGTGTGGGGTTGGCTGGCAAAAGTTCAGATTCTTTTACCTAAAAGAACCAAGCTTGGACCAAAAACAGTGGACTATGTGTTTTTTGGGTTTTGCAAAGAATAGTGCAGCTTATAGATTTCTGATTGTAAAATCAAATCATCCTGATATGTATGTTAATACAATAATTGAATCTATTCAGGCTGAGTTCTTTGAAAATATATTTCCTTATTTGGAAAATTTTGAACCATCCAAAAGGAGAATAAATGAAATAAATGAAGATCAATTATCTTCTTCAAAAGAACAAGTTGAAAATACAGAACCTAGAAGAGGAAAACGGATGAGAATTCCTAAAAGTTATAGTCCATATTTTATAAGTTTCCTAACCGAGGTAGAACCACAAACCTATAAAGAAGCTTCAGAAGCAAATCTGTGGAAAGAAGCTATTAAAAGTGAGGTGGAATCCATTTTACAAAATTATACATGGGAATTCGTAGATTTACCACCATGTAATAAACCAATTGGTTATAAATGGATTTTCAAAAGGAAGTTGAAAGCCGACGGTTTAATTGACAAATACAAATTAAACGAAGTTGTAAAGCTTACATATTAACACAATCCCACTACATTGAGAAAATACTAAAGAGGTTTAATCAATTTGATTGTAAACCGGCAGTTACACCTTTTGATGCAAATTGCAATCTAAAGAAAAATAATGGGATGAGAGTTTCACAATTGGAGTACTCACAAATAATTGGAAGCCTAATGTATTTGATGAATTCTACTAGGCCTGATCTAGCTTACTCAGTTAGCAGACTTAGTAGATATACCCATAATCCAGGGAGTGATCATTGGACAGCTCTGATAAGAATTTTAAGGTATTTGAAAAATACAATCAATTATGGGTTAGTATATAAATCATATCATCCAGTGGTAGAAGGGTTTAGTGATGCAAATTGGATTTCTGATAACTCAGATACTAAATCTACTAGTGGATATGTATTTACATTAGGAGGAGGTGCTATTTCTTGGAAATCCTCTAAACAGACTTGCATTGCAATGTCAACTATGGAATCAGAATTCATTACTTTAAATAAAGCAGCTGAAGAAGCAGAATGGATAAAGAATTTCTTAGAGGATATTCCAGTCTGGCCTAAACCAGTCACTACTGTATGTATACACTGCGATAATATGGCTGCTTAAGCAAGAGTAAAAAATAAAGTGTATAATGGTAAATCAAGACGTATTAGGCGCAGACATAATACGATAAGACAATTGCTCACAAGTGGAAGCATAATTATTAATTATGTAAAGTCAAAAGAAAATCTCGCGGATCCGTTAACAAAAGGCCTTCCAAGAGAGCAATTTAAGATATTGTCGAAGGGAATGAGTTTAATGCCAATTAATGAGTAATACTTGGTGGAAACCTAACTTAGTAAAAGTAGAGATCCCACAGACTAGGTTCAATAGGAAAACTAACTAAGGAAAACTCAAAAGACGATAATGAAATATGTGTCAACGGTTATGAGAATAAAATGGCTAACTTCTCTAAAGCTATCATGAAAACCAGGATACGTTCATGACCAATATGAACACAATCGAATAAATAAGCAGATAATGAAATATGTGTCAACGGTTACACTTATTGACTAAGTCAACTATTATAAAGTGAACAGTTCAAAAATTCCTATCTACTGAGTTACTAAGTTGACTCTATAAGTTTCATTAATAGGAAAGTTCAAGGTACATACTACTTTCTTTTATTGATACATCTTGAAGAGACCAATGAAAAAATTTCTTATTCAAATGTGGGGTATTGTTGGAAGTTTGTATAAGAAACTTATTATCCCACATAACTTGTTGTCCAACATTGTTTGGATAAGAGAGGATAGTACAATATATATAGGGTTATTTCCAAAAACACCCCATTTTTTCAAACGTTTCACTTTGAGCACCCGATTTTGAAAGTTTTGGAAAACCATCCCCAAAATCAAAACTACTAGTGGTTTTTGGTAATTTTGTGAGTGGTTTTGGTGTTGTATAAGTGATTTTGAAATTCTATGGGCTCACATGGTTTATAGGATAAGAAATGGAATAGGATAACTTAATACGATTTATTTGTTTATCAAGCATTTGGCTGCTTTTTAGAATAGGATAAAATAGTACTGACGATAATTTTATACGATACATATAGGATAACTTTATCATTGATAAATGCTCCGATAACTTTATCACGTACTTTTCGTATTAGATGTTCATTTTTTATTACTAAATTATCCTTTGATAAAATTAGAAGAAAAAAATAAAAATAAAAATCTACATAAAATTTTGGAATAATCCCAAAAACATCTAGGAGGATTTCAGAATTTTTTTTCGAAAATTAAAATGACCAAATTACCCTTTTAGAGTTTTTACTATTATTCTAAATTTCTACTTTTAATTTATTTTTTAATAAATGTTTTTTTAAAATTAAAAACTGGAATAATCAAATTACCCTTCCAAAATTTGTAGAAAAAAAGTCAAAATAGTAAATAACAGTAAATTGGACATTCATTGAAATTGGGAAAAAATTACGGAGATTTTGGAGAAATTTATAAAACCCTCATAGGTTTTTTAGGATTATTCCTAATACTTATTTTTTATATTAATATTTTTATTATATTTTATTATATTTTATTTATTTATTGTTAATCCATAAATAACTGTTTTATTACTTGTCAAGGTTTTGGGTATTTTGGTAATCTATACTTTTATCCTATTACTTATCGAGGTTTACCAAATATAGGTTTAGTACTTAGTTATCCTATCATGTTACTTATACGATAACCAACCAAATACAATTTATGGATAACTTAATCCTTATACAAAATTTTTATCCTAATCCTTTTCCTTTTACTATTATGTGCTTATCCTATACGATGATCCATGTGAGCTTCGGAAATTTTCTAAGATCAAAATTACTCATACAACACCAAAACCACTCACAAATTACCAAAAACCACTAGTGGTTTTGATTTTGGGGGTGATTTTCCAAAACTTTCAAAACCGGATGCTCAAAGTGAAACGTTTGAAAAAATGGGGTGTTTTTGGAAATAACCCATATATATATATATATATATATATATATATATATATATATATATATATATATATAGATGGAGTGTACAAGTCTTTGACAAGAAATTAGTCATGTTATGAATCTTGGCTATATTTATATCAAAAGAAGGCCTTGGGCCTTGGGGTCTTTGGGGCTTGAGATTCTTAAGTGACTCTTTATTATTTTCTTTTGCATGGAAATAAGAGATTTAATTAATTCAAATACTTTTAATTTGAATTAAAACCGGTTACATGTAAAAAATGTCTTTACGACGATTAAGAATTTGAGTCCTAAACCGATACAACGGTTAAGTATTTATCTATTTTAAAAGGAAAAAATGTTAAGAAAAAAATTAACTTTTTCTTTACTCTCGTGTTTTCCTTATTCTCTATATCTGAAATAAAACAAAACTCTGATCAAGTACGTTTGTGCTTTTAATTAGAATTATAGTGAGTATTGCTTCTTATTAAAATTACGCAATTGTATCCTGGAAACAGACTTCGGTAGTCTTCCAAACAATAAAGAGAAACGGAGAATTTTCTGTTTAAGGACATTAATATTTCATAGCAAACCTCTGCAGTTTATTAATTTAATATTTTACGTTGTCTCTTAAATTTCCGTTGATTATCCGCTATTTACTTTTCAGTGGTTTTATTTTATTTTATTTTTATATTTATATCATCATCATTGTTCTACACTTTTTTATTGTGTAATTATCCATACTCATCTATACTTCCAGTAATTATCACAGCGCAACTAATTTTTTTTTTTTTTGGAAACCAAGTTGACAACCACCCATTGACATAACATTTATTCTAATATTCCTGTAGGAGGTTTCATTTCATATATGTGTTTAGTGTAAATGATGGGTGGAACAAATCTCAAAACAAGTTGGAAGTTGAGAACCAAGTTCCATACCTAATCAAATTCAAAGTAACATAAAGCTCAACGCTTTTCCAAGATCTGTCTTTTCATTGATTGAAGTATTCCAACGCATATAATTAACCTCTTATGATTTGACATTATGCTTCCTAAATTAATCAATCAATCTGATGGACAAAGGTTGACTTTGGCATTAGTAGCGGTTTTAATAGCTTTTAGTGTTTTTAAAGCGTTTAGAATTTTTTAATAATCGTTAGTGTTTAGCGTTTTAATTAGTGTTTTTAATAAATATTTTTTGGTAAATTAGCGTTTTATTTATACAATAAAATTCAAATGACGTAAAAGAACATAATATAAAAAAATAATTATTTTTATGTTTAAAATAAAATTTTATTATAAATTTTTTCTCAGTAAGTAACAAAATTAAATAATAAAATTATAAAATTAACTTCTTTATATTTTCATAAAAAATTAAATATTTAATTTATTGTAAATAAAATTAAGATAAATATAAAAAATATTATGAAATAAAATAATGAAAACAAAGTAATTTAAAACTAATATTGATGAGGATAATTTAGGAAGAATTTTGGAAACTCTCTCGCTCAAATACTAAACGTTCCTTAACACTAAACTCTAAGAAAAAAGCTTATGCCAAATACAGCCAAATTTTATTATTTTCACATAATAATTTTTATTTTTCACATATCATTTTAGTATTTTAAATTTCACAAAAAATATATTTATATATATATATAAATAATATTTAAAATTTAAAATACCAAAACAATCAAGTTATTTTATTTGACATCTTATTTTAGTATTTAGTAGAACACTTATTTATAAAGCGTATTTTTTATGTTTTCCTATGTCTAAAAATGAAATTTATTATTATGAATTAGGATAATGTAGAGGGTTGATCGATTGTGGTCGTGGTCGATTATCCACAAGCATTTATAGTTACAAAATCCAAATATTTAATATTTTCAATTGAAATATAATATTATAATTTTGTGGTGCATTGTAGTTTGGACAGTTGCGCAGGGATTGGCCTTTGATGGTTTTGGAAGGGCATGTAAAAATTCTTCTTCAATATATAATTTGGTAAATAAAGACATAAATGTACAGGTGTCAAATTCCACACTCAATTCCAACAACAAAATAGGATAAAGGGTTAAGGGCTCAAGAGCCTAAACTTTACCTATATTAACCTTCGAAACTTTTTAATGGTTAATGTAGCCCTTAACTTTAAAATGGTAGGGTCAATTGAATTATTTTTATTGTCATGGAGACGCACTTCACAGTAAAAAGAGTTAATTTAAAAATCTCGAGTAAGCTCTCCACATCAACCGAAATAATTTAATTTACTCAAAATTTGAATGGCACTAAGTTAAATTGACCATTTATAAAAAATATAACTAAATTTAAGAGCTCATTAAACTATTTTATCTATGAAAAAATTATTTTAAATCATCGAAACTTTTGTAAGAAGAATGTTTAATTTTGAATTTGGGCGAATAGTCTGATAGTTATGTTATTTATTTGAGGATGATTTGATTATTTTATTTTTTTATTAATTGGTATTTTTTCATTCCAAAGAAAATAAATTAGTACATATATTTAATGACCACAATAATAAAATTATTTTAATGGTTGTCCTACTACTAAGGAGATATATTAAGTTATTTCATCATAAGAAAATTTTGACTATCGAAAATGTCTCTCATTAAGAGATTTCGAGTATTGAAGTTGTCTCCCACTAAATATGACTTTTAGTATTTAGAAGTTGATCTCATCTTAATACAATATATAATCAATTGATTGTTTAATTCGAAATTTATGTACAATATAATAAAGAAATTGATGAGGTACAATTGAAAAGTAAGGCAATTTTATATGAAAAAGTATATTAATGGTGTTTTTTTTTTTCTTTTAGAGTAAAGTTATTATCTTTATATGAATTAGGTTATTTGTGAACCACATTAAATATTGTATTTGTTTTATTTTATTGTTTCATTTCAATCAAACTTATAAATTGTGAACTCCTATGTAAAATACATTTGAAAAAAAAAAAAAACTTTAATATATACTTGTGGCTTTTTCTACGACACGACGTGGTAAAAAGATAGTTTATGGAATTCAAAATTAAATTAGATTATGTTAAGAGTGCCTAACTCACCCCAAAAGAGCCCTCAAGAGGCGAGGATTGCCTCAATTATTATATAGAAGCTATTAGCCCTTTAGTTAAGCAACGTGGGATTTCACAGATTATGTCACATCGAATAAAAAAAATATATTTTAATTAATTTTGTATATACTTGGTTTGATTTATGATTATAAAATTTAAAAAAGAGATTCAATATCAATTTTAAAAATCAAATTAATATAAATTAATAATATTTTATATCATATACATACCAACTCCTGTTATTCCTTGAGGTTTTGTTGGATTCAATTTTTTAAATGAAAATTAAAATTTTAATTTTATATAATAATAATAATAATAATAATAATAATAATAATAATAATAATGTTCACGCACACCCCTAAGAGAGATAATTTACTTTTAAAAAAATCAATGAAATAAATATCATCTTAATCTTTGAAAAAGAGATTCATATTATTTAATTAAAAAATTAAAATAAAAAATACAGTAAAAAATTTGAGGAAAAAATAAAAGCACGTTACTATCGGATGACTCTTTATTTTTATTTTTTACTTCGAAATGAGCAGTGCAGTTAGTATAAAAAAATACTAATCAGGATTAACAAAATCAAGTATAGTGATTAAATTTTCAAAGTATATCTATATACTATATATAAAAGTTTCTCAAGCCGGGGGACCAAAGTTTCAATTTTTTCATTTTTCCATTTTATTCTTTTCAATAATCAATATTATATTGTTAGAAGGTTGTTTCGTCTAAAAATTATATATTTAACGGTGGGTATTAATGTCAATTCATTTCGAAATCTATTGCATCTATCTGCTAGGGACTAAATGTAAATGTTATAGGGGCGGATAAGGTAATAAAGCATTAAATCGATGTTCACCGCCATATCTCTCTTCTCCATATCGACTTAATCAACCTAAAGCTATGGCTTCTTACTCCTCTGCAAGTTCTCATCTACCATAACAGTAAAGGTAATAGATAGAATCTATACCATTTTGTTCTGTTTTATTGATATTATTTCTATTAATAATTTTCTTCTACGTTATAGGATTCAATTAGTACTTTCATCCTTTCTCAAATTGATTCTAGGATAGTGTTTCAATCATTCATATACACTTATTACGGATAAAGATAAAAGATGAACTCGTTGAAGATGATAAACTCAACAAAACTGCAGAAACTAAAGATAAAGATAGAGTTATCAGTTGATCATACAAACTCTGTTTTATACTCTGTTTGAAACTCTCTGTTAGAATACTATATATATGTGTGTAATTACTGCAGACTAAAACACAGAAAATACACAACTACATATTTTTCCTTCTTCATCATATTATCATATCCTTCTTTCTCATCAATTATGAGTACTTCTGATATGGTATTACAGCAAGAAAACACATATTCCACAAATCAAATAAAATCATCACGCTCCATAAAACTTAAGTTAACAATAAAATTAACTCATACCAATTTTCTTATGGGGAAGCAATAGGTCCAAGCAGCAATGAAGGGCAATCAATTGGTATCATATATTGACTCAACTATACAACCTCCCGCCAAAGTCATGGCAGATGGAAGAATCAATGAACAATTCATCAAATGGGAGCAACAAGATCAGAATCTACTATGTTGGATTCTATGTTCCATTTGCTAAGATCTTCTACAGGAACTAGTTGGGTGTAACACGGCTTGTGATGTTTGGAGTGTTCTCGAAAGGTTTTTCATGTCTCAATCCAAAGCTAATATAATGGAGTTGAAGATGCAACTAAATTTATTGAAGAAGGGAGGCCTTACAATGACAGATTATTTAATGAAGAAAAAGAGTTTGATGGACTCACTTGCATTTGCTGGACATAATATCACAGAGGATGATAAAATACTGACTATATTGAGTGGATTGGGAACTGAGTATGATGCTTTTGTTATTCCAATTACTTCCATGCCTAACGCTTACACTGTTGCAGATCTTTCAGCATTACTTTATGCTCATGAGGCACGATTGGAGCAAAACAATCAAATTGAAAATCTCTCTGCTAATGTAGCCAAATTTTCCATCAAGAAATGAAGCACTACAAGTAGACAGAATACAAACTTTGGAACCCCAAATCAGGTGACAACAAACTCCAATCAAATATATTTTGGACAGAGGAATCACAACAATATGACATGCAGTAGAAGAAGAGGTCGTGGCAGATTCAATAATCAACAAAATAGGCAAACATGTTAAATATGTCATCGTGCAGGACATGGGGCATTAAGATGCTATTATAGGTTTGATCAGAGTTATCAACATCAAGGCAATAATTCTGGAAGTAACAAAAATAATGGTTCTGGGCAAATAACAACTATGACAGCCATACATGATGGATCGGTTGCTACACTAAACTCAGTATGGATTCCAGACAGTGGTGCAACTAATCATTGTACACCTTATGGAAATACTCTTCTCAATAGAGCAGACTACTCAGGCAATGAAAGAGTGTACATGGGTAACGGAGAAGTTTGCAAATTTCATCAGTTAGATCAAATCATTTTACTAATGATTCACATATCTTTTTATTAAAGAATATCTTGCATCTACTACACATCAAGAAAAATTTGCTAAGTGTTTCAAGTTTTGTGAGAGATAATAATGTGATTATGAATTTCACCCTTATTGTTGTTTTGTGATGGATCGAGTTTCAAAGGAAATCCTACTTCAACGGGAACTTAGTCAATGTCTTTATACTCTTAAACTTTCACTCAACAATTCAAGGACGGACTTATCTGCTACCATCTCTCATTCACTCAAGCCAAATAAATTAGTTCCCATGGTCAATTTTAATTCGAAGTTGAATAAGTGTTAAATAAATTCATGCCATAAGCAAAATTCTAGCTTCAGTTTGTGGCATGGACGATGGGCCATCCATGTTTTCAAATTGTGAAATTTGTTTTAAAGAAAATGAATATTTGAGTTCCGATGAATAACACCTTATTTTGTACGGCATGTCAAATGGGAAAATCTCATAAATTGCCTTTCCCGCATTCATTGACCATATATAAACAACCATTAGAGTTAGTGGTAGCAGATGTCTGGGGTCCTTCCTCTATCACCCCATTTCATGGGTACAAAAACTATATAACCTTCTCGGATGTATACACCAGATATACATGGATCTATATATTAAAGGCTAAGAGTGATGTTTTTAGGGTGTTTATTGAATTCAAATCACAAGTTGAAATTTTACTCTCTCACAAAATTAAAACCTTACAAACAGATTATGGAGGATAATTTAGTGGTCTTGACCCAATTTTAAGATCAAGTGGTATAATGTAGAGACTTAGTTGTCCGTATACGCAAGAAAAAAATGGTCTGATAGAGCGAAAACATAGACATATGGTGGATACTGGATTGACTCTATTGTCACAATCAGGATTACCAAAACAGTTTTGGGATGAGGCTTTCTTCATAGTAGTTCACCTTATAAATAGAATGCCCACACCAGTTCTTGAGAATAAAAGTCCTTATTATAAACTGTTTCATAAAGAACCTAATTACAACTCTTTGAGAAGTTTTGGTTGTCGGGTTTTTCCATATTTAAGGCTATATAACAAGTTCAAAATGGAGTACAAAAGCAAACCATGCACGTTCATCGGCTACAGTCCGAAGTACAAGGGCTATAAGTGCTTGGATGATGATTTAAAGGTTTATATAATATGCCATGCAATCTTCAATGAGGCAGTTTATCCCTACAAATCACATCAACAAGAAAAGCAAGCTTCAAACTAGGACCAAGTAATACCAGTTTGCATAGATCGTATGTCTACAGATTGAGTGGCTTCCAACAAGAATTTAATACCTCCATAAATTGTTAGATCTCATGATCTTTATAGTCAGAATCATACAATTACAGAAGAGCATCAATCTACCACTTCATAACCAAATGGTCTATCGGTTGAGTAAAATAGCAGAGATTCCATTTCAACAATAGATTCTCAAGATACAAATATAAGAGCTCCACCAATAGAACAATCCATGATGACTCGTGGTAAGAATGATATTTTTAAACCAAAAATATGGACATGGACAACCCAATTAGAGGAACTGAACCTAGAACTGTATCTGAGGCTTAAACACATCCAAAATGGAGGAATGCAATGGTTCAAGAGTATCAAGCTCTTCTGTCAAACAAAACATTGTCTCTTGAACCATTACCAACGGGTAGAAAGTCAATCGGTTGTAAGTGGATCTTTTGAATCAAGCGCAATCCAGATAGTACAACTTCGAGATACAAAGCTCGTCTAGTTGCAAAGGGATTTAGTCAGGTTGAAGGGTTTGACTATACATAGACATTTAGCCCTGTGCTAGAGTTTACAATAATAAGAGTTTTCTTGTCTCTTGCAGTTGCTAATGGATGGAAACTAAGACAACTTGATATTAATAATGCATTTTTTAATGGAGAAATTACAGAGGAGATTTTTATGACTCAACCACAAGGGTTTGTTGACTCCCAGCAACCTACTTTAGTATATAGACTACACCAGGCTTTGTATGGCTTGAAACAAGCACCTCAAGCTTGGTTCTCAAAGTTCAAAGACACTTTAATCAGACTTCAGTTCGTACCTTCAAAAGCTGATTCTTCGTTGTTTTGCAGGTTTTCTAAAGAACATTGTACATATGTTTTAATATATGTTGATGATATTATTGTTATAGGAAATAGCCCTTCCACGATTGAAACCTTAGTGGCATTACTTCACAATGCATTCAGTCTGAAAGATCTTGGTCGGCTTCACTATTTTCTTGGTATAGAAGTGACATCCACATTAACAGGTTTACATCTCAGTCAAACTCGTTATGCACATTGTTGATTTTGTTAGGAAATATTTTGTCTGCCAGCAAGTTAAGGCAGAACATCAACTTTCATCTGGTTTGCTTCAACCGATATCAGTCCCGGAATGGAAGTGGGACCGAGTCACTATAGACTTTGTTGTTGGGTTGCCATTGAATCGTGAGAAGTTTGATGCTATTTAGGTGATTATGGATCGTTTGACGAAGTCTGCACATTTTCTGCCAATCTGGATTGATTATTCTCTGGAGAGATTGGCAAAATTGTATCTGAAGGAATTTGTGAGGTTACATGGGGTTTCTTCTTCCATCATTTCTGATAGGGATTCTAGGTTTATCTCCAGATTCTGGAAGAAATTTCAAGGGGCTTTGGGAACGAAGTTGAATTTCAGTACCGCCTTTCATTCGCAAACTGACGGGCAGTCTGAAAGGACAATTCTGACCTTGGAAGACATGCTTCGATGTTGTGTGATTGAATTTGGTGGTTTTTGGATTAAGTACTTGCCTTTGATTGAGTTTGCTTATAATAACAGTTTTCAGGCGAGTATCTGTATGGCTCCTTATGAGGCTTTGTATGGACGGAAGTGTCGTGCTCTGTTGTTTGGACTGAATTGAGTGAGTCTCGGATTGTTGGACCGGATTTGCTTTTGGAAGCTAAAGAGAAAGTCAAATTGATTAAGGAGAAGCTTAAGGAAGCATCGGATAAGCAGAAGTCCTATGCTGACCTTAAGTGGAAGGATATTGAATACCAGGATGGCGATAAGGTATTTCTTAAAGTGTCTCCATGGAAGAAAGTTCTTCGATTCGGTCGGAAAGGTAAGTTGGCACCACAATTCATTGGACCTTACGAGATCATGGAAAGGATTGGTCCAGTTGCTTATCGACTTGCTTTGCCCTCGGAATTGGAGAAGATCCACAATGTCTTTCATGTATTGATGTTAAGAAGGTATCATTTTGATCCTTCTCAAATCCTTACACGTGAGATTGTTAAGATTAGACCGGATTTGAGTTATGAGGAAGAACCAATTCAGATTCTGGCTAGGGAAGTGAAAGTTTTGAGGAACAAGACTGTACCCCTAGTCAAGGTCCTCTGGCGAAACCACGAGGTTAAGGAAGCGTCGTGGGAATAAGAAGAGACTATGCGACGTCAGTATCCGTATCTGTTTGATTCAGGTAATTTCGGGGACGAAATTTCTTAAGTGGGGTAGAGTTGTCACGTCCATAATCTGGGGCTATTTGTCTGCTCATTTTGAAATTTTTATTAATTTTTATTTATTTTCGTTATAAGGGTAAACTGGGCATTTTTGAAAAATGTTACATTTTCCCGGTTTGACAAAATGATTTGACTAAGTTTACTTTTAGGTTGGTTTTGAAAACAATTTGATATTTGAGTTAGTTTTGTAATTATTTTTAAAATTGGGTTGTTTTTAAATTAAATTGTAACATATGGGTTGGTGGTGATATTTGCCACCCATATAAATATGAATAGAATGGTTTTCAATTCATTTGTCACCAAAACCTAGAAATTGCTTTTTACGTATTGTTACTTTCTCTCCAAAAATCAAGAACATACACACACACACACTCATATTTCTAAGCTTTAATTGTTGAGGATTTCACTTGGGTTTTTGTGCGACATTGATTTCTTCACACCTAGGTAATGATTTCTCTTCTCTTTTTACTTTAAATTGATTTCTATTAGAATTGGGGATTTTTACATAAATTAGTTTTGATGATTTGGAATTGATTTCAACGAATTGATTTGGGGGTTTTTTGCTTTATATGGTTTGGGTTTTGAAACCCTTGGTTTAATTTCATGATTTGGGTTATATTGGGTCTCAATTGAGTTTAATTGCTTTTTGGGTATAAGCCCTAATAATTGTGAATTGGGAATTTAGGGATTATTCTTGATTTGGTGCAGATCAAGTCGAGGATCGTCGACCGGAGTAGACTCGGTTGATTTGGATTAGCGAATAAGGTTAGTAGTTGTGTTTACGCCCTCACTATTGATTTCCATTGTCTGTTTGATTGTTTGCGAATTGGTTAAATTAATATAAGCTGAAATCTGTGATTGATTAGCTTAATCTGCTGCATTAGATATAAACTGCTTGGGTATATTGCTGCCATTTTATCTGTACATATTGGACGTGGGAATTAGTGTCCATATCTAACTGCTATCTGTCTGTAATCTGTAATCTGTAATCTGAATTCTGTAATCTGCTTAAGTCCTGTCCTAAGGTTAATACGATAAGACTATCATGCTGTTAGGGAAAACTAGATGTATACATCGATGCGCGAAAGCATATATGGCCTTGATTGTCAACCACTTTCTGGATGCGAGGGCATCATTTCTGGAGCTTGGCTCATTTCTGGATGCGACGACATCATTTCTGGGATCTTTGATCAATCTCTGAGGGTTTAACCCTATTTGTCTGTTTCTATTCCCGATTTTGTTATTAAACTAAGGATAGGCTTGGTAAGTTAAACACCTAAATAATTGGGTAATCTAAAACTCTGTGATAATGCTATGTTTCTGCTTCTGCTTATGTGTTGGTTTGATTCTTGCTGATGCTAGTTGTTTTCTTTTGGGTTCTAACCTTGGGTAGTGTATATTGTGACTCCTTACTGGCTATAAGTGTTAGGATTAGACCCATATGGATAGCTAGACTTTGATTGGCGAAAGACATAATTTGAATTAGGCTAAAATTGTGCCCAGGGTCCGTAACCGGACTGTATACCGGATTATATACTGGATTGTCACTTAAAATTGGAAAACTGGACGTAGGATGATTTCTGGACGAACTCCTTACCGAGCTAGTTACCGAAATACAATTCGGTCAGCCTTGAGATCATTAGATTCACTCTTTGGACGAACTTCTTACCAAATTAGTAACCGAACTGTAGTTCGGTATGAGCTATTGAAGACTGTTCAACCTCTTTGACCGAGCTCTTCACCGAGTTAGGTACCGAATTACAATTCGGTATGTCTGAGAGACTTGAAACTCTCTAACCGAGCTTCATACCGGATTAAGAACCGAACTGTCACTTAAACCTTCCTTGGAATCGTATAATTGCTCTCTGACAGAGCTATGTACTGGACTACTTACCAAATTATTATTCGGTAACTCTGGTGATGCTCTCTGACCGAATAGCCTACCGGACTGCAGACCGAACTCCTAATTTGGTATCGGTCTTCCTTTTGAAAATAAATTGACAACTGCTAAGCCTTTTCAGTCGGTAATTGAAATAATCTGTAATCACTTATCCTAGATCACTTAAAGGGGTTTGTATTTGGGATAACTTGTTTTGATAATCAACTTGTTTGCTTCTGTTTGTACCCCCTTTTGTTGTAAACTAACCTGCATTTGTGTATGACATACTATTCTGTTTAATAAGACACATCTGTATGTGTTTGTTGGGCATTGGCTTACTAACCAGACATCGATAGTCTGACCCTTCGTTGTTTTCATTTTTGTTTTGTATATTTTGGTCCCTTTTGGGAATGGAAATTGCTGAGTTCAGACAGTTAGGTGGGATAGTAGGATATTACTAGCATCGAGCATCACATGACATCCTCTTCAGACTTGGATTGTATATCAGTTTATTTTACTAGACTTACTTCTGTATTTGAACCCGCTGCACTATGTTTTGGATTGTTTTTCAGATTAAGTACTCTTGGGATACTTTTATGAAATTTTCTTTTATTTGGAACTTGTAGTTCGACTACTTATTTTGGATTATTTGTGATAATAAGTATTGTCTTCCAGTTCTGGATTCCGATTTGTATATCTGTTTTCTGTATCTGCTTACCAATTGGTTTATTATCTGTTATCTGTCTTCCGCACCCGTAGCATCCGGATTCAGTGTCCCCTTTCCATCGGGGCGGGGGTTCGGGTGTTATAGTAGCACTGAGGCTGAGTATAGAATCTTGGTCAACCTAGTTGCTAAATGTAATTGGGTTCGTTCTTTGCTTCATGAAATTCGAGTGCCACAGTGTCATCTTCTTACTGTATGGGTTGACAATCAGAGTACTATTGCTATGTCTCACAATCCTGTTCTCCATGCCCGCACCAAACATACTGAGCTTGATCTTTATTATGTCCGCGATCAAATAGAAGCAAAGCGACTTATTGTTAATCATGTTTCTTCTACTGATCAAGTTGCTGACATTCTCATAAAAGTGCTCTCATATTCCCGATTTGTCATCTTACGCAACAAACTCACTGTACATTCTTCCCCAATGAGTTTGAGGGCGGATATGACGGATTAAGATAAACATGAACTTGCTAAAGATGATAAACTCAACAAAATTGCAGAAACTGAAGATAAAGATAGAGTTATCAGTTGATCATACAAACTCTGTTTTATACTCTGTTTGAAACTCTCTGTTAGAATACTATAAATGTGTGTGTAATTACAACAGACTAAAACACTGAAAATACACCACTACATATTTTTCCTTCTTCATCATATTATCATATCTTTCTTTCTCATCAATTATGAGTACTTCTGATAACACTCTAAAACTTTCAAGGTCAGTTTAGTTTGATAGTCATGTTCAATTTTTGAAATTCGATTTTAAAATATATGAACAATTAGGGTTGAGGCAAATTTACTGTCACGTTGGTTTCTTTTAACTGAAATCATGGATGTGTTGGTATTGTTCATAGAGTTTTTGGGAAGAATGAAAGTTGTTTAGTTATGCTTAGATTTTCATATTGGATCTGGAGGTCAGCTGTAATACTTGAGTGGTCTAGATATTTTAGAAAAGTCCTTAATGAACCTTCTATAAAATCCAGCATGTCCTAAAAAGCTTCTCACTCCTTTCACATTAATGGGAGGAGGTAGTTTTTCAATGGCTTCTATCTTAGACCTATCTACTTCTAACCCTTTAGAAGAGACTTTCGATGGTTTGTTACAAAGTCATAGTGGATGTTTGATTGCTTAGGTTATAGTACCTCAGTTAATTAAATATGTTGACAAAAATTGATGCAATAATTCCTAACATGATATTAAATGCATGGATAGATCATATCACACCCATCTTATTGCAACATAGAGTTACGGATATCGTACCCAATGGATTATATTAAAAAATGCTCAAGAATAAACAAAGATTAATGTACTTCCAAGTAGTAATTCAAGTAAGAATCATCTTAACAAAATTAATGAAATCCAATTAACAAAAGCAATTAAACAGACTATTACACTTAGCACACTAAGAGATTGGTAAAATATATGAGAAGAACATGGTTGAATATTTGATTTACTAAGTTTTCACTTGATTCTTTTCTCAAGCATTTCATCAAACACACTAATATAACATGGATCAAAATATGCTACTACTAGGTTTCATCAAACACTAATAATAACTTGTTCTCTAAATCAATCATATGTCTACAACTTGAAATAAAGAATCATAAGCACAATCCATGGAGATGATTAAAATGTCTATGTCTAGATCACTTCAATCATTCTCAAATTCTAGATCTAAACCTAAAATTGCTATGTCTAGCTTCAATAAAGTTTAGATTCATGTTCAACTAGTTTTCACCAATTGAATGTAATCAATTAATACTCAATTATGCCATATTAGGTAATCACCAATCAAGCACAAGAAAAACTCAAGAATCACAAGATTCAACTTAGATCCACAAATATTCAAGCACAACAAGTTTAGCATAGCATAGCTACACTAAAATCAACACAATTCTTCAAGAGTTCCATATCAAGCTGTAGAGATGAAAGGAAAAGTAAGGGATTAGAAAGAACTTGAGATGGAGATGATGATTCTACAGCTAGAATCCTTGGGTCTTGAAGAACTTGTCACCAATTCAATCTTCTTCTCTTTGAATCCACTTGAATATTGAGAGAGTTCAAGATCTAAAAATGGATTCTATTCTATTCAATTTCCCAAGTGTCTAAGAGTTTTTTTTTTTTTTTTTTTTTTTTTTTTTTTTTTTTTTACAAAAATGAATCCCCCCACTATGAGTAAAGAATGGGTATTTATAGTACAATTCAAAAAAACCACGAAATGACTCAAAATTTAAAAAATTACAAAAAATGACATTTCGGCACTGTTACTGGATTATATCTCGGTAGTCATTTCGGTAACAAGCTCGGTCAGAAGGGGTGTTTGCTTTTTCAAACTTTTACCGAACTGTAGTCCGGCCAAGAATTCGGTTTCTAATGCGTCCAGAGAGCTTAACTCCAATAATCAGCACAAACCGGACTGTAGTTCGGTTACCAATTCGGTAAGGAATTCGTCCAGAGAGCTTAACTCCAATAATCAGCACAAGCCAGACTGTAGCTCGGTTACCAGCTCGGTAAGTAATTTGTCCAGAGAGCTTAACTCCAATAATAAGCACAAGCCGGAGTGTAGCTCGGTTACCAGCTCGGTAAGGAATTCGTCCAGAGAGGAGTTTTTTCAACATGCTTCACATACCGAACTATAATTCGGTAACTAGCTCGGTACGGAATTCGGTCAGAGGAGGTTTCTACACTGAAATCATTGTGCCAAGTTGTAATCCGGTAACTAGTGTGGTGTGCAGCTCGGTTTCTTCCCTCCATGCTTCTTTTACTCCACTTTTCGATTCCTTTTTTATCCGAAACCTTCGCTTTTCTTCTTTTAGACTCTAAGTCTCCATTTCTAACATTTGCTCCTGCAAATAAGCAAAAGTGTCTCAATTATGTGCAATATTTTAAGCAAAATCAACCGAAATCATATCAAATTGATGGTACTTTTCAAACTCATCATTGAGTTAGGTTCAATTTCCAGTTTGTTGTGATGTTCAATATCAATTAATGGATTTGGGGTTTTGAGCTTGTTAGTATGGAGACTAGATTGAGGTGTGAAGGTTATCTATCTGTGGTATAAATTTGATGGATTTGACTGTATAGGGGAACTTGAATGATTAGAAATGGGATAGTGATATGATAATAACAAATGTATAAACGTAGGGACTATAGATTGAGTAGGAAAATTGTGTAGTTACATAAATAATGGTTGACATAGTTCATGACTTTAGGTGATTGATATTTGATATCAGATTGGAGATGAAACAACAAAAGTTGAGAGATATAAAGAGAGTTTGTGTGAAAATTATAAAGTAGACATATAAGAATTTAGATTAAAAATCCAAATAAAACATTAGGTTCTATCAATCCTATGGGAGCCCTATTTTATCATAATCTTTATCTAGCAAAGAAGATGGGAGAGACATCCAACCTTTCGTTCATTCTTTGCACATGGGTACATGCTCTTCACCCATTTCCTTCTCTGTTGCTTCAATCACACTTGCTATCTGTATTAGTTATCTCATAAGTATCTGTTTTAGACCCAACCAACATGTTGTTTTATATGTTTGCTATTAGAAGATTAGATTTTAAAGAATCAAGATATGCAGTTTTCCTACCGAATTTGATATGTTACAATTGTTTTACAAGTCTACCTCCACATTTAATTAACAAAGATAATGCAGCATGTGTGACATTGATCATAGATTGTTCTACTGAAATTTTCTACTATTTCCAGTGCATAGCTGAGCATATAGAAACCAACATTGAAAATCCAGTGCTATGTTTCCAACTTTTCGTTCATTCTTTGTACTTAGAAAAATAATACAAAAAGGTGTAACACCAGATAGATAAACATACATAGCATTAATAAATGGACAAAAAGTTAAGTACTGCAAGTAGAAGAGAAAGCTTCAAGAAACATAAAGTTGATAAGCTTTATCAATAGCAAAACAATACCAAGGTCTGTCTGTTTCTCTTTTCCTCTGCTTTGCTTTGTTTCAATCATTTGATTCTAAATGTATAGGTTGTTGTAAAAGATGACAAGATAAAAAAATTGAAAGGCTGTGCAGAGGAAAGAGACTCAAGATCACATACGATGACAATAACAAGAGTCAATGCTACAGAGACTTCTAATGACACTTAAAAGGAGATTTCAAAGGTTTTAGCTGAAAGAGTGAGTATCATAACCCGATTGTTCTGCTTTTTCCATGGCCTCATCTTCCAATTTGTGATTTATGTTCTGTATATGACAAGTGAGCGAGAAAATCAGTGAGAGAATGAAGTATTTGTAGGATTTAGTTCCAGGTTATAACAAAATCACATGCAAACCTGGAATGCTTGATGAAATCATCAATTATGTTCAGTCTCTTCAGAGACAAGTTGAGGTAATTCAAAATCTAATGTGTTAGTTGTATTGTTGTGTTGTTATGTAGTTGAATCATCTACTGATTTTTATGGTATGAACTACAGTTTCTGTCTATCAAATTAGCTGTTATGAATCCAAGACTTGACTTAAATATAGACAACGTCTTTTCTAAAGAGGTAACAAATCTCTGCCTAGACTATTTATTCATGTTAATTGATGGCTTATGATAATTGGTTTTACTAACATTTGGTTAATTTATATAAGCATTTCCAATTTGTCATGTTATTTTTCCAATAGTTGGAATGTCATCAGAAATAATCAATCCTGCATACCACCTCCAGTATAACAACAAGTAGTTACATGTTCAAGAATCAAATCCAAATCGCTCTCCGGCGAACTATTAGCAAACCTGTAACAATCCCTGACACATTCCTACACTCATCTTGCGTCACTTTGATAATCAATATTTTAAATTTCAATCACTAATTATATTCTACATTTAGTACATGACATTTTTTTTTTATTAATGTAACTTTTTACATGATGTGCAGCAAGTACAGCAAATGCAGCAGCTCACTTCAACATGGGATTTAGAAGTGCCAAACTTTTACGGTGTACCATGTGTAAACATAAAAAAAAAATGTAGAACCATCTGCAATTTTTATTTTTATATTTATAGATAAATTTTTCATAGTATTCAATAAAGTTGTATTCAGCATAGATTAGCATACTATTATTTATTGTAAAAATTTTATTTAAAATTTCATTTAAAAAAGGTTCATTATCTGTAGTCATAATTGATCTATTGTCATAATGAAACAAATTCATAAAAATAAAATAATAGGATAATTTTATACGAATGAAAGGCAAGTAAGCACATGTCTTGCATGTGCTTAGAGACCTCTCTCTCTATATATATATATATTCTTGTGTAGAGCAAAGGTTGATATTATTATTTTAAATTTAAATTTTTCATAAATATATAAATAATTTTTTTATTTTAGTTGAATAAAAAATAATTTATTTTTTTATTTCAATTTTATTTTATTATATTATAATATTTTATATTAGGTTATTTATAATTAAATTATTAAATTTTTATTATCATCTATATATCTAGTTGGGTCAGTTATATTTTACCCCTAATATTTAAAACTATCAGTTTAAACTTTAGGACAAAATGTCACCCATTTGAAAATTTCAGGTTTTGTTGTATCAAAAATAACAACATTACAAAAAAAAAAATAATTATATGCTTGTAGAGATATTGCATCAGCCTAAAAACAATCAGTAATACCATCTTCATTCGATGTCTTCATCTCAAAATAAAAGGATGAATTCTTCTCATTCTCTAATGAAAAATGCTGAAATAATAAATACGGATCATGCTCTTTCATCTCATTACGAATTTTGTGATCATAATTATACATATCCTTGCCTATAAAACCAATATTTTCCACACTTCCTGCCTGTAACTCAAATATAGTTATTTGTTGATGTAGTGGGACATTTGCTTGTGTTAATTGCTGAGACAATGATCTTTGAGCAAATGATATATTCCTGTGAGATCTCAATAGGTGCACTTTTCGAGGGATCGCTAAAGTATGAGTATGACCCTCTACAAATACAGTTACTGTAGATGTGCCAGTTTTAGACCTCACAACTGCTAACTTTGCATTACATCCCTCTAGAGTAATTCCCCTACGCCTTTTTTTTTTCTTTATCGGCCTATTTCTTCAAACCTTCTTTAAAACACACATATTCCTTCCTACAAATTTCATTCGTCTCTTTATTCTTCTTACTAGAATAGCTTCGAATGCTAAACCCCACCTCATTTGCATAATTGTTGTAAAAGACATAAACATCATCAATAGAAGAAAACTCTTGTCCTAAAATAGGTTTAGATTATGGTTTAACTTTAGGCAAGTATAGAGAATTTTCATTGCGACTCAATAATTGTTCTTGTAGTATTTCAGAGTCGTCTTCTGAATGATTTTTCATGTCATCAATCTAAAAATTAAGAGAGAAAATAACTTAATAACAATGGGTTGTGTACTGTACTTAAAGTTCATAAATTTATAAACATAAAAAGTATGAAAGAGAACATATCATCAAAAGAAAATAGAAAGAAATATTATAGAGTAAAATAACATAATTTAAAAAAAAATATACATATCACAGATTCTTTAGTTGGATGTACTTACATGTTCTTCGTTGCTTAATATTACCATGGTGAATAATAGAATAAGAACGCCGCAAAGATGCACCAGACAATAATATGTTTGAGTGAGGAATTTATATAAGGCGAATTATATTTATATATGAATTTGATGTGGGTGAGAATAATGTGAAATAGGAAATATATATATATATATATATATTGTATTTACACTTGAATTCAATCAATTTACATTGGAATATGGAAAAATATAAGATAATATAAGTAATAATATAAGTAAAAAAGAAAATGAAATATATAACTAAATTTATAAAAATGAAACTAAAGAAAACATAGCAAAAAGAAAAGGAAAAAGTTAATAAGGAAAGAAAAGGAAATACATGAAATTTATAAATATTAATATTTAATTTAATGTATAAATATAAGTATAAAAGAAAAATAAAATTTTAATTTATTGAATCTTGTCGATTAAAGAAAATTTTTTAAAAAAATTAAATAAGATAAAATCAATTAATAAATGAAAAAAAATTGAATTTAGAAACATTAAATAAAAGACAACCAAAATATATTTAATAAAATAAAAAAAATAAAATTAAATATAAAATAAACAATAAATTATTAATATGCAATTGATGAAGAAAGAGGTAAAATAATTAAACACGGTTAGATGAGTTCAACGGTACGAATTTTATAATCCGCACATTACTGATATACACGGAAGGTCCACATATTAGATTCACTTTTATATATATATATATATATATATATATATATATATATATTCTTACTATATATAAAAGGAGGACGGTGAAGGAGCTAACAACATCTGCTTCACTGTTTCCTTTCCTATTCTACCCCTTCAATTATTTACAATTTACATATTAATTTGATTAGTTAGATAAAATATAAAAGGATGATAAGGTAATTATATACCGTTACTGTTGATAATAAGGATTTTTAGCAAATTTTCCATTCTTTTGGTTCTTACTCACCCACTCACATGTGTTTGATTATGTTTTCTTGTTCAATTCTTCTGCTTTGATAGATAGTCTCATATGCACACATCCAAGGTACTTTATATTTTTATTTGTTTTTCTTTGGTATTTAAGGATGACTGCAAATGTTTGATTCTGTTTTTTTTTTTTTTCCAATTCTTCTACTTTCACAGATAATCTCATAACTTGTACAAATCGCTCTCTCACTCCAATTTCCAGTGTTAGCAACACAGCTGCTTGGTTCCTTATTTTTCCATTTTGTCCTTCGTCCAACTGTAATATTAAACAATATTGATCAAGTATTGTGCTTTGACTCAGCCTTTTGATTTTCCTCTCATTCTCTTCCACTCGCTTTTTTTTCTTTTTATTTTTGGTACCGCTTGTCTTGCTTTTGCGTCAAATTGTTCTACTTGTGGCTCAACATTGTCGACAGCTTGTCCAGCATTTGCGTCAAAATGTCCTTCTAATAATTTAACATTGTCTGAATGCTGAAATGTTGATCAAGTTTTATGTCTAGCTTCTCTCCAGATTGATAATTTTTATGTGACTCTATAGTGTGGCTGTGGATTGAACTGCCTGAATGTAAATTAACGTAACTGAGGTGGATATATTTATAGAGAACAGAGACGATGGTGGATTCCAGTGAGGAGACGTGGTGGAGTGCATGGTCGTATCACGTGGAAGAATAAGAAGGACACGAGTGGATGACTAACTTTTATGTGTATTGTTGATTGCGTGAGAAATACGGATGGAGGTTTATTACAACTCCTTTGTGGGACTGAAGCTCTCCAATGTGGGTAGGTTTACTTGTCTTTCGTGGGACTGAAGTTTCTGTTAGGATGCCTTGAATCATAAGAAATCCTAAATTACTTGATTTACTAGGAATCCTTTTTGGAAGGAATTTCTATTTTGGTTTTTGAATCTATTTCCTATTTGCTAGTTTTCCTAATTTGAGAAAATTTGTTTTTCCCAATTGTTATGATTTACTTTTCGCTACTAGAAAATTGGTCATCGGTAACCAAATTTTAAGGACTGGTTTAGTTCCCCTTACCAATAATAGTTATAGTAAAGGGTTGTTCCAGTTACTATATTCTTTAATAAATATTTTCACATCAAATTGAATAACCCTCTCCTTATTATTCAATATAATACTAGTAAGGGGCTTAGCCAAGTTGTAATTTCTAATAAAATCAAGTCCTAATTAAAATAGAAAATTAGAATTAAAGAGACATATGAAGAAAATAAGCGGGCAATGAAAGGTTTTGAGCGCCAAAATTTTGTTCAATAACTTTTCCCCCTTTCTTTCTAATCAGGAGTCTCTCACAAAAATCCACCACTAGATTCTCTTTTCATAATCTTCATTTATTAAAGCTGGTAGATCAGGTATGGGTCACGATTTCTTTTTGTGTTTGTTTTTATAGTTGGTTATATTGATTGTATTAAGTTTTTAATCGCTTAGGGTTTACATAGTTATTCTGCATCAAGTACAATAGATTTGCAAAGTTTTGGTTCTATCATCATACACAGAAAGATTGTATACTCTTGTGTCTAATTAAGTTCTAAAAAAATGGGTGTTTTATTGGAAGAGAAACATGAGAAAACTCCTCTAATTCAATTAATGACATTTCAATTTTGTATCTTTAATGTAAGTTATTTGTTTCCTTCTTTGATTGTGTGAGTCACACCATAAAATGAATTGTAATTGACATAATGGTATCTGGTCAGGATCATAATTGGAGGCCAAGAGTTCTTGTATGTAACTCTGATTTTGTCTCTAACCCACCCATCTTTAGCTTGTTATAATTATAATTATAGTTTGAGATTCATCCTTGCTCTAGATGATAGGTTATTACATCCTATAATTTTATTCTCAAATTTTCTTCCATTGCCAAGAAGAGATACAGTATCATTTAGTTCTAAATTTTGCATATGAAATCTTAAAATTATTTTTTCTCTCAATATTTTAAGTTTAGTTATTTTAATATTGGAAGTTTGATCTCTCATTCAATAGGTTGGAGTTGATGCTTCTGTGGTTAAATTGATCAAATTAAAATTAAGTTTTCCTCCTGATACAGATTCCTCTAATTCAAGGTTAGCAATCTTTATTCTCTATTATTTGGTATAGATTTGTATATATTTTTAAAAAATTTAATTAATTAATTTAATAGTCTATGAGAATAAATGAGGTTATTGAGTTTTAGAAATCTGTTGTTGATTGAATTATTTTTTAATTTAATTTTTATAATGAACAATCTATGTTTTTGCGTGAAGGAGGAAAAAATTGTTGGTTAAGGGACTTCTGTTTATGATTTGGTAGTGTAAATAATAATTTCTTACTGTCAAGAAGATTGTATTCAAATGTAGGGTGACCAGTTATGTTTATTTTTGTTATTTCACAATTCGTATATAATTACTTTTGTTAATGTTACTGATTTGGTGTACTATGGATAATATCTCTTACCATTATTTTCGTTTCAATAATTTAAGTTGAATTATTTTAATGTTGGAAGTCTAATACCCCTTTCAATAGGTTGGAGCTAGCGCTTGTGTGGTTAAATGGATCAAAGTAATTAAGTTCCTCTCCGGTTAAAGATTCCTCTAATTCACTCTTTAAGGTTGGTAATCTTTATCCTCTATTATGTGGTTTAGATTTGCATATATTTTTAATTTTTTTTAATGAATTAATTTAACAGGTTGTGAGAACAAATGATGTTATTTAAGTCTAAAAATGTGTTAATGATTGAATTATTATTTTATTATTATAATTTAACTGTCTAATTTTTGTGATAACAATCTATGTTTTTGCATGGTGAGAAAGAAACAAGTTGTTAGTTGAGGGACTTCATTTTATAATTTGGTAGTCTAAATAATGATTTTTTGTCAATCATTATAGCAGATTGCAATAGAATGTAAAGTGACTTGTTATGTTTATTTTTGCTAGTTTGATTTCACAATTCTTCATGTGTAATTGCTTTTGCTGGTGTTGCTGATTTGCTGTACTATGCATAATAGCTCTTATCTTTTTTTTTTTTCAATAATTTAAGTTTACTTGTTTTAATGTTGGAAGTGTTATGTCTCATTTGATAGGTTGGAGGTGGTGCTTGTACCCGTTAAATTGATCAAATTAATTCAGTTTCCCTCCTATTAAAATTCCTCTAATTCACCATTCAAGATAAGTGATTCTTATTTTCTATCAACTTGTTTAGATTTTTTATATATACATAATTTTTTTTTATGAATTATTTTAATATTCTGTGAGATCAAATGATATTATTGAAGTCTAGATATGTGTTGTTGATTAAATTATTTTCAATAATTTTTAAATTTTAATTGTCTCATTTTTGTGATTATGTGTTGCTGATTGAATTATTATTATTATTATTATTTTCAAAATTTTAAATTTTATTGTCTATTTAGTGATGAATAATCTATGTTTTTGGGTGGTAAGGAGGAAACAAGTTATTGGTTGATGGACTTCTGTTTATATAATTTGGTAATCTAAACAATGATTTGTTACTAAACATCATTGTAGCAAGTTGCACCTAGTAAGGAGTAGATGAAACTTGTTGGCACCTAATGATTGTTGGAATTAGTGAATAATTTATTTAGTTTTCTTTAATCTTGTTTTAGCTTTTAAATGATTTCATTTAATTACAACAGCCTAAAGAAAATATGGCACCCTGTAAGTAGTGGATGAAACTTGTTTCATTTTTTTATAGATGAATGCTGCAAAAGGAAACAAAGTTCCTGGAAGAGCTTTACGACCTCGTGAACTACAGCGATTAGCAAGAGCACGTGGAAGTCAACCTTCTCAAGTCTCTAATTTGGACATGATGTCTAGGCGAAATTCAAAACGAACACTCTCTGAAAATGCTCAAACACTTGATGTTAATGTCAACAATCATGCTCCAGATGCTGAATCAAGTGAAGAAAATGATGTGATTAAAATAGAAGAAGGTATTGCTTTTAACCAATCAAGATTAAAATATTTGATTTTAACTATTAAATTATCTTATTTTTCAAAATATTTCTACCAGTTGTTGCTACCAAGAAAAGAAAAGGGCGAGGAAGGAATAAATGTGTTGCAATTACGAGCCTTAAAGCTGGAAAAGTTAAATGCGGACTTCTATAAGAATCGTGCTGTTGGGAAGCATCATACAGCATTTTCAAGATACCTTGGAAGGTTAGTTCGTGACCGCAACATTTGTCCTATAAGAGTGCATTATTGGGATGAAATTGGTGAAGAAGCTAAAGACCACCTTTGGGCATATGTTAAAGTAAGTTGTAATAAGTTTTTTTTAATATATATATATATATATATATTTTTCATTTCCGTGTTTACATAAAAATTTTAGAATGTGAATTACTACTTTGTATAACTATTTTTTTGTAGGAAAAATTTAGTAATGATAGGATTGATTCTTATCGTGAAGACACCTTATATCATATGAGAGATTTGTGGGGTAAGTGGAGATGCAAATTAAATACTGATTATGTGAAAACTTGTGAAACGATGGAGGAGACACTTCAAAATATCCCTGTCAAAAAAAGAGTTCAAAAGTCTGATTGGGAGTGGTTGGTAAAAGAACATTTTTTTTTCTGAAAAATTCAAGGTAATATACCAATAAATTTAAACCACATATTGTATTTTTTGGTTTTATTTTAAGTGTTTTTATGTATACAGAAAACCAGCGAAAGAAATGCTAATAATAGAAGTAAGAGGAAAGGAGGACTTGCACCTCGTACAGGCAGCGCACCTTTTAGACAGATTAGTTATAATGAGGTAAATATATATATATATATATTTAAGGTTTTGTATTTTTAAGTTAATGAAAATTTTAATCTCTTCTACTTAATCTCAAGGGAGGTAAAGATGGAAATCCACCTGAAGTGGCAACTATGTTTTTCATGACTCGGAAAAAAGGAAACCATCTTGCCCATGATGATGCAACACAAAAATTTGTATATTTATTTAAATAATACTCTACAGCATAATAAGTTCGTGTTGTATGTTCTTTTTCACTTATGTTTATGTACAATTCATAGGATTACCTGAAAAAAATTCAGCAATCAGAACCAGACCTTTCAGAGCTTGAAATTGTAGAAAAGTGTTTTGGAACACAAGATAAGGGTTATGTGACCTGTTTTGGTGGTGGCATAAAGCTAAAACATCTACAAAAGTCTAAGACTCCTAGGGAAGTTGAATTAGAGAGAGAAAATGCAAGCCTTTATGACTTTATGACTTTTATGGAAATGATATTGCGACGAATGCCTGATATTGCAGTTAACCACGAAGAGGAACTCTAAATATTTATGGCAATATATCACAGTGATCCAAGTATAAGCACCTATTAGGTAAGCTTTAATTCAAGTTTTGCATTTAGATTTTATATGTTATGGTATACTTGACTAAATGTGACAGTTTGTTTATTATATTTGGTTACTTAGAGTGATGATGGTTGTAAGGGATATAATGTTCTTGGTGTTTGTTGTTCAGTACTAATAATTAGATGGAATTTTAATGGAAGAAAAACGGAAGTTGTTTGCTTAATTTAAGTTGTTTGTTTCCCATATGAATGATTATTTTTATTATTATTAAGTTAAAAAAAAAATTTGTTTGAAAATATTTTTGTTATATGAATAAATTTTTGTAAAAGCACTTCCCATCTACATAAACTTATTTGTTATTTCTGCTGGAGTCTTTTTTACTTTTTGTGATACTAGACAAATTTCTCTGTCTCTGTTAGTAAATTTGGCAGACTATTGCAAGATTTATTTTTGAATTAAAACAAATATATATTATTTATTTTTTTGGTTAATTATGACAACCATTTTATTATTTTTATGAGTTATTATCTTCAACTTTGAGTCATAAAAAAATTAATTAGTTTTATTCATTGTTTGCAGGAATGTTTAAATATGAAGGTTATTTTGTGACCATAGAGAATGGAAGGCAGCAATGAAGTTATTTTCTACTCAGTATTTAGCTGAACAATTTGATTTGATTTTTTTTTTTTAAAATTTGGTTAGCTCCATATGCTATAAGATTAATGTTGGAGATAAGTTTATATTTCGTGTTTATTTCTTTTGTTTAACGTACTACATGTTTCGAAACAAGAATTTTTATGAAATTATCGGTAATTAGTTTCTTTATTATTTACAAAAATGGTATATCATATAATAAATTTCTAGTGAAAAGTAAGAACGAAAATAGAAATATATTCATAGCATAGTACTAAATTAATAAAATTTATATTTTTAAAATTGGGGTAAATAAGACGGGTAAAACCTGTCCTTAATAGGTATATCATTTGGCGCTAAAACAACAATAGGGACGGGATTAGTTTGTCCCTAATAATAATTTAACTAACTAATAACTAAAATTTTAAATTAATAGTAAGGGTAAGTCCCGTTACAAATAATAGTATTGGTGATGGGTTTCTTCCCGTTACTAAAATTAATTTAAGGACAGGCGTAGCAAAAAGCTATTAGTGACGGAGGCATTAGTAACGAGTCAAGTTACGGGTTTTTCCTGTCCTTAATAAGTATTAAGGACGGGATTTCAAATTTTAGTAACGGATTTTCCTCTCCTAAATTGGCCCTTTTCTTGTAGTGTTTCCTTATTGGAAAGAAACTATTAGGAAAGTGGGTTTTGTGATCACTATAAATAGATGCGTCTCACAAAGAAGAAAACATCCAGTTCTAAAGAGAATTACACATTGTGAGTGTGGGAAACACATTCGAGAGTTAGGGGTTTTAGTTTGGGTGCTTTGGGTTGTGAGATTTGAGTGTAGCCTTTTTGTGGCTATTTTGTGTGATATCTTGTAATCCCTTTGACCATTATAGTGGATTGTTATTCTCTTCCTTCGTGGAATAGGCACATTGCCGAACCACGTTAAATCTCTCGTGTCTCTTTCTACTTTCCATACTTTGTTGTTCTGTTTCTACTCTGGTTGGTGCTATTCTGTCTCCTCTATTCCTACCAAACAGGTATCAAAGCATAAGTTGGGATTAGTCATGGCGTCAACATCATCAACAAAGTTTGATATCGAGAAGTTCAATCGAAACATGAGTTTCGCTATGTGGAAAGTCAGGATGAAAGCAATTCGGACACATCATGGATTGCAGAAGGCGCTTTTGAAGAAAGAAGAATTTCCCTAATCGTGGGATGAAGAGAAAATGGTGGAGATAGATGAGAGAGCATTATCCATGATCCAATTGTGTTTGTCTAATGAGATTCTGAGAGAGGTTATCGATCAGAATACTGCAAAAGGATTATGGGATAGATTGGAGACTCTATATATCACAAAGAATCTCACTACAAAATTGATTGCCAAGCATCGTTTATACACCCTATCGATGGCAGAAGGTACGTCCATCAAGTCTCATATTGATGAATTCTCTTCTATTGTAATGGATCTATCTAACATGGACATCAAGTATGAAGATGAAGATCAAGCCTTCATGTTACTTCATTCTCTACCTCCTTCTTTCAAGAACTTTAGAGAGACGTTGATCTATAGTAATACTTCTCTAAAGTTGGAAGACGTCAAATCGGCGCTTTATTCGAATGAGTTATTTGATAATCAGATGTCCAAAAACCGAGCAGATAATCCTGCTGAAGGTTTAGTGGTTACAGGAAGACCCGAATCTAGAGAATCTGGTAAAAGTCGCTCTAGATCAAAATCAAAGTCTAAGTATGTGGTTTGCCATTATTGTAAGAAGAAAGGGCAATAAAAAAGGATTGTGTGATTCTTCAGAAAAAGAATAAAGAAAATAGTCAACAATCAGAGAAACCTCCAAAAGCCAGTGTTGTGCAAAATAAGGATGAATACTGTGATTTCTACACAGTCATTGATGATAATACTAGATCTGATCAAGGGTGGATTCTTGATTCTGCGTGCTCATTCCATATTTTCCGGCAAAGAGAATGGTTCACTTCTTTCGAGGAATCCGAAAGAGGTGTTGTGTTAATGGGCAACGACCAACCTTGTAAAGTTGCGGGTATTGGTTCTGTGAAGATAAGGATGCATGATGGCGTGATTCGAACATTGGTAGACGTTCAGTATGTTCTTGATATTAAGAAAAACCTTATCTTATTATCTGCTTTAGATAATACTGGTTGCAAATTCACTGCTGAAGGTGGAGTTCTTAAGGTTAGTAAAGATATGCTGGTAGTTATGAAGGTGAAGAAATTTGGTAGGCTGTATTATCTGATGGGGTCTACTGTTATGGGTTCCGCCTCTGTTTCTTCTATAAGCGAAACAGATACTACGAAGTTGTGGCATATGAGACTTGGACATATGAGTCAGAAAGGCATGACAATGCTGAGTAAGAGGGGTCTTTTGGGTGATCGGAATATATCCAATTTGGAGTTTTATGAGCATTATGTCTTCGGCAAACACAAACGAGTCAGCTTCAGCACTGGAATACACAAAACTAAAAGTACGTTGGATTATATTCACTCTGATCTTTGGGGGCCATCACGTGTTGCATCAGAAGGTGGTTCTAGTTACATGACGACATTGATTGATGATTTTTCAAGAAAAGTCTGGGTCTATTTCTTGAAGAATAAGTTTGAAGCTTTTGAGACCTTTAGAGATTGGAAGGCATTGGTTGAAAAGCAGACTGGAAAGAAAGTTAAGCGCTTAAGAACTGATAATGGGTTGGATTTCTGTAGTGGGGAATTTAATTCATTCTGCAAGAAAGAGGGCATAGTGAGACATCTCACAGTTAGTGGGACACCCTAACAGAATGGCGTAGCCGAACGCATGAATAGAACCCTTTTGGAAAAGGTTCGTTTTCTGCTGAGTAATTCTGATTGACGCAAGATTTTTAGGCAGAGGCTGCTGTGACAGCTTGTTACTTGGTGAATCGTTCTCCATCCGCGTCAATCGAGTGTAAGACTCCTAAAGAGGTATGGTCTGGTAAACCTGCTAATTATTCTGAATTGCGGATATTTGGATGTCCTGTCTATGTTCATTCGAACAATGGAAAGTTAGAGCCTAGGTCAAAGAAGGACATATTTTTGGGTTATCCGAATGGTGTGAAGGGATACAGAGTTTGGCTTACTGATCCAAAGACACCAAAATCCATAATTAGCAGAAATTGCATCTTTGATGAGAATACCATGCTTCATCCAAATAAAGAAAGTGTTACTTCTGACACTAAGGTGGAGAGTTCTGAGAAGGAGAACAAAGAGATGCAAGGTATTAGGTTGGAGTCTCCATCCGAAAATCATGAAAAGCCAAATGAGATAGAGACTGAAATCATTGCCAGAGGAAGACCCTTAAGAGAGAGATGAATGCCTTCGAGATTTGATGATTATGTTACCATAACTTGTGTCGTTGCACAAGAAATCGAAGGATCTGATGACCCAGTCACATATAGTGAAGCCGTCTCGAGTGATGATTCTGGTAAGTGGTTGGTGGCTATGCAAGAAGAGGTGAAGTCTCTTCATAAAAATAAAACTTGGGAACTAGTAAAGCCTCCTATTGAAAAGAAGATCGTTGGATGTAGATGGGTCTATAAGAAAAAGGAAGGCATACCTGGGGTCGAGAAAGCAAGATACAAGGCACGTTTGGTTGCAAAGGGCTATAGTCAGGTGTAAGGTATTGATTTCAGTGATGTTTTTTCACCTGTTGTTAAACATAGCTCTATTCGTGTTTTGCTTGGTTTAATTGCTATTCATGATCTCGAGTTAGAGCAACTAGATGTGAAGACTGCGTTTTTACATGGTGAACTTGAAGAGACCATATACATGTCTCAACCAGAAGGTTTTGAAGTTGAAGGAAAAGAAGACCATGTTTGTCTACTCAAGAAGTCATTATATGGCTTAAAGCAATCACCTCGACAATGGCACAAGAAGTTCCACTCGTTTATGATGGTGCATAGTTTCACAAGGAGTCATTCTGATAGCTGTGTTTACTTCAAAGAGTTATCTGATGATTCATATATCTATCTACTCTTATATGTCGATGACATGTTAATTGCTGCCAAGAATAAGTCTGAGATCAACAATTTGAAGAATCAGTTGAATGGTGAGTTTGAGATGAAAGATCTAGGAGGAGCAAAGAAAATTTGGGAATGGAGATTAAGCGAGATAGAGCTGCCGGTAAACTTTATTAACTCAAAGAAGCTTCATAGAGAAAGTTGTTGAGCGTTTTTGGATGAAAGACGCAAAACCAGTAAGTACTCCATTAGCTTCTCATTTTAAGCTTTCTGCTGATTAGTCACCGAAAATTGATGAGGACATAGAATATATGTCACAAGTTCCCTACTCTAATGCTGTTGGTAGTATCATGTATGCAATGTTGTGTACTCGTCCTGATATCGCACATGCTGTTAGTTTAGTTAGCCGTTACATGGCTAATCCTGGAAAACAACATTGGCAAGTTGTGAAGTGGATATTGAGATATTTGAAGGGTACTACTCATGTTTGCTTGGAGTTTGATAAAGACAAAGAGAATGTTGTTGGTTATGTTGATTCAGATTATGCCGGTGATCTTGACAAAAGAAGATCGATTACTGGATATGTTTTTACTCTTGGAGGTTGTGCAATTAGTTGGAAGGCTACCTTACAAGCGACCGTTGCATTGTCAACAATAGAGGCCGAGTATATGGCCATGGTTGAGGCTATAAAGGAGGCAATTTGGTTGAGAGGATTGGTTGGTGAACTCAGCAAAGATTTGAAGGTGACGGCAGTCCATTGTGACAGTCAGAGTGCGATTCATCTAGCAAAGGATCAAATGTTCCATGAACGCACTAAGCACATAGACGTCAAGTACCACTTTGTTCGAGATGTGATTTCTGAAGGTAATATTACGGTTCAGAAAATTGGTACTGAAAACAACTCTGGTGATATGATGACCAAGTCCTTATCTACAATCAAGTTCAAGCATTGTTTGAGCTTGATTGGAATTTGTGATCGTTAAGATTCCCCTACGGGATACAAGGAAGAGGAAGACAATTCGAAGATTGTTTATGGGTCAAGGTGAAGATATAATTGATAGTGATCAAATAAAGAAGATTCAGAAAAGTTGAGGTGATTCAAGTCAAGGTGGAGATTTGTTAGGATGCCTTGAATCATAAGGAATCCTAAATTACTTGATTCACTAGGAATCCTTTTTGGAAGGAATTTCTATTTTGGTTTTTGGATCTATTTCCTATTTGCTAGTTTTCCTAATTTGAGGAGATTTGTTTTTCCCAATTGTTATGGTTTACTTTTCCTTATTGGAAAGAAACTATTAGGAAAGTGGGTTTGGTGATCATTATAAATAGAGGCGTCTTACAAAGAAGAAAGCATCCAGTTCTAAAGAGAATTACATATTGTGAGTGTGGGAAACACATTCGAGAGTTAGGGGTTTTAGTTTGGGTGCTTTGGGTCGTGAGATTTGAGTGTAGCCTTTTGTGGCTATTTTGTGTGATATCTTGTAATCCCTTTGATCATTATAGTGGATTGTTATTCTCTTCATTCGTGGAATAGACACATTGCCGAACCACGTTAAATCTCTCGTGTCTATTTCTACTTTCCATACTTTGTTGTTCTGTTTCTACTCTGGTTGGTGCTATTTTGTCTCCTGTATTCCTAACAAACTGGTATCAAAGTATAAGTTGGGATTAGTCATGGCGTCAACATCATCAACAAAGTTTGATATCGAGAAGTTCAATCGAAACATGAGTTTCGCTATGTGGAAAGTCAAGATGAAAGCAATTCTGACACATCATGGATTGCAGAAGGCGCTTTTAAAGAAAGAAGAATTTCCCTAATCGTGGGATGAAGAGAAAATGGTGGAGATAGATGAGAGAGCATTATCCATGATCCAATTGTGTTTGTCTAATGAGGTTCTGAGAGATGTTATCGATCAGAATACTGCAAAATGATTATTAGATAGATTGGAGACTCTATATATCACAAAGAATCTCACTACAAAATTGATCGCCAAGCATCGTTTATACACCCTATCGATGGCAGAAGGTACGTCCATCAAGTCTCATATTGATGAATTCTCTTCTATTGTAATGGATCTATCTAACATGGACATCAAGTATGAAGATGAAGATCAAGCCTTCATGTTACTTCATTCTCTACCTCCTTCTTTCAAGAACTTTAGAGAGACGTTGATCTATAGTAATACTTCTCTAAAGTTGGAAGACGTCAAATCGGCGCTTTATTCGAATGAGTTATTTGATAATCAGATGTCCAAAAACCGAGCAGATAATCCTGCTGAAGATTTAGTGGTTACAGGAAGACCCGAATCTAGAGAATCTGGTAAAAGTCGCTCTAGATTAAAATCAAAGTCCAAGTATGTGGTTTGCCATTATTGTAAGAAGAAAGGGCAATCAAAAAGGATTGTTGGATTCTTCAGAAAAAGAATAAAGAAAATAGTCAACAATCAGAGAAATCTCCAAAAGCCAGTGTTGTGCAAGATAAGGATGAAGACTGTGATGTCTACATAGTCATTGATGATAATACTAGATCTGATCAAGGGTGGATTCTTGATTCTGCGTGCTCATTCCATATCTGCTGGCAAAGAGAATGGTTCACTTCTTTCGAGGAATCCGAAAGAGGTGTTGTGTTAATGGGCAACGACCAACCTTGTAAAGTTGCGGGTATTGGTTCTGTGAAGATTAGGATGCATGACGGCGTGATTCGAACATTGGTAGACGTTTGGTATGTTCCAGATATTAAGAAAAATCTTATCTCATTATCTACTTTAGATGATACTGGTTGCAAATTCACTGGTGAAGGTGGAGTTCTGAAGGTTACTAAAGGTATGCTGGTAGTTATGAAGGCGAAGAAATTTGGTAGGCTGCATTATCTGATGGGGTCTACTGTTATGGGTTCCGCCACTGTTTCTTCTACAAGCAAAACAGATACTACGAAGTTGTGGCATATGAGACTTGGACATATGAGTCAGAAAGGCATGGCAATGCTGAGTAAGAGGGGTCTTTTGGGTGATCGGAATATATCCAATTTGGAGTTTTGTGAGCATTGTGTCTTCGGCAAACACAAACGAGTCAGCTTCAGCATTGGAATACACAATACTAAATGTACGTTGGATTAATAATATTATATCTAATAATTAATTTAAAATTAAAAATTTAAAGTCGAGATCAAATGTTGAATTCCACAACTAATCTACCTTATATTTATATTTTAAATTTAAAGATTAATAGGACATATAAAAATTTATAGTTAGATGAAAAAAAATTAAGAGGAATACATGAATTTAATTGGTAAACTTTTTGTTCAATTTTTTATATATAGAAGATTAATATTTAATAAAAAGTTTAATAAATTTCATTACGAATTTTATTAAGAAATTTTTTAATGTGCTATAGAGTTATAATAACTTTTTATTTAATTGATATTTTAAAATATAATTTTTCAATTATTTTATAATTTTAAAATCTAAGTATTACTTGAATAAATAAATAAATTATATTTTAATATTGCAGTTAATATTTTAGATTAAACAATAACTGCTTTAAAATTTAATAAATTTAAATATTTGTTAATATATATATATATATATATATATATAAAACAGCAACTCTCAGCGGGCCCACTAATCTGATGTGGAGGGCTGAGAGTTGAGCTTTGGGTGGAAAAACAAGTGAAATTGCAAGTTTTGAAATCCGAGCATATTTTACCAATTATATCTTTTCACGTGTCATGACATTTAACAATAAATGAATTCTTAATTTTTATCCACTTTTTAAATATATTAAAGTTAATATTAAAAATATTAAATTTATACTTTTCATATATCGAGACAAAACATTAAATTGATATTAAATCTATTAAATATATATCTTTTCATATATCAAAATATTCAAAATATATGTTATGAATTATGTATATAGAGACTTATTTTTAATTTATTTAACGATTGTCTTTTTATATCCTCTTTCCCTTTAAATGTGACTGTTTTTTCTTTTTATATTCTCTCTTAATGTACTCAGATTTTATGACGAAAATTAATCTATACTATTGAAGCGTTATATAATTTGCTATAAATACTTCAATACATACATGAATCTCTTATACTATTCTCACTCTTAGTGTAGAATGATGATGACGCCGCGATGTGAACTATCACTGCTACTCGATTGGTGCAGAAAGCAACATTTATGACGAGATATAAACTACAGTCCTCAATTTGTGTGTCGCTAAAAATGCGAGTTTCGTTGTAAAGTGTAAACTCAATCTAAAACTCACTTAAGATTATAATTTTTTGTATTCAGTATTCGTCGTTCAAATGGCGACTTAAGTCTATTCACTGTCAACCCACCAATATGATATCAAATATTATGTATGTGGTTCTCTTTTGGGATATTACAATATTTGTTCACATGTATTATAGTTTTGGGTAAGGAATAAGTCAAATAATAAAATAAATTTTATATTTCATTTAAATTTATCCCTTTTATTCTATAAAAGTTAATATTCATCCCACTTATTTTTTTAGTTAACAATAGTATAATATTTTTGTTAAACTTTTCCATTTCAAAATTGATATTTTTTTTTGGTTAATTTTTTTAATTAACACTAATTTTTTTGTTAAATGGTGTATAAATCCAAGAAAAAATCTTACTCTCTCTCTTTTTTGTTTTTTTTTCCCCTCATGTGACATCTTATTTACATGATTCAATGCATTTTTCAATTTTCTCATTTTCAAAATTAGTACTATTATAGAAAAAAAAATTCAAAGTATATTTTTTCATATTTCAAAATATTATATATATATATATCATATTTAAAATTAGAAAAAAATTTAATTTCAAATTGAATGTTTAAAATGATTAGTCCAATAAATCAATACTTCATTTAACTTATAATTACTTTTTTTTAAGTTAGTTAGTTTTTTCAAAAACATGATTGATTTTTTATGTGCTAAATTTATAATTGTTTATTTTTTAAAATATTTAAAATTTGATAACTTTTATCTTTTTTTTGTTTAACAGTGTAATTCCATTCATTAATTCATACTATATTTAATTTTTTTTTAAAAAGTTAAAAATATTATAATACATACTTCTCATTACTTTTATAATTATAATATATTTTAAATTATAAGGTGCCATAAATACACCTAAACCTTTCCCTAGATATTAGATAAACCATTTGTTAGTTTTAGAAAATATTTTATTGAAATTGAAAAGTGATTATTATTAATGTTACAATTGAAATATAAATGGGTATTTAATTCTAACCAAGTTTGTCAGGAAAAAAAAAAATCAAACATTCCCAATTAAATATATTATCAATAGGTAAAATTATTTACTACCCGATATATTATATAATGTAATAATTAAAAAATAAAATTTTTTTATTGATTTATTTTTCATAATATATTTTATTAAGTGATTCAAAACCTACATAAATTTAATAACATGTTTTAAATTATTATATATATTCATATTCTAATAAACAATAAATTATATATTATAAATGATGAAGTTTAAATAAAATGAAGTTGTAATTTTTTAAAATGATTTTTTCAAAATAACATTTTTTTATTATCTTTTATCATCTACAATTAAATAATTTAATATTAAAATTTATAAAAATGTATACGTACCTTCACTAGTTTAAATATAAATTTGATGAGATGAGTTAAAAAGTATAAATTTTTTTATTTAATTATATTTGTTTTAAAATTATTAAAATAAATTAAAACTATAATAAATTTAATGAATTAAATTGTTTCAATTTTAATTATATTTATAAATATATTAAATTTATTTAATAAATATAAGTATTTTTTAATATTTAATTTACTCATATTAATATATTTTATTATTTTTTTAGTTAATATATATATATATATAAAAAAAATAAAAAGTTAAAAAATAAAGACAGCCGCAAAGCAGGTGACACAATCCTAATATATATAAAAGCCAATTATATGGAGTGAATCATGAAGCATAAAATCCAACTGAATTAAACTAACATTATATACAAATCCTCGATTACTTAACTTTTATTATTTCTTTCACATCTCATTAACTGTTTTCTAATTGAATTTATTTTCTTTATTATTCTCTATTTTTGTTTTATTTTATTCATTTTTGTCTTGGGTTTTTAAATTTAACTTCTTTTCTTGTTGTCTTTCATTCATTATTTTTGAATTTTCTTGAATACAACCCATCAACAAATTCAAAATTCAATTTACATTATTTTTTTCTTTTCCTTTTACCTATTTAATGTGTATAATTATTTATAAATATTTATTTTTCTTTTCCCTCTCTTATCAATTATATCTATTTTATATATATATATATATATATATATATATATATACTTGAAGCTGATACACAACAATAACTACAATTTTATTTCAACTTTATTTCTATATCATATTATTCTCACCCTCCATAATGTATATAATTCACCTTATATGAGTTATTTACTCATATATATTTTTATCTTTTGCTATCTTTTTAGCCTACATAAATTATATTGAAAGTCAATTTTATTTCCATTATATTACAGTGAATGTTGATATGGAAAATATTTTTCTACTTTTCTTGTAAGGAGAAAATTACAATTATATATTTTCGATTCTATTTAATTTTACTTTTCTTAAATTACAATTGTATTATTTCAACGCTATTTAATTTTACTTTTGATACTTACGATTGTATTTAATTTGATTTATGAAATTTATAATTGTATTATTTCTGTGTCATTTAATTGTTTTAAAATATTTTTTGTATTTAAAATTTTAACTTTCATGTAAATTTTTGAGGTAGAATCACTTCTATTTTTAATATTATTACTAAAAAAAATAACAAAAATTTAATTAGAAAATAATTTTATATGGAAAACAAAAACCAATTGATGAGAGAAAACAAGAAAGAATAATTTTAAAATTTTGAAGTAGAACAATTAATGAGAAAATAAAAAATTTTAAAATTAAATTTAAAACTTTAAATAGAACAATTAATGAGATAAAACAAAAATTAATTAATGAGAAAAAAATTAATTAGAGAACAATAATAAAATTAATTTGCACATTAACGAAGAGAGATGGAAAAAAATAGGAAAAATTCTCGTTTTTGAACCAAAACAAATTTTAAAAAAATAGAATAAAATAAAATAAAAACTAGTTTTCGCCCAACATTAAAATAACTAAAAAAGCTAAAAAATTCTTATAATTTTCTGCATGTACTAAACTAAAATGTCCATATTATCCTTATTATTAAAAATTATAATAAATAATTAAAATAAAATTTGAAATAAAAATAAAAAGTAAAAATATAATAAAAAATCTAAACTAACTTTAAACTATTCATCTCCTCTCCCCGATCGTTTTGTTTGAATCTCGATGTTATACCTTCTCGATTCTTATACCTTCTCCCTCTCCCTAACTATTGCTCTCATTCTCTCAGTTTCTCTCATTCACTACTTCTCACCTTCGATTAAACTTCTCAAAATGCCAAAAAAATTAATTCCTCTTATGCGTAAAGAATCCAATGACGCCGCAGAGAGATCGAAGACGGCTGGAAGTTTGAAGGCGGCCGGTAATTCGAAGGCAGCTGGAAGTTCAAAGGCGGTAGGCAACATCAAAACAAAGGTGTCAATGACAAATAGGGCAGTTAGTAAGGTTAGTTTCTTTATCATTGAACTTGGGTGTTGATGCCATTTGTGTTTAGGGTTACAAATTTGTTAAATAGTTTGCTGAAACATCTACATGTGTTTGTATTGGTTCGATTTTATGTTAATTTGTTAATTGGTAGTTGGATTTTGGATTTTGGAAGTATCTCATCAATTGCATTTGTAGTTGAGTTCAATGTATTTAGGTCTTGATATGTATTTGCAATAGGTTTTGAATTTGTGTGTGGTATGGTTTTGTTTTGCTGTGAATTGTAAGCTGTTTTAGGTCGTTGCATTGTGGAATTTGTTTGCTTCTAATGTTTAAAACCCGGAAGCTGAGTAAATTAAAGAAGGCTTCCCGGTTCTAAACACCACGAAACAGATTGTGAGTTCCTACTTCCTGGTGTTTAACACCGGGAAACCTTCATTTTTTTCTCAACTTCCTGGTTTTAAACACCGGGAAACATAATAAAAAAAGGAAGGCTTCCCGATGTTAAATACCAGGAAGCAGAAACTCACAGTCTGCTTCCTAGTGTTGAACACTGGGAAGCCTTCCTTTTTTTACTCAGCTTTCTAGTTTTAGACACCGGGAAGCGGAGTAAAAAAAGGAAGGCTTCCCGGTGTTAAACACAGGGAAGTGGTCTATGAGTTTTTGCTTCCTAGCATATAACACCGAGAAGTCTTCCTTTTTTTACTCTTCTTCCTGGTGTTCCACATCTGGAAGCATAGAAGTAATTTTCTATGCTTCTAGGTGTTCAACACATGGAACTGAAGGAAATTACTCTTATGCTTATAGATGTTCAACACCGGGAAGCAGATTGTGATGTCTGGTTACCAGTGTTGAGCACCAGGAAGCACTCCATATTTTTCTCAGCTTCGAGGTGTTGAACACTGAGAAGCAAATGAAAATATTTTTGTTTCTTAAGATATTTAAGTGTTATATGTATTATATTTGTTTAACTTGCAATAATACTCTGACTTCATATGTTTCAGGAAGGTCCTAAAAAGGTACCTTTCAGAGATGGTAGGTACTTTAAGTACCCACATAGGGACTTTGCAGATGCTAAGCTAAACACCTATGGGCAGCCTTCAGTCATGGATCTTATCGAATGAAAATTGAAGGAATTTAAATTACATGATGAATGGAAAAAAGGCCCATTCAGTCACTTTGTTCATATACATCAGAGGAAAGGTTTGTATCCTGGAAATTTCATCCTCCACGTTCTTTCTAGGGAGTTGGAAAGGAAAAACTTTAAGTGCGATGAAGTTTGGTTTGGGATAAGGAACAAGGCAATCCATTTAGGACGGGAAGATTTTGCTTTGATTACTGGGTTTTCAGATTTGGACATATATCAAAGAAGTTGATGAAAGTAAATTGAGAACCTCAAGACTTGAATTCAGTTTATTGTAGGTTAATTCATCCCATGCCAAATCAACATGTAGCTGATATAATGTCTTGGTTTAGAGGGCAAACGACTCAAGATCTGAATCGGATGGATTCTTTGAAGATTTGCTATGCAATTTCATGGAGAAGTTTTTAATGGGTCCAGAAGGTAAAAGACCCATGAGGAAGTTGTTGTGGCATATGGTGGAGGATCTTGAAAGGTTCTACCAATTTCTATGGGGAACTTATTCTTATTCTTACACCATTCACAGTCTAAAGAATGTCTTATAAGTAAAGTCAGATAGTGTGAAGACATTCAACTTCTATGGTTGTCCATGGACAGTAACGGTAAGAATTTATGACTTGTATTAGCAGTTTTAATATGATAATATATAATATAACATGATTTGATTTTAATATACAGTGGTGGCTTTTGGAGATATCACCTAATATGAAGGACTTCCTCAAAGCTCAATTTGATAAAAAGTTCCAAAGAGTCCTAGATGTCTGAAATGGAGACTGAAGAATTATTCAAGCAAAGACTTGAACCAGTTCCTAAATAATGTGAGTAGGATTATTTCACTTTATCTTTTTTTATGGATGTTGTGATTTATTAATTTCTGCGTTTATAATTGGGCAGGAAATTGATCTTGGAAAGGAAAAACAAGAGCCAACACATGAAGAAAAGAAGAGACCATACTACATTTCAGCCGCTGATCCTGATTTAGGAGTAAAATAAGTTGACCCGGCTAAAATAGGGGTGGATGATCAGGATATTGATGATGAGCAATTTCCTAAGCATTTAATGCTGAAGATGTGGTTAGTTATTATTATTATTATTATTTTATTGAATCATTTATTTTTTTTACATATTGATCATTGATGTTTAATGTGTAGAATGTTGATGAAGAATGGTCGTCATATGTTGATCGTAAATCTGATGTAAAAACACCACAACATAATGCGGGCGACAATGAATTTGTAATGACCTTGCTGAAAACAATCCTTACAAAAGTCGAGGAAAATACTGAAAGGATTGGGAACTCAGAGATCATGTTTAAGAAAGTGATTCAGTCAAAAGCTAAAGAAGAAGGTAACCTTCTTGAGTTTACTTTTATTAATTTAGTATAGATTTCTGTTTATGTTTAAAATGTTTTGAGATTTGGATTGGGTTGGATTATTTACTTTTATCGATTTAGTATAGATTTTTAGGAAATATTGCTAAGATTTGATTTAGTATTGGTTTATTTTTTATTGATTTAGTATATATTTGTAGGGTTCTGTTACATAATAATTTTGCAGGTGCTTCCCGATGATGTACCCCAGGAAGCAGAAGGAAAATCAAACTGCTTCCTGGTGTACTCAAGCGGAAAGCACCTGAAACCTTGTTGTGTAACAGGTGCTTCCCGGTGTTGTACACCACGAAGCGGAAGGAAAAATATTCTGCTTCCTAGTGTACAACACCGGGAAATGCCTGTAACATTATGATGTAACAGGTGCTTCCTGGTGTTGTACACCACGAAGCAGGGTATTTTCCCTTCCGCTTCCTGATGTACAACACCGGAAAGCACCTATAACATCATAATGTTACAGGTGCTTCTTGGTGTTGTGCACCAGGAAGCGGGGTATTTTCCTTTCCGCTTCCTAGTGTTACAAAATAGGTGCTTCCTGGTGAACTGAACTGGGAAGCACCTGATTGATTATTCGTAATTATAATTATTTTTTGAGAGGTTAGCTCTAATTATATTGATTATTTCTATCATTTCCTTTGAACAGATAATGATGCATATACTAGTGAAACTGAACAACAATTGAGGGAGAACAAACAAAAATTCTAAAACGACCTTAAAGCGGAAGCAAGACAAAATGTTGAAGAAGATAGGGAAGATGATGCTGAAGATGAAAAAGAAGAGGATATTGAAGATGAAGAAGAAGATGATGAAGAGGATGAAGATGAGGAAGAGAAAGAAGATGGGTTCATTCAATCCTCGTCCTAGTATTCAGCAACAAAGGGATGGGATGTAGATTGTGAGCATGATGGAGGTATCTACTACTCCTGCTGAGGATGTGCATGATATTGAGATGAATGTAAATCTGGAAAATAATGATAAGAATGGAGAGAAGGAAGATGAAGAGAATAAGAAAGGAGAAGAAGAGAAAGAGGAAGTGAAAGAAATGGAAAAAGAAGAGGAAAAAGAAGACAAAAAAGCAGAGCAAAAAGAGAAGGAAATAACATATACAATTAAGCTGAACACTCTTGTCAGCTTCATTGTTTTTACAGCATCTACCGTCGAGTCACAATCTGATACAAATATCGTCGATCAAACAATGAGTGGCCATGAAGACATACAAGAATTAGTCTCGCAAACTGTTGCAATTAGTCCAATTGGGTTGGTAAGTATCAAAGTTAATTCTGTGCATTGATTTTGACATTATGATTACAATTTACTAATGATTTTTTAACAATGAAATTGTGATATGTTTTACAGAAAAGGCAGAAGGGATCGACCTTAAATTGAAATTTCAATTGATGATGACAGATCCACTCCTGATGAGGTCATAACTGGAAAAAAAAGAAGCCAAAGAAGACAAAAAAGGCTATGAAGTCAGCCTCAGCTAAAGTAAGTTCGCTGCCAAAGGAGAGATTCTTCCTTTCAGTACATTTAAGCGCTTACCAATTGAATATAAAGCCCCTGAAGGTTTTGAAAATTTTATTGCACTAGAGAGTAAGAGAGAGTAAGTATTTGCATTAATATTTTATGTTTCAAACATCCATATAAACATTCATATTTTTTATATTAACATCTTATGTATTTTGCATCTTTTTCACGAGAGATATGGTTGGGGATGGAGGTTACATATCACCTAACTCTCTCTGAATAATTATAGACCCAGATTCATGGTTCAGTACGATGGAAATTAATAAGTGGATTAGCTACTTGTATAACATGTTTCGGGAAAAAGGGAGGATGTAACCGTGTTGAGTGCAAGTCTATTTGTAAGTCCTGCTGCTGTTTTTATATCCATCTTGTTTATGTCAAATTCGTTGTTCAATACATAATTAATTTTTAATTTTTAATCATTATTTCTTCATTTAGTCATACATGAAGGGAGAGCAGCAGAACGGAGACGAAGAAGATATCTGACCTTTCTTTATGGATATTGCCAGAGGTGTGGATAACTCTGAAATGAATAAGCCATGGAGCGAGGTTGATCATGCAAGTTATTTTTAAATACCATCCTTTATGTTTCATATGCAATCTATTTTTAAATATCACCACAATATAACTTAGTTTTTTCCTATGCAGTTAATGTTTCCAAGTCATATTAATGGAAACCAATGGATTCTCTACATCGCATTGATTAAGCGTAGAGAAATCCTATTTTTAGATTCCCTTGCATCTAGGCCAAACACAATGTTAAGACACTTAAGAGAGTTCATCACATTCTTGGATAGGATGTTGAAGAAGTTGAGCTCTAAAGTAAGTATGGAGTTTTCTGAAGGCGAATAGAAGGTATTGGTGGTTGGAGAAGCCATAGGTGTACCACTTCAACCTGATGGGTAAGTTGAATCCAATCTGAATAACCTTGTGCGCTTTTTTTTTCACTTACATATTATTGATGTTGCATTGATTTTTTTTGTAGTACCTCATGTGGTGCTTACGTCTGCTTATACATTCGTGATCTTTGGACAAGGCAACCTTCTTGGTCCTTTGGTAAAACTATACAAGAAGTAAGAAGAATTAGGAGAGAAATTGCTTACACCATATACGAGCACTCGGTAGAGATAGAGTCAGCTAGTATGTCCTAGTCAAGTTAAGTTAAAGTTATAATGTTTATTACTATTTGAACTATTGTTGTAATTAATTTTAGTATGTTATAATTAATTTTGCTCTTTGAACTATTAGTATTTGAACTATCGCATGTCCTAATCTAGTGTTATTAATTTTGCTTCTTATAAATTATAATGTTTATTGCTATTAGCAAGTTTAAGAGCTTTGCAATTATAAAAACACATTTCCCGGTATGTTAAACCAGGAAGCATGACCCTATTTTGCCTGCTTCCCGGTGCTCAAGGCCAGGAAGCAGATTACTCAGCTTCTTGGCCTTGAGCACCGGGAAGCAGACAAAATAGGGTCCCGCTTCCCAGTGTAACGGACTGGGAAGCTTTGCAATTACAAAAATCAGCTTTCTAGTATCTTCCACCGGGAAGCAGGGCCTTAAATATTGTATATTTGTGTGGAAAGATAAATGTGAGGGGTATATGATGTATTTATGATTGGAGAGATGTAAATCTAATATGATTGGTGGAGACTAGGATATGAGAATAAATTATTTTATTTCAATGATTTGTAATTATAATATTATAGTTATGGAAATATTTTAATTTGTTGTGAAATATTTTTTTTATGCAAATCAAAAATAAATGTCGTAATATCTTTATACATTATTGAAATATAAATTTTTTAAAAAATAAATTAATGGTTCAAAGTTAAGTGTGGTTTCTCATTTTCTTCACTTCAAAATTAATGAGACATGTGTAAAGAGAATGTATATAATGACGCTATCCCGTGGCTAGATTTTACGAATAAAAAAGTATTTAGTATGTTTCAATTAAGTTAAGATATGAATATGAAAAATTGATTAGTTTTCTATTATTGATCAACTATTTTTTTTTTCGGAGCAAACTATCTACGGTGGATTAGTATAATTGCGTTCGGATTGTAGTATGTGGTAGAAAAGTGACCCCGATAAGTTAAGAAGGCTAAATTAAATGCACGGATGAAGTTCCATAATTTTTTAAGAGCTTTGCAATTAAAAAAAAAAAAACAAGCTTCTTGGTCTCTAATACCAGGAAGCATGGCCTTATTTTGCCTGCTTACCAGTGCTCAAGATCTGGAAGCCGATCACTGAGCTTCCTGGTCTTCAGCACCAGGAAGCAGGCAAAATAGGTCCAGGCTTCCCGGTATAGCAGACTGGGAAGCTATTTTTTGTAATTGCAAAGCTTCCAATTGGTCATATAATGCCTTGTTATGGTGTATTCATTAACCCTTATGATAAATTGTATCTAAAATAAATAGGGTCCTACCTTATAGCATTCGATAGTATCATGTCGTTGACAATGTACTCCTACGTAGGAGAACAAAACATCATGTTCAAAAAAAATTTCTTATGTGATGTCCATATATTTATTAATGATTAACCGGTTTTTAACATACATAAGTGATACATTTTAGACGATTGTATCGGCCATAACCAATCAATACAATGTATATTAGGCCTCTTTTACAAGTATAATTGCACTCCGATTGTAGTATGTGGTAGAAAAGTGACCACAATAAGTTAAAAATACTAAATTAAATCCAATATGAAATTCCGTAATTTTTTAAGAGCTTTCCAATTAAAAAAACAAGCTTCCCGGTCTCTAATACCAAGAAGCAGGGTCTTATTTTGCCTGCTTCCAGGTTCTCAACACCTAGAATTCGATCACTCAGCTTCCTGGTCTGTAGCACCGGGAAGCAGGCAAAATAAGGCCATGCTTCCTGGTATTAGAGACTGGGAAGCTTGTTTTCCAACACCTAAAAAATGAAAGATTTAATGAAATTCTTACAATCAATTCATTTCAGTATATTAACAATATATCTCATTATATTCTGATAAAATTATTCTATTCAATTCATTTAAGCATTAAATATATTCAAACAAAAAAAACTATATTCCGTTAGAAGCTTCGAATAACGGTTCAAGATCTGTGGGTTCTTCATCAGATGAGGAATCATCTGTGGGATCGTCTGTTTGATGAGATATGTCTTCTCTCTGATCGGTGTTTTCTGACGTTTGGTTAGTATCATTGTTTTGCGCAACTTTATCAAGACACGTACGAATTGTATGACCTTCTTGTTTACAAAATCCACAATGTACTAATCGCCGGCGCTTCTGAGAAGGTGTAACACTTTCTCCACAAGAAGTATTAGTATCACTTGCATTCGGTACACTACTAACACTTCTAAGCCTAATAGGATTCGAACATGTGAGACTTGTGTACCCTTTCTCACCGCATCTACCGCAAGTTTTAGACCTAACATTTTCTCCTCGGAAAGGAATCCTCTTCTCCTTTGGACGCCCGGGCTATCGCTTTACTGCAGGAGGTAGGACCACTTTCCTACACAATGACCATGTTCTTTTATGAGGCACAGGATTAATAGGATGTTCATATGATGCTCTCCACTATTCTTTACTATAATACTCGTGGCATAATGAATGAGGATGAACCCTCATCAACCTGATTCACGTTAAAGAATATTAAAATTATAATATCAAACATAATGGACTTGGAATTAAAATAAAAAAAGGCATATTAAAATACCTAGCTGCAGTAACAACATGTAAACAAGGAAGAAGATCAAGTTGCCAAGCCTTGCAAGTACATTCCAAAGCTTCCAAATCAACCACGTGAACATCCTCCCCATGTGTGACTTGGTATCGCCTTCCTTCAAGAATAGGATCTGCAATGCTAGTAATTATATCTTTTTCAAGGTCATTTATGTGTGATACAGCCCAGGAGTTACAGAAGTAGCCATTTTTTGAACTGATTCACGCCTATCACAAAACCAACGTGGACTAATGCTCTTAAAAACTCATTTGCAGCAGTTATAGGGAGCCTTCGAGCTTTTTTCATGGCTGCATTCGTTGATTCTGCAATATTAGAAGTCAACATAGCATACCTCCTTTTTTTCACAATAGGATCGTGTAAACCTTTTCTTACCAATCTTCCTAAACTCAGCAAACATTCTTGGACTAACAACACGTATATCCTCCAAAAGCAAATCAAATTCTTCTGTTGTGTGAGCATAACAAGCAGCCTTCAGTAGACGCCCTGCGTTTCCCCACTTACCGCCAAATGACCTCAATTTATTTGCTAAGTGGTAGTAACATATAACATGAGGAACATCTGGATAGACATGTTTTGTAGTGGCAAAGATACTTCTATGAAGCAATAACTAGGTTATCAGGATTACCAATTGCTTTTCTCAACTTAGAGAAGAGCTAACACCATGAAGCATTTTTCTCAACATCTATAAATTCGAAAGCAATGGGATAGATGCCACTATTACCGTCTTGCGGAAGTGCAGTAATAATTATTCCTTTATATTCTCCTTTCGTATATGTTGCATCGACGGCGATGACAGGATGAACATGTGTTAAGAATCCACGGATTAATGCACCAAGAGCAAAGAATGAGTACATGAAGGTATATCAGGTTTGGTATGTATAGAAGCAAAGGTGCCCGGGTTAGAAGCTCTTAATTGTTTGAAGTATGCTGGAAGGATTTTATAAGATTCAATTCCATTACCGTATTCAAACCTTAGAGCATGCTGAATAGCTCTCCATGCTTTGTTGTACTCAATGTTGACTTGATAGCGATCCTCTACCTCATTTTGCACTTGTTTAGCACAATAATCAGTCACGGTGACTCGTGTTGAGTACAAATTGCCTAGTAGTTCGGACTTCACAGAGTGATAGTACGACATGTGTGTATCAAGTATACATGAATGTTTTGAGTTAAACTCAGTAACGTGCCATATGGAAGATTCTGAACCTCGCCTGGCATGAAATGCAAAAGAGCATGTTTCATCTGAACATCCAACCACAAAATGAATTTTATTAGAACGGATAACTTTGGCTGTGAACTTATTCTCTAGAGCATACTTCCCAATAGCAATCTTCATGTCCTTCTTCTTTCTAAATCTCTTACCTTTTTCGAGTGAATTACTCTGAACTGGAACAGAAAGTTCATAAATTACATCCTGTGAGAATGAATAACAGTTAGCACCGGGTAATACCCAATTCAGATCCTCCATCATTATGGCTTCTATAGGTTCTTCTTCATCACTTTGTGAGCTAACATCAGGACAATCCTTTAAATCATCCAAATCATCATTTTCATTCCCGTTTTGTTCAGGCTGCACTCCATTAGAAAAACACCCATTATTTTCCAATTCTTCAAGAACTTCACGTGTAGTGAGTTCAGTAAGGTAAAAAAAAACAATTTGATTACCCCGTGTAACAATAGCATTATTTGTATCTTGTCCACTACCACTGATGTGATCACTACTTCCATAGACTTGCACACTATTTTCCTTTTCCTTTGCGATAACATCAACATATAAATACATGTGTTCTCCATGATCCGCCTTCACAAATTTAAAATCTTCATTGTCTATAACTTGATACCGCGCTCTTGTAGAATCAGTTGAGAGAGCATGTATGATCAAATCCAAACTGAATACTATTTTTAACTTTGCATATAGTTTCTCTACTAACTGGGAAAACAACATATCCATATCAAGCAGCAAAACAAACATTTCATCGCCCTTATAGCCATCATCAACCCATTCTGCTTTGAACTTTACTATGGTCTTTTTCATTGTCATGCCTGCGGAAGAAAATATATATTAATAGACTTCAATAAATTGCACATAGATGAAAAAAAAACTGCTTCCCGGTATGACATACCAGAAAGCAAGCATAAGATGCATTTGATTCCCGATATCAGTGACCAGGAAGTATGGTAACCAGTTTGCTTTCCGGTCTTCCACACCTAAAAGTAATTATAAAAGTTATTTACTTCCCGGGTACCTATTATAGGGAAGCATGATTTTTTCCGCCCAGTGGCTTCCCGGTCTATGAATTGGGAAGCCGTTCAAATTGTCTCATGCTTCCCGGTCCTTGACACTGGAAAGCGGACATTTCGTTTCCCGGCAAGTAGTAACGGGAAGCTATTATGATTTATATAGCTTCCCGGTGTTACTTGACGGGAAACAGAATGCCTGCTTCCCGGTGTCCATGACTGGGAAGCTGGAGAGAATTTGAACGGCTTCCCGGGTATCTGGACTGGGAAGCCACTGGAAAAAAATCACAAAATCGAAAAATCATCAATGACACCAATACTAACAAAATTACATTCGAAATAAAAATCTATCAATACAGATTTCTAAACTAATAAAAACAATCCTTTATATTATATAATTTAAATGTCCCTACACAACATAAAACAATCTCTACCATGATACAAACCCTAATAATTAAGAAAACATACCTTTTAGTATATCTTGTTGAAGACTTTTTAGTTATTTGGTGGAAAGAATTGTCTAAATATGATTTAGATTAATTCAATTTTTAGTTTGTAGATTTCATATACCTGCAACTAGGGTTAATTCAATTTGGGGATTGTTTTTGTTTTTAATTGGTTACTTTAGTGAGGACTTTTTTTTTTTTTTTTTAAAATTTGATGGGGCCATTGTGTAATTATAGTATTTTAATTCAAAATTTTAAATATAAAGATATAGATGACTTTACATATTATTTTAAAGGTGTGCAAATATTTATAAATCTTTTTTTAATATGAAATGATAGTATTGTCCTTTTGGTTTACTACATGCAAATATTTTTACAATTTGTTTGCTTGTGAAAAAAATATATAATTTTGGTCTAAAAATTTAAGATTTTTAATTAAAAGCCCAATTATACAAATTACCCAGCAAAAAAATTGAGATTTAAAATAGTAAAGATTCGAATATTATTAACTATTGAATTAATTCAATAATTCGAATTTTATTTTATACATATATATATATAGAATTTTTTCATTAAAGTTATAAAATTACATCCATGCACTCACTATTAAAATTGGATGATCGAGATGAATGTAATAATTGCATATTTGAGTTTTATAGTTTCTCTCCCTTCTTCCTTCAGTACTTCTCACCCCATTAATACTTTCTTCTCTTATTCTTACTTACTTCTCTATGATTAATATATATATATATATATATATATATATATATATTTAAAACAAATCAACTATTTCATCGACCTTAAAATCTACCCTAAAAAAAATATTAATCATATTATTTACGGTAGACAATTATTATAAATACATAATTATTTTATTTAATTATAATTTATTTATAATAAATATATAATTTTACTATAAATATATCATTTTTTTAATTTGTTATTCAAACAAATTTATTAAAAGTATTTTAACAAACATTGTCCACGATATTCTTATTTCTTTTAGTTCCTTAAGAAAACTATGATCATTTGTAAGTGAAAAAATGTTTTAGCAAAATAATTGTATAATATTCACATAAAATTTTCAATTAATTTTATTTTTTTATTAATTATATTATCATATTTGAATTCATATATGATATAAGAACATCTTCAATGGATTGGTTTCTCGATTGAGAAATTCAAATAAAAATCCTAAAGAGTAATTGATTTATTATTTCCATTTTTCTCGTTGGAGACGATTTTTGAAATTTCTTGATTAAATAACGCGACACTAATAGAAACTCAAAATTAGATGTTTTAATATTTACATGTATTTTTTAAAAATAATTTTAAGATTTATTATTATTATTATTACTATTACATCATCAAATAAGAATTATACTACAATATTATTTAAATAATAAAAAAAGACTTTAAAGTGAAAAAGATGAAAGTGGAAAAAATTAATAGAATAAATAGGAGAGAAAAGGAGGGGGAAAATTAATGAAAGAAAAGAAGAAGAGAATAAAATGTTAATGACAAAAGAGAAAGAATGGTAAAAGTCAAAAGTCTATACTATTTTAATTGAATAGATACTAAATTGTGCATGTAAATCATGTCTGAAGAACTCCAAATGCACATCATACATCCTTTCTGCATACCTCTTGCATCTTTGCAAAGAATTATTTTTTGTGACCTCGAGGGTCATGAATTGTTTGAACAAGAGTTGACAATTTAGAGTAAATTCCATCAGCTAAATAATATCCAGTGTCATACTCTTTTCCTTGAATTATATAGTGAGCTTTAGGAGCAATACCTGCAGCAAGATTGGCAAACATGAGATGACTCTAACACATTAATATCATTATTGGAGCCTGGCAAACCAAAGTATGCATGCCATATCCAAATATCATAGTCAACGGCGGCCTCTAAGATAATTGGTGGAGAACCGCTACGACCGTTATACTTTCCAGCCCAACCAACGAGGCAATTCTTCCACTTCCAATGCATGCAATCGAGACTTCCTAACATTTCAGGAAAACCACGCTGCTCACCTATGTATAACAATCTTGCAACATCAGTTGCATTAGGTGCTCTAAAGTATTAATCTCCAAAAACTTCCACCATAGCTCGACAAAAGCGCTACAAGCTTTCAATAGCGGTGGATTCTCCAATTTTAATATACACGTCCGTGTAATTTGCTGGTACAACATATGCCAACATTTGAAAAGCAGCTATTATCTTTTGGAAACTTGATAATCCAAGTCTACCGAGTCCATCAGGTCATTGCAAAACGTAATTGTCATGGTTTTCGACAGCATTAACTATACGAAGATACAAAGGTCGATGCATACAAAATCGCCGACGAAATATTTCATCACCATATAATGGATTTTTGGAAAAGTAATCATTCCATAAATACGTTTAGCTTCTGCCCGTCCATGATTAATCACCCGATGACCTGGAATAGAACCTCCATGCACCAGTTGGTTATTTCTTACTTCATTTGACAAGTAAGACATGAAAAGGTTATTATTTTAATGTATTTAATGTAATGCTGCTTGTTAATTATAAAATTTAAAATTATTTACCTCAATATACGTATTGAGATCATGATCATTGTTATCTTCAGAACTTGAAGATGAAGTTGGATAAGAAGAAGACATGACAATATCTTGATGAGATTGGAAAAATAAAAAAGGATGTTGGTTTAGGAACACATTGTCTACTACATCTTCTCTTAAATAGAGTTGTGTAAACTTATGTCAACTGTTGGATAAGATTACATTTCAATCTTAACCATTGATTAGTATTCTTTCCTTTTAACACTTTTACTAAACATTATCTACTTTTACCAACCATATCTACCTTTATCAACATTATCTTTACCACAACCGTTGGATGAGATTACATTTCAATCTGAACCGTTAATTGGTATTTTTTTTTTTACTTTTAACAGATTTACTAACATTATCTACTTTTACCAACCATATCTACTTTTACCAAACATTATCTTTACCACAACCATTGGATGAGATTTCGTTTTAATCTGGACCATTGTTTGGTATTTTTTACTTTTAACACTTTTACTAACATTATCTACTTTTACCAATCATGTCTACTTTTACCAACATTATCTTTATCACAACCGTTGGATGAGATTTCGCTTTAATCTGAACCATTGTTTGGTATTCATTACTTTTTACTCAATTACTAATATTATCTACTTTTACCAACCATATCTACTTTTACCATCATTGTCTTTACCACAACCGTTTGATGAGATTTCGTTTTAATATGGACTGTTGTTTGGTATTTATTACTTTTTACTTTTACTATTGGAATCACACAACTTCCAAAACTTCTCCCTAACCCTTAGATTAGATATTATCATCATCCAACCGTCAATTATTTTTCTCACATTTTTATTTTTATTGAAAATAATTGTATAACTCAAGTCTATAAATAGGGGACATTCTTTGACAAAGTATGTATACCATAAACTCAGTAAATATATCTCTCTAGGAAAAAAAATGGCTTCACCAATTCAAAATGTTCGGACTCTTCCTATTCAATTGAGGAAGATCAACTTTTATGTCATCTATATCTTGATATATCTCAAGATCCAATTGTGGGTAAGAATCAATCATTTGAGAGTTTTTGGTCTCGCATCGAAAATGAATACCATAAAACTTTACCGACTCATATAACTACTGTTAACTCGAAACGATCTTTGCAATCTCGATGGTCAGTAATCAACACAGGCATTTCAAAATCGAGAGGCTGCGTTAGACAAGTTGAAATTTTAAGACCAAGAGGAGCTTCTGAACAAGATATTGTGAGTATTTAAATTAAATATTATACCTAGTTTCTATTTCTTAATTTTATAATTTTTTATACTACTCATTGTGTAGAGATGTTCAAAGAAGAAAACAATTAAACGAATGAACACTTTAATTATCTGAAAGAAGAAAACAAAAAAAAAATAATAGAGATGTTCAAAGCAAGTCAAAATGATATGCAACAAAATCAACTTCAAGGACAACAAAACTATGAGCTTTAACTATTGCGTGCAAAAAAATGAAGCAAGAAAAATAGATGTCAAGCAACAACGTGAATGGAACCAAATGCGACGTGAAGAGAATAACATTTTAGCGATGAACATAGATTCCATTACCGATCCAACTTCACGTGAGTTAATGAGAAGGGAACAAACGAGAATTTATGAAAAAAGAGCATAAGAGCAACAATTTCATGGGGGAAGCGGATCCTCAAATCCATTTGAACCATAATTTTTCGGTCTCAGAAATGATGGAAATGATTTTTCCGGTTTTTAAATTTTATTATCCAACATCTATTAGGGTTTTCTTTTTTTAATTTACCATGTAATTTATTTGGGTATTATTGTCTAATTCTAATGTTATAATTCCTATTTACATTACATATTTATGTCTAATTTATATTTAAGTATTTCTTTTTAAATTTTATAATTACAAATCTAACCAACCTATTTATAAAATTTAGTTTTTTTCTTTAAAATTTTGAAGCCATCAATATCTACTAATCAACTAATAATATATATAAAAAAAATCTAATTAAATATTAATAAATATTACAAATAATTAAAAATTAAATGATAAAACTATATTCAATATTTAATTTAATATAAAATATTATTAAATTATATATTATAATATTTTATTTTAGAAATAATTTTATCAAATTTCCATGTTTAGTGCAGTACATACGTGGATCTATAGTATGCAAGGTATGCATGGTGTTCTTTTGTGTTAAAAAAATTAAATTTAAAAAATTTACAAACCAAATAATAATTAGTGAAAATTTGACAAGACAGAAAAGTCAATGAACAGTTCCTACGCTGGTTTTACTGTCCTCAGCTCATAAAATTCACAACCCACGCTAAAACTTTATTGGAGAACGAGCCATAGCGTCTTGGTTGGAACACGCTCCTACACCAAAAGCCATTTCCACGTACCGATTGGAGACGGTCTAAGACATTATCTTTACTACTTCAAATTAGGTATCAAAATATCATATTCACATTCTCATATATATATATATATATATATATTATTTATTAATAACTTTATTTTAAAAAAAATCCAAATATAAAATAAAAGTAAATAAACTTTATCTTATATAAAAAAAATAGTAAAAAAAATATCCTACCAACTTATTTTAAGTTATATTATTTATTTTTATTATTTATTAATAAAATATCATATAATTAAAATTAATATTATAATTTTCAATTGTCTCCATTCATTTATTTAATTCTTTGTATGCAGAGGTCTACTCACCACCAACCTTAGAACCTCCAGAAGCACCATTGGCTCATCCAACTATATGTGATGTATGATATTTAACACAACTTGATTGATGGCAAATCAAGCTTGATCAATGCAACCACCACCCATTACTTTCCTCAAATTTGTAATTGTGTCCCCATCTGTTGTAATTTATAGAACAATTAACTGCTCAAGATCAAGAATCTAAAATTAAACCAAAAACAAAGACTCCAATTTACTTGGTTCCACCTCGGCGGCGACGAACGCCACCTAAAAAGGTGTACACCATGGGGTTAGGCTTAGAGGCCTGGTTGCACTATGGTGGTAGTGGTGTTACAAGGAAGAGCTGAGCACAAAAATCCTCTCAGAATTATACAAAGAGAAATCCTAAAATCGCCAGAGTCAGAGAGGAAGATGAACAGAAGCTACAGTGCTGCTCTGTAGAGTAAAGAAGGTATAAATACCTAAGTTTAAAAATGGACCGGGTCAGATGCTTGAATGGGCTGGAGTTACTAATTGTCCAGGGCCCATCAGCTCTCAACTAACATAGGCAGCCCACAACATAATCAACAACAAGTGGTAAAATGATTATACAAACCATAACAAACTTTCCCTGTGAATCATACATTTTACAAATGCAAAGATACATAAATTTCAGAACACCACAAAGGATCCACCAGTGCCTTCCTCGACCTTATATCTTCATCGCTTAGAAAAAACTACAACAACTTATAAATAAAGGGAATCCCTGCACAACAAGAGGAATCCTCCAACAGATAAAAATTCAATCCTGGTGCAGAGAAGCTTGTTCACGAAGCAAGCCTTTTAATTTGCTTCATCCACAGTCTCTAGCAAGCAAGCAAACTTGGCCTCTTTCCTTGTCTAAACATTAGGATAGACACAAAGCATAAACTTTAATATAGCATCAAGTTTCATTCCTACCGTAAGACTTGAATTTAAATGACCAGCTTAAGTTTATGCCTTAAATAAACATTAAAAATTGATATTGCAATAGTAGAGAACTGTAAATGATGATCATAAACCACATAAAGTGGAAACACCAGAGAAAAAGGGAGGAAAAAATCAGAAATAATCAATCCAATGCCAAAACATCATAAACATATCCACATGTAACGAATGCATAACGATATTAAACATACTGAAAAATCAATATAAAAACTCCTTTCAAGTTTCTAAGTAAACCACAAAACTTTACAATATCCAGCTTTTGGTTTTATTAAAAAATCTTGAATAAAAACATTTTATGAGAAACCTGATTTTGACCTAAATCATAGAAAATCTTGATGAGAAATTTCACCCACCCACCTAGATAGGTACTCTCACAATGTGCCAACCAATATAACCACCAACACAATAATAACCAAACAAGCAACAAGTAGCAAAGAAAATGCACAAAAGAACACAAGTATTTAACGTGGTAAAACCTTTCGATGTGAAAGGAAAATCCACGGGACACGGAGTCCACCCCAAACCAATCCACTATAATCAAACAATGGTTACACAAGGTTCAATCCACAGCCACAAATGAGTACACAACTCAACACCACCAATTGATTACAAGCTACAAGAACCCAAGGAAGAAAATCAATAAATCATACCAAATCTGCCAAGAACTGCAGAGGCATGAAGACACAGTGATATCTCCCAAATCAGAGCTCCAAAAGACTATACAACCGTACAAGATCAAGTTCTATGTGTTTAGAACAAACTGTCCAAATTTGAGATAAAACGGACAACGTTTGACCTTCCGATCGTTGCGACGAAAAAAGGGGCTGCTGCTGAAAAAGGGACTGCTGCAAAAAATTCTTCCACTCTTATTTTCTCACTTCTTGTCTAGTGTAATCTCTTGCACTTGGCTGCACGATCTTAATAGGATAAAACCCTACTTGATGGAGGCAAAGATAGGTCAATAAAGTCTCAAACATAATGGGTTTTCTCCACATAGGAAGGGACCCAAAAGCCCAACAAATCTCCCCCTCACGACTATGTGGAGGTAGTTGCCATCCCATCAATACGACGGCAAGGCTCAAGTTTACCTCTTGGCAAAGGCTTCGTCATCATGTCTGCACCATTGTCATCAGTCTGAACTTTCACAATTTCACACAACTTAGTATCAAGGGTATCACGTATCTAGTGATACCTAACATCAATATGCTTCGACTTTGCATGAAAGGTAGAATTCTTCGTAAGATGGATTGCGCTTTGACTGTCACAATACAACAAGTATCTCTCTTGAGTAAAACCAAGTTGACACACAAATCGCTTCATCCAAAGCAGCTTCTTACATGCCTCAGTTGCTGCAATAAACTCAGACTCGGTAGTAGACAATGCTACACACTTTTGTAGTCTTGATTGCCAAGCTACAGCTCCCCCTGCAAAAGTGATCAAGTAACTAGAAGTAGATTTTCTAGAGTCAATGTCACCAGCCATATCCGCATCCGAATAACTAACTAGAGCAGGAGCTTCATTCCCAAAACAAAGCTTCAAATTTGATGTACCATAAAGATACCTCATAATCCACTTCACGGCATTCCAATGCTCCCTTCCTGGATTAGATAAAAATCTACTAACCAAACCAACTGCATGAGCTATATCTGGCCTTGTGCAAACCATAGAATACATCAAACTACCCACAGCCGAAGCATAAGGCACATGAAGCATTGCTTCCTTTTCTTCAGCAGTAGAAGGACATTGTTTCATACTTAACTTAAAATGAGAAGCAAGTGGGGTACTTACAGCTTTAGCTTTATCCATGCCAAAACGCTGCAACACTTTCCATATATATGCTTCTTGGGATAACCACAATCTTCTGGCTTTCCTATCACGCAAAATTCTCATGCCCAAAATTTGCTTTGCTAGACCGAGATCTTTCATAGCAAACACCTTGCTCATTTCTTGCTTCAAGTTGTCAATCTTTACTTTATTCTGACCAACAATCAACATATCGTCAACATAAAGTAATAAGATCACAAAGTCATCCGTTGCGTACATCTTCAAGAACACACAATGATCACAATGAGTTCTCTAGTAACCGAGCTCCCCCATGAAAGAATCAAACTTGCGATACCACTGTCGCGGTGCTTGTTTTAAACCATACAAGCTCTTTTTCAGTTTGCAAACACACTCTTCTTTACCCTTTACCTCAAAACCTTTTGGCTGCTCTATATATATGTCTTCATTAAGGTCACCATGAAGAAAAACAGTCTTCACATCCATTTACTCAATCTCTAAATCAAGACTAGCTGTCAGACACAATATAACTCTAATAGAAGACATCTTGACAACCGGTGCAAAGATTTCATCAAAATCTACATCCTTTCTCTGATTACAACCTTTGACAACAATTCTAGCTTTATATCGTGGTTGTGAAGCACTCTCATCTTGCTTCAACTTGTATATCCACCGATTCTTCAAAGCTTTCTTGCCCTTCGGTAACTTAACAAGGTCAAAAGTGTGATTATCATGTTAAGATTTCATCTCATCTTCCATGGCTTCCAACCATTTCTGCTTATCATCACTATCCATTACTTTCTCAAAGCACTCAGGTTCTCCCCCATTAGTCAAGAGTATCTACTCATTTGGAGAATACCTTACAGAAGGATGTCGATCTCTGGTAGATCGTCTCAATAGAGCTGGTAGTTCGGTAGGAGTGGGTTGTTGATCATCATCAACATTATCATCCTCAGTGTGAATAGACTCATCACCATCATCATGAATACCATCATGAACTCTTTGTTCATCACCATCTCTATTTGTATCCTCTTCCATTTGTGTAGGTGCAGGTGTAGGTTCAGGTGTCACTGGAATATACTCCAAATCTATAGAATCACTAACTTGAGAAGTTGCAGTTTGTTGTTTTTGTATGTCCACAATCGTCTGGTCTTCAACAAACACTACATCTCTACATCAAAACAACTTCTTCTCAATAGGATTATACAACCTATAACCAAAATCATCTCTGCCATAACCTACAAAAATACATTGGCGAGTCTTTGAATCAAGTTTTGATCTCTCATCTTTTGGAACATGCATATAAGCCTTGCAACCAAACACTCTAAGGTGATCATAAGAGACATCTTTGCCAAACCAAACCTTGTCTTGAACCTCTCCTTGCAATGAATAACAAGGTGAAAGATTGATCACGTGCGTTTCTGTGTATAAGGCTTCACCCCAAAAGCTTCTTGGTAAATTTGCTTCTGACAACATGCATCGAATTCTCTCAATCAAAGTTCTATTCATTCTCTCAACTACACCATTCAATTGAGGAGTCTTTGGAGGAGTTTCTGATGTCTAATTCCTTGTGACTTGCAGTAAACATCAAGAGGCCCAATATATTCACCACCATTGTCAGAACACAGACACTTCAACTTCTTTCCTGATTGTCTCTCAGCCATCACTTGAAACTCTTTGAAGACATCAAACACCTGATCTTTTGACTTCATAGCATATGTCCAAAGCTTCCTGGAACAATCATCCATAAAGGTTACAAAATAAAGTGAACCACCACGAGAATGTACCTTTATAGGCCCACAAACATTAGAATGTACTAACTCCAACAATTCTGATTTCTTTGAAGAAGTATGACTTTTGAATGAAACTCTATTCTGCTTCTCAGCCATACAATGAGCACATTTATCAAGCTTCACACTACTCAACTTTGAAAGTGCATTCTTCTTCAAACAAGCAAGACCCTTCTCACTAATGTGACTGAGACGTCTATGCCACAACTTTGTAGGATCACTCTCAGTGACACAAATACTATCTCTTGCAACCGAAGCTTGCATCATGTATAAGCTTGTAAGCTTCTTCCCACAAGCTACAACTAAGCTTCCTTTTGTGAGTTTCCATTGACCATCATTGAAGGTATTGCAATAACCTTCATCATCCAGCTTACCAGTTGAGATTAAGTTCAACCGGATATCAGGAACATGCCTCACATTCTTGAGTAGTAACTTTGCTCCAACATCAGTTACTAGACACACATCTCCTATCCCTACGACCTTTGAAAGACCATCATTACCCATCTTTAATGAGCCATAGTCACCTGGAGTATAGGAAATAAAGAACTCTTTCCTTGAAGTAACATGTAATGAGGCACCACTATCAATAACCCAACTCGTCTCATAGTTGGTAAGATTCACCATGTTCTCATCATAAACAATAATCAGATCACTACAAGTTGCAGTAGTGGTAGAGTCACCATTCTCGGAATCTCTATTGTCTGGCTTCTTATTATGCTTTTCATTCTCGTTGTGTTCTCTCTTCCACTTGTAACAATACTTCTTAATGTGACCCATTTTGTTATAATAATTGCATTGCATATCTTTATATCTGCCTTTGGACTTGCTGCGACTCTTATCTCTACCATTGGGACCTCTGCTTTTACCTCTTCCCCTATTATCAACAACAAAAGTAGTTTCTCATTGTGTTGATATACCTTGAGATTTTCTCCTCATCTCTTCATTCAAGACACCAGACTTAGCAAGGTCTAAAGTCACCTTGCCTTCAGGAGCAGAGTTGCAGAGACTCATTCTAAAGGTTTCCCAACTATCTGGCAAAGTACCCAACAAGAAAAGTCCTTGGATTTCATCATCAAACTTGACTTCCATCACAGACAACTGTTGCAAAACACTTTCATAATCATTCAAGTGGTCGGACACAGAGGACCCTTCTTTGAACCTCAAACCCATTAATTTCTTTAACAAGAACAACTTATTGTTACCACTTTTGCTTGCATATAAAGTCTCAAGCTTGTTCCACAAAACCTTTGCATTAGTTTCATTATTGACATGGTTCAACACATTATCATCTAACCATTGTCTAATGTAAGCACAAACTTGTTCATTGTCAAACTCCCATTGATCATCACTTTTGTCATCCGGCTTTCCCTTACAAAATACTGGTAGATGCCAACCCTTCACACACAACAAGTCTTTCATCTTACCCTTCCATAGATGATAATTGACACCACTCAAACTTATCATCCTAGTTGTCTTTGTGTTCTCCGTGGCACGAAAATGCACGAAATCGCACTGAACAAACCTAACAGCTCTGATACTAGTTGTTGAGAAAGTTCACCCACCCATATAGATAGGTACTCTCACAATGTGCCAACCAATATAACCACCAACACAATAATAACCAAACAAGCAACAAGCAGCAAAGAAAACGCACAAAAGAACACAAGTATTTAACGTGGTAAAACCTTTCGATGTGAAAGGAAAATCCACGGGACACGGAGTCCACCCCAAACCAATCCACTATAATTAAACAATGGTTACACAAGGTTTAATCCACAGTCACAAATGAGTACACAACTCAACACCACCAATTGATTACAAACTACAAGAACCCAATGAAGAAAAACAATAAATCATACCAAATCTACCAAGAACTGCAGAGGGATGAAGACACAGCAATATCTCCCAAATCAGAGCTCCAAAAGACTATACAACCGTACAAGATCAAGTTCTATGTGTGTAGAACAAACTATCCAAATTTGAGATAAAACGGACAACGTTTGACCTTCTGATCGTTGCGACGAAAAAAGGGGCTGCTGCTGAAAAACGGGACTGCTGCAAAAAAATTCTTCCACTCTAATTTTCTCACTTCTTGTCTAGTGTAATCTCTTGCACTTGGCTGCACGATCTTGATAGGATAAAACCCTACTTGATGGAGGCAAAGATGGGTCAATAAAGCCTCAAACATAATGGGTTTTCTCCACATAGGAATGGACCCGAAAGCCCAACAAATCTCATACAAAAACCAATCAATAGATACATGCACTCATCTAGAAGTTTAAAAATAAGTTTTGAATCAAGAATTATCTAAAGATAATCAGAAACGTAATGAGGACAAATCACAAATGATCACAATAAAAATTATTAATTTCAAATCATGATTAAAGCTATTTTACTTCCCATGAATACTCATCTCAAACACTCTACAGATATCAGATATTAAACATACCAAAAAACTAAAAACTAGTCATTACAAGCATATCATTGTCAATAATAAACCATCAGCAATATAAGTGTTATAATAGATGCCTTGCAACTCAAGCAATCATCAAAAAATCACAGCTACAACATCAAAACAGATCAGGATTTATGGAGATTATTATATTGTATTCTATTTGACGATTAAACATTTAAACCACAAGGTGATCACATATATGCAAACATAAAACTCCTTTTCAAATAACGTTGAGTAACAGTTCACATCTCAATAAATAACCAAGTAGAAAAAATGTGATTCCAGAGTGTTAAAACAATTAAACAAGCAACATTCTTAAGGGCACTCACAAAAGAAACCGATTTTATCACTATATGGGCTCATGTTGAAGCTTAGTTAAATGGGTACATATCGAATACCTTCAACATATTCTAGGCTGACAAAGCACAAAAATTACAATAAAAAACTATAAAAAGTTCATGCAAAAACAAGTTTCAAACAATAGCATTTCATGAGTGTTAAAACTTCCAATTTTAAAAATTCAATTCACTTAAAAACTATGAATTTTTTCTCAACTTTATGGTCAAATTGGAGTTCCAAGCAAACTGATATTTTAAAAACAATTTAAAAAACCATTTTGGCTAAAATTGAGAGAAAAAGAATTAGTATCAAGCATAAAATAAACATTTACAAAAATAAATTCTTTACAAAGTAGATTGAATTTTTTTTCTTATCCAAGAGATCATTCCAACTATTTTATAAACACTCAAAAAATATCTGATACTTAACAAGTATACAGGGATCACTCAGATTTAAAACCTTTTTCTAGTTGAGTTCAAGTTGAGAGAACAAAACACCCAGAATTAGATCACAAGTTGAGTATAGCCTAGATTAATACCCATCCATCACTAAGATGAAATAAGCCAACAAAGCACAATATGTCACGTCCGTAATCTGGGGCTATTCGTCTGCTTAATTTTGAAAATTTTCTTAATTTTTGTTTATTTTCGTTTTAAGGGTAAAACGGGCATTTTTGAAAAATATTGACTTTTCCGGTTTGACCGAGTGATTTGACTAGTTTGACTTTTGGGTTACATTTGAAAACAATTTGATATTTAAGGTGATTTTGTAATTATTTTTACAAATGGGGTTATTTTTAATTACATTGTAAACATGTGGGTTTATGGCGATATTTGCAACCCATATATATATTGAAAAGGATAGCTTTTTGATTCATTATTTACAAAACCTAGAAAGAGTCACTTTTACGTATTCATCTTTTCTCTCAAATCAAGAACACACACCCATCACATATTTCTAAACTTCTTATATGGTTTTCGCTTGGGATTTGGTATTGACCTCAATTTCTTCACATAGGTAATGATTGCTACAACTCTTTTGTTTTAAATCACATTAATTGATTTAGGGATTTTGTTCATATTAGGATTTGTTGATTTTAAGTTTGATTTCAAAAATCGGTTTGGGATTTATATTCTTCATGGGTAAGGTTTTGAAACCCTTGATGTTGATTTCATAAATTATGTCTTAATTGGGTTTTAATTGATTTGAATTGTTTTTGGGTATAAACCCTAACTTTTGTGAATTGGGAATTGGGAATTTATGGATTACGCTTGATTTGGTGTAGACCAAGTTGGAGATCGTCCACCGGAGTAATTTCGGTGGTATTTTGGATTAGCGAATAGGGTTAGTAGCCATGTTTACGCCCTCACTATTGTTTGCCTTGTTTGTTAAATTGTCTGCAAATTGATTAATTTAATGTAAGTTGAAATCTATGATTGGATAGTTAATCTGCTGCACTTGATATAAATTGCTTGGGGATATTGCTGCCCTATTATTTGTTCATGATCGGACATGTGAATTTGAGTCCATATTTGTTTGTTATCTGTCTGCTATTGGAAATCTGAATTTTGAAATCTACTAAAGTCTTGTCCTAAGGTTAATACGATAAGACCAACATGCTGTTAGGGAAAACTAGATGTATACATCGATGCGCGAAAGTGTATATGGCCATGATTGCCAACCACTTTCTGGATGCGACGGCATCATTTCTGGAGCTTCGCTCATTTCTCGATGCGACGGCATCATTTCTGGGATCTTTGATCCATCTCTGAGGGTTTAACCCTATCTGTCTATTTCTGTTCCCGATTTTGTTATTAGAATAAGGACAGGCCTGGTAAGTTAAACATCTAAATAATTGGGTAATCTAAAACTCTATAATAATAATATGTTTCTTCTTCTGGTTATGTGTTAGACATGTTTTGGTTTGATTCTGGCTGCTACTAGTTGTTTTCTTTTAGGGTCTAACATTGGGTAGTGTATAATATGACTCCTAACCGGCTGTTGGTGCTAGGATTAGACCCAATTGGATAGCTAGACTTTGATTTGGCGAACGACATAACTTGAAATAGGCTTAAAAAGTGCCCAGGGTTCGTAACCGGACTGCTTACCGGATTAGATACCGGACTGTCACTTAAAACTGAAAAACTGGATGTAGGATGGTCTCTGGACGAACTCCTTACCAAGCTGGTTACCGAAATACAATTCGGTCAGACTTGAGATCATTAGATTCACTCTCTGGACGAATTACTTACCGAATAAGTTACCGAACTGTAGTTCGGTATGAACCTCCGAAGACTGTTCAACCTCTCTGACCGAACTCTTTACCGAGCTAGGTACCGAATTACAATTTGGCATGTCTGAGAGACTTGAAACTCTCTGACCGAGCTTCATACCGGAATAGAAACCGAACTGTCACTTAAACTTCCCTTGGAATCGTATAATTGCTCTCTGACCGAATAGCTTACCGGATTGTCTACCGAAGTATAACTCGGTAAATCTAGTATGCTCTCTGACCGAATAGCCTACTGGATTGCATACCGAACTCCTAATTCGGTATCGGTCTCTCTACTGAAAATATTTTGACAACTGTAAAGCCTTTCTCAGAGGTAAATGCAATAATATGTAATTACTTATCCTAGATCAGTTAAAGGGGATTTTATTTGGGGATAACTTGATTTGATAATCAACTTATTTGCTTCTGTTTGTACCCCTTTGGTTGTTAACTAACTTGCATTTGTGTATGACATACTATTCTGTTTAATAAGACGCATCTGTATGTGTTTGTTGGGCATTGGCTTACTAACCAGACATCGATATTCTAACCCTTCGTTGTTTCTATTTTTGTTTTGTATGTTTTGAACCTCTTTTTGGGAATGGATTTGCTGAGTTTAGACAGTCAGGTGGGATAGCAGGATATCACTAGCATCGAGCATCACATGGTATCCTCTTTAGATTTGGATTTCATATCAGTTTATTTTGCTGGATTTATTCCTGTATTTTGAACCGCTGCACATGTTTTGGATTTGTTTTCAGATTGAGTACTCTTGGGATATTTTAATGTAATTGTCTTTCATTTGGAACTTGTAGTTCAACTACCATTTGGTTTTGGATTTGTTTCGAACTATTTGAATTTGAATCTATAAGAACTGTCTTTCAGATTTGAATATGATTTGTATTTATCTGTTTATTTATTATCTGTCTGTTTGTATTTGTCTCCGTATGTGACATCCGGTCTCCGCGTTCCCTTTCCGTGGGATGGGGGTTCGGGTGTTACATAATATAAACAAACAATGTCAGTCAAGTATCACAATTAAAACAAGCATCCAAAAAAAACACCAAACAATCAACCAATTAAAGTTAAGCTCTACAATAGAAGACCAATATTGAGATACTGCCAAGAAATTACAAAATTGACATAAAAGCAATGTGGGGGCAGTCTAGAATCTACAATATCATTAAACCTTTTATTGAACCAAACCAAAACAACATTTTCCTACTCCTTTTAAAAATACAGAAAAGATCCAATACTGCCCAGAAATCAATTTAAAATCATTTGATTCAAGTAAAGTTTAAAATCGTAAATATGTTGCAAAGAGAATGTAAAACTGTAAAAATAAAAAATAAAATTTTGATGAGGAAATAAGCAGGTGGAGAAGCGGAGACAGCTGCCTGTTTATTTAGCTTTTTATATATACTAAGAAGATGTAAGTGGAGTGTGAACATGTTACTTAGATCCCAATAGTTTTACATTTAAACCATCCATCCCCTTCTTATCGTAAAGTATAAAGTTGATGAAAAAGCACGTGTACACATGCAAGGTACCTACCTACCCTATAAAGCCAACTCCTCCAACTTTTAGATCTCTTTTTCATCTCATCAAATCAATGAAGAAATATCTCACCACTTTGATCTGCTTCATTATTCTCATCTGCTCATCTTCATATTGTCTCTGCAATGTAATACAAGAAGAGCGCCAAATGGTATCAACAAGGAAGCTATTGTTCTCAGTCTCTGCAGAATTCAATAAAATGAAAGCTGCACTCTTCAACAAATCTCTCCAGCCTAGCCTCCGAAAAGCCCCTCCTACTGGTGCCAATCCTATTCAGAATTAATCACATCACCTCCATGGATTTTTTTTTTTTTCATTTTGTATTTTTGTTTTTAATTAGGTTAGAGTGTTAGGATAGAAAAATGTAAAAATGTAGAACTATACAGTAAATTAGAATTATTATTATTTTTTTGCTTCTTTTAAATTTTGTACTTCTATTTTGGCTATAATAAGATGAATTTCTTTATTTTTAATATTTCTTAAATTCCATGGTTATAAATGATGAGAAATCTGAAATGGAATAATCAGATTTAGGAAAAATTAAATCATTCAATTATATTGTTCAAATTTCCCAGCACTTTCTCGGGAAACAAACAGAGATACGAGAGTGATATTGTCCGGATTCTCTAGTGGCGTTTTAGGGGAAATCAAATGAATTTAATATTGTCATAATCATTCAATTATTGAAAAGAAAACGATAAAAATAAAATGGATCTGGATCAATTTGGTTTGGTTTATATAGCATCGCATGTGAAGTTGATTTTCATTTGAACAAATGACAGTCAAAGTACGGCAGGTTTGTTTAATTTCACTAGTCGTAGACAGTAGATGGAAATCACATGGAGGGAGGAGGGTCTTGTTGTATAGTATATAAAATGTAGAAGTTGGTTTTGTCTGATGTTTTTGTTTTTGTGAAAATTTCAATGGAAGATCATGTGGGCATTTTGTGTTCAAGACAGAATGGAAAGTCATCAAACCCACGTTCGACTTTTTCTTTTGGTTTAGGTATTATGTATACACGTGGCAACCCACCTTTTTAGCCAATAATTCACAACTCCATTAAGCTTTCATCCAATTATTCGGTTTAACATTTGGGTTAATCTTAAATTCTTCTCTGAAGCAAGGGTCTTCAAACAGGTGTTTTAAAGACGCCCGAATCAGGCGTATAATACGGGTATATTAATATGTTTTTTAATTTGTATGTATTAAAATCAATTAAATTCATATTAAATTTACCACATATATAGCGTACCGTATCGAACTACGTGCTAATATATAAACGGATGTACTAATGTATATATTTTTATATGTAGGAGTATTTTTGTAAATTTATATATTTTTCTAATTTTTATATATTTTTATTTTTTTAAAAATATTTTAATTAAATTTTATTATTAACGTATAAACTCCCGTATTTAGCGTATTCGTATTAACGTATTACGTAATAAAGAGTTTTCATACGTATTCCGTACGCCGTATTTTAAAACATTGCTTGAAACTAAGGAAAGATGGGTAAATCTGATAAGTTGAACTAAAGAAAGATGAGAATATGGTAAATGATTACGGATAAATGAGTGCATTAAAAACTAAATTCATAAAGAAGAAAGTGATAATTAATTGGATTAAGTTAAACCTAAAAGTTTAGTTTTATCACAATATTAAAATTTGTGTAAAATTAAATTTTTATAAAAATTTTATACTTTTAAATGAAATTCATTAGACTATCTTGAATATTATTAAAAATATTTTTTTTAAAAATAAAATTATTTTATTTTTCGATACGTTTTACCATGAAGTATACCAAATTTGAATTTATGTTATATCAAAAGGCAAAATTTCAAATAGTTTGTACTATTAAAAAGCAATGATAAACACTAGGAAGTTGACCTTAATTTTGTATGCTTTGGAAGTTGACATTAATTTTGCATGCTTTTTAGTGTATAATATCAGAAAGTAAACTTTTTACTTTATGCTAGGAAGCAAATAAAACTAAATTCTACTTCCCAGTATGTAGTATTAAAAAGTCAAATTCACTTCCGGTTATCACAAACCAAGAAGTAAACTTCAATTTTGTTTGTTTCATAATGTGTAATACTAGAAAGTTACTAAAAATAGTTTTTGTTTTCAAATTTTAATATTGAAGGGTAATGAGTTAATTTTAGTATATTTTTACAAAATCTTTTTTAAAAATCTTAATTTTATTCTAAAAAACTCAAAAGTGCAAACGACCCAAAAGGAAATCATCCTAAACATCATCCAAATCCAATAACACATAAAAGTCAAAGCCAACTACTCATCAAGTTGACAGATGGAACTGGTAAATGGGTCGGCAGTCCACGGGCTGACCCATTGAACCCGCATATGGGTCAAGTTAAGGCCGAATGAATTTTGGCCCGTCAAGGAAATGAGCCCTCTACCTCCGTCCATTTAACAGGCAAGCCATACAGGTTGGTTCGCATGACCCACGAGTTGACCTGTTTACCCGCTATTTCAATAAAATATTTATATTTTTACATATTTGACTATATGTATTAAAATTATCCTTATATGTATAAATTTTGATACAACAACCGTTGATGTTATAATTTATATAATTTAAAAATTAAATATTTAGTTATTAATTTAATTATGAATCACCAAAGTAATAAAATTTAATGATTAAACTTTAATTTAAAGATGAATTGAATTTAAATGGCACTAATATAGAATTATTTATTATATAATATATATTAATTTTGATTTTAAATATTTTTAAAAAATAATTAAAAAAAACAGCGCACAAGCCAGCCCGTTTAACCTGCAACCCGCTTGAACCAGGTTAGTGTTAGTCCAAAATCAACCTACAATGCAAAAAAGCCTGCATTGATTAACGCGTTTATCCTGCAACCCACTTGGGCCAAGTTAGCGTTAGTCCAAAATCAAACTACAATACAAAAAAGCCTGCATTGACTAACTCGTTTAACGTGCAACCCGCTTGGGTCAGGTTAGCGTTAGTCCAAAATCAACCTATAATGCAAAAAAAGCCTGCATTGACTAACCCGTTTAACCTGCAACCCGACGCGAGCCGGGCCGTATTGGCCCGTTTACCAACTCTATTGACAAACACAAAAAATCAATCATAGAAATATATACTACAAGAAAATGTTAAAATAGCTACGGAATTTAGTTATGGATTACATCCATAACAATGTAGCGACGGTATTGCTATGGACTAGCTACGGAATTGGTTGAAATTCTAACTAAAATTTTAATATAGCAATTTCGTAGCAATGCTGGCTATGAAATTTTGATACGTAGCAATTTTGTGACGCCACAATAGGGAAATGTAGCTACGGATATTCCGTAGCAATGTTGTAGCAATGCTAGCTACAGAATGTAAAACGTAGTATTTTTTTTGTGTGCCATAATGGAGGAAAATATAGCTACGGATATACCGTAGCAATTTTGTAGCAAAGCTAGCTACGGAATTCTAATACGTAGCAGTTATTTTTGCGCCCCATAGCGGGAAATATAGCTACGAAAAGTCCGTAGCAATGTTGTAGCAAAGCTAGCTATAGATGCAATATGTAACAACTAGTGAAATTACTCGCGCGTTGCGCGATGTAACACATTATATATATATATATATATATATATATATATATATATATATATATATATATATATATATAATTTACATGTTCTGTAATAATATATATAGTTTTATATAATTAAAAATGTTAATAATAAATTAAATTTAAATATATATATATAAATATATGATTATTTTATAATTTTAAAATTATTATATATATATATTAAATTATTCCATATAAATATTGTTATATTAATAAATATTTTATTTTAAAAAATAAATTATAATTATTTTTTAAAAAAATTTGAAGTTAATTAAAAATTTAGATTTTTTTTAAAAATATTAATCTGCATATTTTTTTTTACCAAAAAAACTATTAAATATTTATTTTTTATGATTAATTTAATTGAAAAGATATATTTTTGTCAAGATGACATATTCACGTAAATATTTTTAAAAAATTCATTTAACACTAAAAAAAATATGTATACTATATTATTCAAGTCATTACTATTATTATGTATATCTTAATATCATAATCTCAAATTTTAAATTATTTAATTTTTTATAATTATTCATATAAAATTATATTATATTATATTATTTCATTTTTTAAGAATTAAATTAAGATACATAATAATATATCATATCATACAATCTATTTAGTCCATTTCTAATTGCATTTATTTTCTAATAACTTCAATCTCAATAATTGTAATACTATATATATATATATATATATATAATAAAATAAATTAATAATTACGTATTAAATTAAAATAAGTATTAAATTAAAATAAATATAATTATAGAATAATGTCATACATTAAACTAATGTTATATTTATTAAATAAAAAATTATATAATACTATAATTTAAAAAATAATGTGAACATACTTTTGTAATTTAATGGAATATGAACAAAGGCAACCTGACAATCATTTTGTTTTTTTTTTTTAAAATATAATAGAAAAATAAATGAAATATGATAATTATATATACATAATAAATAAATAAATAAATAAAATGTGTCGGTATCCATTTTTTAAATTTCTTTTTATAAACAATTTCGAATTATATATATAATTTTATATTTCTCGATATTTGTGTAACCACCATTAACTTCCAAACCGATCATTTCTAACTCGCAATTCATTACTAAAATCATCCGTCAAGATGCCACCAAAATTTGATCTCAACTTAGGTTCTTGTCGTCTTTGTTCGCATCATCAGTGGTGAGATTGGAGCCAAAAACTCTCTCGCTCCTAAGGTTGATGCCGCTAAAATTCGACCCAACTTAGGTTTTTGACGTCTTCGTTCGCATCATTGGTGGTGAGGTTGAAGCCGCAAATTCTCTTGCTCCTAAGATTGATACCGCCAAAATTCGACCCAACTTAGGTTCTTGTCGTCTTTGTTCACATCATTGGTGGTGAGGTTGGAGCTGCGAATTCTCTGGTTCATAACACTGATCCTCTCGATTTTTCAGAAGATAGAAAAAGATGGACTTGAGAGATGAGAATGTGATGGAAAATTGAGTGAAAGTGGTATCTATTTATATCATTTTCATTCGTCGGTTAATTGAGGGGAGGAAGAAGACGAATAGATATAGAAATTGAAAGGGTAGATATATGGACAATTATTTAGAGTCAGTTTAATAGTAATTAATTTTCATTACAACGAATTCTTGATTTTTATTATATGTTTTTAATTAAAAACTTAAATATATTATTTATATTAGATCCATATACCATTTATATTAGACGTATATAACATTTTATAATTATTTATATTATAAGTGGGTCATGAGTAATTAAATGAAGAGAGATGGAAGAAAAATAAAACAAAATCACATCCAAATGCGTTTTCTTCAAAATCTCATCAAAATATCGTCCATATTCAAAATAGCCCAAAATGACTCTTTTTCTACCTAACGCAGAACTCTCAGAGCGCCATGTCAGCTTTGTGGGGCCCGTTGAGAGTTCCGGTTTATAATATATATAGATTATTTTGGCGCAATAATGTAACAAAATGTAACTAGGCAGTTACTTTTAATATTTTTCTTTAAAATATTTTATATATATCAAAATTTATTTTCTTTAAAATATAGTTAAGAATTATTTTATACTCATATATGTCATACTAATATACTTTTAATATTTTTCTTTAAAATATTTAATATATATCAAAATTATTTTCTTTTATATTTATTATTTATTTTTATTAAAAAAATCCATTATTTAACATACTAATCAAGTCAATGGCTCAATTGGTACTTAACATGTTTCCCCAATGTCTAAATGTATGCAGGGCTTTGAGGTCTTCACTGTGGTGCCCACGAGCTCACACCAGGGACCGTACGGTTGGGGTGGGATTTGTGCGGGGATGGTGCACCAGAGACGTTATAATTTTGTAACAAAAGACATTAGCTACAGATTTATAGTCGTAGCTATTCCATAGTTGTTTTGCTACGGACACAACAATGCTACGGAATTTTAAAGAAATGTGGGAAATGTTATTACTGCGAAAAAAATTTTTTGTAGCATTATGGTTTGCTACAGTGTTTTAACTACGACATATTTTTAGTAGCAAATCCATAGTTAAGGCAGTGTTAGCTACGGAATAGCTACGAAATCGACTGTAGCAATTCTTGTTTTTTCTTGTAGTGATAGAGCAGTAGCCAAACATATCACAACATTAGAAGATCTCCCCTGTATACAAGTAGTACAAGTGGAAGTAAACATAGTGCAATGATTTTCAAGTGAATAAATAAATCAAGTATTAATGTGTATATAAATTAAAGAAGAGAAATATTAATGTATTCAAGTTGAATATACATTACACTTTCATCATTCATTTCATATTTTTTTAACATGGTATCAGAGCTGGAATGGGCAAATGTTACTAATTCATTCATTACCCAAATTATCAAAAGGTGAAGAAACCTCACAAAATACAACCCCAAACCTTAACAGATCCCAAAACTCACAGCAAAATACAACTGCAAACTCAAACACTCATGTAGAAACAATTATGACATCTCTAAACTTCACTAGTCTAGCAAAAATATTAAACTTTAGTCTCCCTATCAAACCTGATAAAAATAATTTCATTAATTGGAAGGCTCAAATGAGTGTTGTGATAAGAGCTATGGAACTGGAGGATTTCGTTAATCCAAAAAAGTAGCCTCCAGTTGAAACACTTGAAGCTCAAACTCCAAATTCCTAATATAGGATCTAGAAATGCTCTAACTAGCTTCTTTTATATTGGTTGGTGTCCATTATTAGTAAATAGAGGATAACACAAGTAAATCAATCAATCACCTCACTGAAAGTCTGACAAGTTTTGGAGAAGTGATATGCCCAGACATCAACGGTCAAAGTAGTGCAACTGAAAAAATAATTATCAAATATTCAAAATGTTAGATCATCTATATCAAAATAATCTAGAAGATTAACACCATTGAAGATCAGGATACAAAGTTCCTAACATAGAGCTAGTATTAATAGCTTTTAATGTATTCGGACTATTAGAGATAAACTTTAAGTAGCAGAGAGCTAATATTAATAACTTTAAATGGACCGGGACCAAAATATGACTCCATAATTGTGCATTTAACCCAAGACATGACAAAAAATACTTTACAAGCCGTGTGGTATAAACAAATATTGCATGAATAAAGATTGGAACATAACAATGGAAATTTCGCTGATAAGATTTCAGTTAACTTGACTGCTGTGAATTTGACACACACAGAGATAGACCAAACAACAGGGATTCTTTCAAATGAGGAAAAACCATTTTAGAGGAGGAATGAACAATAGAGAAATAGGAACATAGAACTCTCAAATACTCATTTGTTAACTTTGTCGAAAATCTAGACATGATGCCATTAAATGTTTCAAATTTTTTGATTAGAATTGGCAAGGAACTTATCATTTTTTAGAAGAATCAGTAGCACAATACACATAGATCTGATGCACCACAAATTTGTAAGGATAAAATGCATAAACTACTTAGTTCATAGACAATGGAGCTACCAATCATGTCATACCAAATTTAGAAAATATGATACATAACTTAGAATACATATTGTCAAGACAAAAAGAGTTAGGTAATGGTAAGCTTCTATCTATAACTTACATTGGATTTTCCTACCTTCATTACAAAACACACACAAACATTTTTTTAAAGTTGTGACAAATACTGTGTTCCAATAATTACTAAAAGCTTGTTAAGAATCTCTAAGATCACTTAAGATTACAATATAGTTATAGAGTTTTTATTATTTTTGTTACTTTAAGGACAAGCTTTTAAGGAAGGTTCTACTTATAGGTTTTGTTATAATGGAGTCTACAAAATTAATTTCAAGCGACCATAAAAAAAATATAATCAAAAGAAAATTCAAAATAATTCAAAAACCTTTTTTGTGACAAACCAAAAGCTTTTGTAACCAAACTCTCAGTTATTGTATGGCATGCTAAGTTAAGCCATCCATCTAGGGAAACACTTAAACAAATTATATGTTCAATAAAGGTTAGTGTTGATTTTGGCAAAATACCTTTTCATGAGTGATGTAGGTATGGAAAAAAGCATCAACTGTCTTTTACCAAACATACAATCATGGCAAAACAACCATTAAAATTTATTTATTCTGACATATGGAGCACCACCTTATCGATTAACCAAAGGACACATATACTACATACTCATTAATTCTTCCACACCATACATATGGTTCTACCCTTAAAGTAGAAATCTTAAGCCCTAAACAATTTCATAAACTTCATAAGACATATTTAGCATTAACTTAACAAAAATATTAAAGCTTTAATTCAGAGATGGGTGGTTAGTACATTGGATTTAGCTCATACTTGAGACAATAATAAATCTTAAATAGATTTAGTTGTCCATATACTCACCAGCAAAATGGATGCAAGAGAGGAAACACAGACGCATAACAAATATTGATCTCACTTTCTTGTCCTTTGCCAAATTAACAGTAAAATAATAGACTGAGCCTTTTCAATAGCCACATTCCTAATACACATACTCCCTATAATAATTCTAAAAAATTTAACCCTATATAAAAAATCCATCACGAAAAGTGAAACTACAAAATACTAAGAACTTTTGGTTATGCTTGCTTTCCATATTTTAGATTTTACTTAAATCACAAATTGAATTTTCACAAAGAAAAATGTGTGTTTTGGGATATAGTCAAGTTCATATGGGTGATAAATGTCTCACTAAGGAAGAAAAAGTTTTAATCTCTAAATATGTTAAGTTTAATAAAAGCAATTTTCTTTATAACACCTTATTTGCCACTAAATAATAAACATGTCAGAATAAAAATAAAGTTTGCCCTTGTCTGTTTGATAGATGATGTAGGAAATTCTCAGAGTTCGACCTATAACTATATTTGGCTAGTATAAATGGACTCTTAAAACTCCTCTAAACTTCAAAACTCACCGGTAGAATATACTCCTAATACTGAATTCTCAGCTGAACAGGAAAACCATTAGATATATGAACCTATACTTATTTATACTAATCCCACAAACAACATAAAAAAGAATCAAAGACCTACTACATCTATACATCTATTGAAGACACATTCAAAGAGTAGAATTTATAAACCAAAAGTATACACATCAATCACAGAAACAAACCAAGAACCAAAAAATACACAAGCAGCTCTTAGAAGTGCAAAACTATTTAAAGTTATGACTAAGGAGATTCAAGCCTAAAAAGACAACCAAAATGGGTGTTAGTATAATTTAAAGATAATATGAACATTTTAAGCTGTAAATGGATTTTTAGAGTGACGAAAAATATAGATGGATCTGTGGCCAAGTAAAAAGTCAAATAGGTCATAAAAGGATATCATCAAGCCCTAATTATTGATTTTTCAGATAAATTTAGTCTAGTAATCGTACCTTCCACTTTGAGGATAATGTTCACACTAGTTGATGTCAACAATGACTTTTAAATAGAGAGTTAAAAAAGACAGTTTTTATATCTCAGTTAGAGGCTTAGAAGATCATAAGTTTCCTAAGTATGTATGTTAATTGAATAAGACACTTTATTAGTTAAAACAAGGTGTAAGAGTCTAGCTTTAGAAGCTCAAAGACTCACTAATTTAATAGGGGTTTGAGGGGGTAAAAGTATCACTCTATATCTTAAGAAATCAAGAAACAATAATTATGCTACTAATTAATGTAAATGATATCTTAATCATAACAATGATCAATAACTCATCAACCAAACTATGAACAAACAAGATTTAGTCTATACACTAAAATACTTGAGAAACATCAATGACTTCCTTGGCTTTGAAGTACATAATTTGAATCCCCTGTAAGCATGATCACTTCCCTTAGCATCATTCCAGACCCCCTATAAGCATAATTTGAATCCAAATTCACATTTATCTCAACTTCATAATCAATCTCATATCCATAGATAATCCAAGTTATTTATCAAACCATACAAGAGTTTATTTGCTAACTTACTAAGTATACCATTAATTCACTTTATACTTATATTGATCATTCTCATTACCATATCATATATCCACTCATTTATAACCATATTTTCCATCTTAATTATTTTTAACACAAATGTCAATTGTTGAAACACATTTTTACCATTTGTCATTTCTATGCCCATAATTCTAATCTAATATCGAAACTCGAGAATATATGAACTAAATTCCATGTTATGAGACCATGCATATCACTCAGTGACTTATGTCTCGATTATGGTTAGGTCTATGTCACTCTTCGAAGGCCTGTTCTCCATGAGGATTTACTTGATTTAGTCATTCCAAGTTCATATTTAGCTTTACATACATTACTAATACGTAGTGTAGCATACGTCTAATTCCCTAGGGTATGCCTCTAATTTCAACTATATAAGAGATAATCTTCATTTGGACCCAATAAGCAGACACAATTCTTCACTTGAACCGTTAAAATTTGTAAAATTTCATTTGAATCTTCGAACTTGCAAAAAACAAATCATTAAGACCCTCCATTGTAACGTGAACCAGAGTGCGAATCACAAACAATAAAGAGTGCGTAACTAAATTTTTTTCTTTTTCTTATCAAACGGATAAACTCTTAAACTTAGCATGCGTTTTCATTTGGACTCTCGAACTTGACATTAATTTTCATTTTGACTCTCTAACTATGTAAGATTTCATATGGACCCTCAAAATTGGAAATTTTCATTCATTTGGGCACTCGATAATGAATAAATAAATACATAAGTAGGAGCATATGTATCTTATGCTATGACATGTAAAAAATTATTTGATGTGGTTGTCATGTCAAAACACTGTCAACCCAAAAGGCTCGTAAACTCAATCCCCTCATTCTTTATTACATTCAACACCATTACACTAATCCGATCTCTCTCCAATAACTAAATCGCCATGTATTCGACAATGAAATAATAGAAATCTACTACTAGTTTTTGGTAAGATATCATGTTCCTGCAAGAAACATGATCGTAAGATAAAATTGGATTCTCAATGGTGCAAAATACTAAATGAGAATGGATTATTAACATCTGTAGGTTCAAGTATAACCATGGAATAAAAAAAATACACTACTTAGATGTAAGTGATAATAAACCTACCAAAAAAAAAGTGTAATAAAAAAATAAATATTGCAAAATAGATGAAGAAAAAAGGGTTAATGTTCATTTGAACCCTTCAACTTGACTTGATTTTTCACTTGATCCCTCAAAGTTTGTGAAGTTTTATTTGAACCCTCAAACTTGCAAAAAAATGAGTCATTTGAACGCTCCATGCTGACGTAGACTTGAGCATGAAGAACACACACTAGCCCGCATTCAATTAGTCTCCTTAAAGTGTCTAAGTGACTCATTTTTGTCAAGTTGGAGAGTTTAAATGAAACTTCATAAACTTTAAGGGTTCAATTAAAAAAAAATGTCAACTTTATTGACTCAAATGGTGATTATTTCATTACATAATGCTATATTAATAGCAATTATTACCATTTTCACTAATAAAACCGCAATAAGCCATTTTAACCTAAAGAACCACATGATAGGTCTCATTTACACCCAAAAGAGTTTTTTCACAATTTATTGTCTTCATTTACAAAGTTTACATGTCTTAGCAAAATTTCATCACATTAATATCGTCACTAATGTTCCAACCACCCATCTATAATCATTTCACCTATTAGCATTTAATAAGTTAATAAACTCAATGCTAATAAAACACGTGTAAACATCCAAAAGCATACAATAGATATGCTTATCACCATGACAACAAACAAAATTCTAAAACATGAAATAAAATAGGGCTTAAAAAGAATAAATAAACCTCCCTTCCTAACCTATCAAGTAATGTTTTCCCCTTCTTGGTGATCATCATCTCCTTGGTTATCTATCACCTAATTCTATAGAAAGCATATCAATATGTTAAGCTAACCAAATCAAACCAATACCAAAACCAACACAACCTAGGGCAAAATTACTTTAGTCAAACATTATTAGAACTAGATGAAAGCTTTTATAATCTTTTAGGATCACAAATAATCAAAGCAACACATCAAATAGTATCATTTTAAAAAATCTAAATAGTTTAGGTTTGAGAAACTTTATTACCCTGTGTGAATATAGAGAGTTTGAATAGCACTCTAAAACACAATCATTATCTCTCAAATGGGTTGGTAGGGATATTGATTGGTGCAACTTAGTTAGTGAATGAGGAATTGAGAGAAAATGGAGGATGAGAATGAGGATGATGATGAGGTGGAGGTGGAGGTGGTGGAGGAGGAGGAGGAAGAAAGGAATTTTAGTGGTATGGGCTCATGATGAGTTAATGGGCCTAAATTCATATTTGGGCGCAAACCTACTTATTAAGCCCATTTATTGGTTCTTGATTCTGTCAATTCCCCAATCTCTCCTATCTCGTATTTTCAAAACTATTTTTTAAATCTAAATTTCATTTTTCTCTTCCGAGATTCATTTTCATTTTACAACTTTCTATGTGGGTTCTAAAAATATTTTCCGAGAATAATTCATACAACATATTAAAAATTCATTTCAATCCTAAATTTTATTTTCAGTCTAATATCTCAAATCTCAATTCTTGTCCTACTAAAACACTTTTGAATTCTCCAATTTGGATTATTGAAATTTATATTTTAAAATCTATTGACTCAAAAGTAAATGAAAATGTTCATGCTCATTTTCTAGACGTTACAGAGAGAAATTAGGGACCGGGCTAATTAAGGTGGAATATGAATATATGGATGTGACGTGACTAAAGTCTAACTGTGCTCATTGGATGAGTATAAGCACGTAACATCCCTGGTGGACAAAGATTATAATATTTGAAATTACTATCTATATCATCAATGTGTATATTACTTTTGAAGAGTTTAGAACTTGATAACTCCAAAGTTAAACATGCTTAATCCAGAGCAATTTAAGGATGAGTAACATTTTGGGAAGCTTCTCTAGGAAGTTTTTTTAAGAAACAAACGAATGAGAATAGGGCATGCTAGAAAGTTATATGATGATTCATAGAGCAAGTAATCGACATAAAAACTGTCTAGAATGATGACAATTCTTCGTAATGGGATGTTTGACCACCTCGTGACAAAAATGGACACTATAATAGACTATGGGTATGACATCCATTGTCGAAAAGTTCAAATGAGCATTCTGCCAATATGATGGTTGTTAGTCTTGCTCAATTACCATAAGTGAGAGGGTGCAAATGTGAATAAAATATTTCCCGCTTGTTCTTTAACAAGTTATTTTACTTTATTCAACCACCTACATCTTTTTATGCATTTATTTTCATATACTATTACTAATTTGGTATATAGGATTTTATTATGTTATTGTTGTAGAAATCTTACCAGCAAATCTGAACCATTGACTTTATTGACATTTTCGATTTAATCAACTATGAATTTAATTACGATTAAATTGTGTTCTTATGTGCATCCAAAATGGTGATTCTAGTTTTGAGTTTTGAGTTTTGAGTGTTAGTTCCGTCACGTTAGCAACTGAAACTCTAAACAAATTCTCCTGCAATCGTGAGTTCCATTTCTAAGTTCTAGTCGTAGTTCCCACTTATTATTTTATTAATTTAAAATTAAAAATAAAAATTTTATATTTTATTTTAGGGGTATTTTCATAAATAGGCTTGAATTTTATTTATAGGACCATTTTGAAATTCTTACAAAAATAAGCCTTGAGAAAGTTTATTTTAAAAAAATAGATTGTGCTGACATTTTTACTCTTAACTTACAATTTTTCAAAAATCGCTCACTTCAAAAATTTGTGATCCATGATTACACATTTCTAATTTGAAATCAGAAGTTTGTTATTCAGTGGTTATTTTATTTCTAATGTATGTTCGAAGATATCTAAACAATCTTCGGAATATGACTGAATAATCTTTGGAATATGTAAAGTCATATCAGAATGGTTGTACTGAAATTGAAATTTTAAGTAAAGTGTAAAATTATCAGCACGGTCTATTTTTGAAAAACAAAACACAAGGTTTATTTTTATCAAAGTTTGAAATTTGACTTATAAATAAAATTCAAACTTTAGATGAACTATTTTAGTAATTTCCGCTTCATTACAACATTTTTGGCTTGTTGTGGCGCATTAATTGTGGCGGTATATTAAAAAACCGCCACAATTGAAGTCATTTGGGGCAGTTCATTATAAGAACCACAACAAATAACACAATTGAGGCGGTTCAACCGCCACCATTGAAGTCAATCATGACGGTTCTCTTTATTAATCGCCACAAATGACATAATTGAAGCGGTTCACTATATGAACTACCACAAATGATATAATAGAGGTAGTTCACTATATGAACGGTCACAAATGATATAATGGAGGCGGTTCATTATATGAACAACCACAAATGATATAATTGAGGCAATTCAATATATGAACAGCCACGAATGACATAATTGCAGCGGTTCATATATTGAACCCCTACAATTAAAAATATATAATTTTTAAAAATTATTTTTTTATTAAAAAATTTTAAAATATTTTTTAAAAAAAAATAAAAAAAATTATAAAGTTTCAGGGTCATGATATAAAACATTTATTTTATTATTAATAACATAAATTTTACAAATAGCTTCTGGATCCATATAATTTAAAAACTTAAAATGTTTAGCGTGCTTAGTATAGAATTTTAATAATAGGTGAAACGCCCCAAATATATACCATATTTGTGACGTTTTTATACCGGCACAATTATATCACACTAGTGAATAGACCTATGTGTTGCTAGTGTCCAGTATTTTCTATATTAAATTTATGTATTTTTAAAATAAAAAAATTAACCAAATTATTATTAATAAAATTAGTTAAAATATTTAAATAATGAAAAACAAATCTTGAACCTCACTTAACTGAACATTTATTATTGAATCTCATGACATGGAATGGGATATAATAATAATATAATAATAATAATAATAATAATAATAATTTGTGGAAATAATTTTTTAAGTCGATATATTTAATTTAAAAAGAATGACTTACAAAATATTTATTATGCATACCTATTCTAATTTTTCAATAAGATAATGTCCATTTAATTTTTATTACTTTTAGTATTATTCTAAATACAAAAGGTATTTATTTATTAAAATATTTGATAAAAATGAAATTTATAAAATTTTAATTTATGGATAGTATTTTATATTAATAGACTATATTAATTTAAATCAATGTAAATTTAATGAAGAATTAGTATAATAAAAAAATTAAAAAATAATTATATTAAATTGACCGAATACAATTTATAACTACATTATTAATACGAACTTAATAAAAAATTATAAAAATGATAAATGATATTTACTTTATAAATGGAAAAGATTTAGTCCATTTATATGATTCAATGAGTTTATGACTTTTTAATTGGTGCATTTATATGATTATCGGATGATTATACTAGATTAAACATAGATGGTCTTATGTGTCTCTTTTTGGTGCTTATTAGTGATGGTCTCTGCTACTAAATTTATTGTCGCAGAGTTGAACAAGGGTGACTAACTCAATGGAGATCTAGTATATCCTTGAGGAGCAAGAAGCTCTCGAGACCCTTTCGAACACTATGATCTAACTAGCGCATGGCTCAACTACATAAGTTAGGCGTGATATGGACGTCTATTTGTCTTGGAAGCGCAAGAACAACATTCCGCGCATCACTATACTCTCAAGTATGGCTAATGACCTAATACGCGCTTTCCAGGATTATCACACTGCGCAAGCTATGTAGGTAGCTCTCAAGGACAAGTATGGTGGGACTTCTACCACCAAGCTCTGACGGCTGACGATTAAATTTGACACTTATCGTAAGTGCGGTGATCATACACCATACGCCAGCATCTTCGTGAGATGGCTAATATGATCTGTGAGTTGAAATCAGCCAGTCATGTCTTGACAAACGAGCAACAAGTGTAGACAGTGATAAGGTCCCTCCTAAATAGTTGGAAAAATATGAAGATAAACATAACTCACAATGATAACATTAAAACGTTTGGTGATATCTCCCATCATGTTGAACTCGAGGATGAGCGCTTAGAGGTAGCAAAATTCTCAGGTCAGCTTTATATGGATGACTCTAATGCGTAGGGACACTAATGCCAAGCGCAAGATGGGAAGTAAAGGCGGTAAGAAAGAGAAGGATTCGAAGAATCCTAATCCCAGGACTAAAAACCCTCGAAAGAAGGTCAGACGTGGAAATGGGCAAAAGAGAGAAATGAGCAAGATCAAGTGTTACAACTATAACAAGATGGGATACTTCGCTCATGATTGTACCGAGCCGAAGAAAGCAGTATCCTATTCTGATTTTAAGATGTCTAATACTTTTTTTTCTTGCACCGTTTTGCTTGCCGAGTCTTATTCTATTAGGACTTAGACTTAGGGGCAACTGACCATATAGTTAGAGACAGAGGAGCATTCATAGAGTACCGATGCATACCACGTGGTACTAGATGAATATATATATATATATAGGGAATAACTCTCGAGTTGAAGTAAAAGGGATCGGCACTTGCAAACTAAGGATGCAAAGTGGCCACGTTTTACTACTACATGATGTCGTCTACACTCCTGAGATTAGACACAGTCTTGTTTCAGTCTCTATTTTGATGACTTTTGGATATAAACTAGTGTTTGAATCAAAAGTTTTGAGTTTGTATTATGACTCTAGTTTTATTGGTTCTGGACGAATGGCTGATGAATTTATTTATCTTTGCATTAATGATTATGTGAACCCTCTTATGTCGATAATGATACTAGTTTTTCTCTTGTTACATCTGGTAATATTTGTATTTCCACCTGGCATGCTAGATTTGGTCATGTAGGACATGTTAGAATGAACAGGTTGAAAAAAGAGGGGATTTTAGGATCTTACAATAAGATCGATTTGCCAGCCTGTAATCATTGTCTAGCTGAAAAAGCCACTACAAACTTTTTGGAAAGGCAAATAGGGTTGCTTATCTTTTAGAAATATTTCATTTAGATATATGTGGACCTATGAATGTTAGGGCTAGAAGTGGTGCATCGTATTTCATTACCTTTATAGATGACTTCACTCGGTTCGATATAGTCTATCTAATCTCCTTAAGTTAGAAGCTTTAGATTGCTTCGAAAAATTTTTGGCTATGTTAGAGAATCAACTGGATAGGACTGTCAAAGTGCTATGCAGTAATCGAGACTGAGAGTATCTATCTGACCAATTTAAAATGTTGTGTCAGGAGAAAGGTATAGTGAGACAGCTGACTACTCCTAGGACTCCTCAGTAAAACGGAGTTGTCGAGGGGAGGAATAGAACACTATTGAAAATGGTACGATCAATGATGGCACAAGCAAATCTCCCAATATTGTATTGGGGAGATGCACTTCTGACAACGACCCACATATTAAATAAGGTTCCGACGAAATCAGTGACATCTACACCCTATGAGTTATTGACAGGTAGAAAACCTGAGCTCTCCTATATGCGACCCCTAGGGGTGCACATGTTATGTACATGATCTTTCTAGCCCACATGGGAAGCTAGGTGCAAGGGGTATGAGATAAACTTTCATCAGATATCCTAAGCAATCTAAAGGATATGTACTGAGAGGAGAAAATTCAGATGGTACCATTTATGAATTAGAGTCACGTGATGTTGTGTTCCTTGAGAATGAATTCCTAAATAGGGGTGAAGTAGAAAAAGAGACTTCCTTCTTTGAACAGAATGAATCAAACGACTTAGTTCCTACACAGATGGATATCAATCTTAGTGGAAGTGAACAAGTGCATGAAGAATCAGCTCCACTGGTACATGACAGTGGGAGTACACAGATTCCTGATCCATCGATGCCTGAGTCATCTACTTGAAGAAGTAGAAGAGTCCCGATTTCCCAACGATGTTATGAGATTGAAAGGAAAACATTCATGATGGTTTCACACGATGGTGATGAACAAAAGAACATGAAAGAAACTCTCAATTCACCCGCCAAGAATCTATGGATGAAAGCCATGGAAGAGGAAATGAAATCGATGAAAAGTAACCATGTCTGGGACTTGCTTGACTTACCACCAGAATGTAGAGCCATCGGAAATAAATGAGTCCTACGCATTAAATGAAAGGCTGATGGTTCGATTGAGAGATACAAGGCAAGGTTGGTGGCAAAGGGCTAGACCCAACAAGAGGGCATAGATCATGAGGAGACATTCTCACTTGTAGTGAGATTCGCTTCCATTCGCCTTATCTTGGCCTTAGTCACACATATGGACTTGGAATTACATCAAATGGATGTCAAGATCGCTTTCCTCAATGAAAGACTGAAGGAAGAGATTTACATGGAGCAGCCTAAGGGGTTTATAACTAAAGGTAATGAAAATAAAGTGTGTAAACTTTTGAGGTCTATTTATGGACTCAAACAATCCTTCAGGCAATGGTACCTGAGATTTCATGATTCGGTGATGTCATATGGTTTCCAAATGACACAAGAAGACTATTGCGTTTATGTGAAGAAGTCTAGTGACGGTTTTGTGTTACTGTCGTTATTAGGGCTGCAAACGAGCCGAGTCGAGCTGAGTATATGAGGTGTTCGTGTTCGGCTTGTTTATTAAATATCGAGCTCGAGCTCGACTCGAGCTCAATGAGCTTTATAAATGTTTGTTCAAGCTCGGCTCGATTATTTTTTTTCATGTTCGAGCTCGACTCGTTTAAGCTCGTTTAGCTAGCTCGTTTAAGTTAATCGAGCTCAACTCGTTTAAGTTAATCGAGCTCAGATCGATTAAGTTAATCGAGCTCAACTTGTTTAGTAGCTCGATTAGGTTCATTTAGCTACTTATTTAGTAACTCGTTTGGTGAAATTAAAACAAAAATAAATTGAACTTAAATTAAACATAATTTTTTTTTTAAATTTCGGTATCTATTTTAGTTTGGGTCTTTTTTTGAATTTGGGATTTTTTTATATACATTAAAAAATTAATCTATTGATTTTTATTTTAAAAAAATTATATGTATTAAATAAGTTATAAATGAGCTTGTTCGCGAACACAAATGAGTTTTAATCAAACATTAATGAGCTATTAACGAGCCCGTTCATGAATATAAACGAGTCGAACAAGAGTCTGTTTGGACTCGGCTCGTTTATTAAACGATCTATAAAATTTTGTTCGTGATCGTTCATTTAATTATCAAACGAGCTTTGACCGAGTTTTGAGCGAACTGTTCACGAATCGTTCACGAGTGCTCGTGTTCGTTTGCACCCCTAGTCGTTATATGCAGACAACATTCTCTTGGCTTGTAACTACAATGACCTTCTCTTGTCAGCAAAGAACTGGTTATCAATAACTTTTGAGATGAAGGACACGGATAAGGCTGCTTATATACTAGGAGTCAAGATATCAAGAGATCGTAATAAGAGGCTCTTAGCTTTATCATAATAGCTCTATATTCAGAAGATCCTTGAACGATTTCATATGGCTAATTGCAAGCCTATGGATACACCCATTGCAAAAGGGCAGATTTGAGTCTCGATATGTGCCTTAAAACTCCGCAAGAGCGTAAGAAGATGCAGAAAGTTCCATATGAAAATGCCATCGGCAGCTTGATGTATGTTATGTTGTGTACAAGGCCCGATATCTGCTATGCAGTAGGACTAGTAAGCAGATATATATCTAATCGAGGACAAAAATATTGGATTGTTATGAAACATATTCTAGCATATCTAAAAGACACCTCAGATTATGCTCTATGTTACCAAGGTGGTGAAAGCCATCTAGTGGGTTACACTGACACTGATTGGGGTGGCAACGTGGATAGGAGGAAGTCAACTTCGGGTTATAATTTCATTCTGAGTCATGGAGCAATCTCCTGGAGTAGCAAGAAGCAGACTTGCATAGCGTTGTCCATCATGGAAGCAGAATTTATAGACTGCTCGGTGGCTGTGCAGGAAGCTGTTTGGCTCAAAAGGTTTATAAATGATCTTAACCTAGATGAGAGTGAGTCAAAGCTAGTCATTGTATACTGTGATAGTCAGGCAGCTATTGCCTACAATAAAGATGTTAAGTATCACAGTAAGTCTAAGCACATAGAGACTATAAGTACAATTTTGTCAGGGATATAGGGACAAAGAAACATGTAACAGTCATATATATATCTACGCATGATATGATAGCAGACCCATTTATGAAGGTGGTAACTAGAGATGTTTTGTCAAGCATTCTAGGTCTTTGGGTCTACTTAGATTATAAGGTCTTAGATTGTTATGTCTATGTTCTAATGATATTTGATTTCCTTCATGAGTATCTGGCATTTAGAGAGTTAATTCATCCGAGAGTATGTTATCAGGTTTGAGAGGCTTGCGCACTTGCACACGTAGTTGCCTTGATTATCAAGTGATAATGCAAGATGAGATCTATACACTTATATTCTGAATAGGAGTTTAAAGAACTAAGAAGGGTGTATAAAATGATCGCCTTGACGTGGTCGTAAGATTAGATTCTCTAAAAATGGATTGAGAATCACTCATAAGAACCGCCATCATGAGACCTGACAGCCAGACTAGACTTTTGAGTTATTGCACTTGGAAAGTGGGAGTGATCAAGTCTGAGGAATAACTTTGTGCTATTGTCTAGATAATGAACTATTATAATAAACATATGTGCCCAAAGTAGTGGTAAGGTTCATTATCGCGCATGCTTTTATACCGTGCGAGCTAAAGTTTGAGATATAGTCCATACTTCTTATCGTGAAAAGTCCCATATTATTTATCCTTAGTATAATCTCTATTGTATGCGGAGTATTAGGGTAATGACTAAATCATTGGCGTGTCTTTCTATGGCTACGGTAAATTCGGCCTATGTGACATGATTGTGATGTCGGTTACTTTCATCAACTTTTAGGACAGGAACGAAATGGAAGGCTCTGATTATTTTCACACCATTTAAATCACACGATAGCGGACTGTGGTTCTTGGGAACAAAGTAGTGATTAGAAGTACTTCGAAGTTTTCAGAACATTGATTTGTTTGGGACCAAACATGTCTGAAGTGAATTAAAATCATGGTAGTCTGGGATAAGAAATGAATTTCGAGATCATTCTTCTTTATTGAAGAAGCTGGTTCATTTGGTCACGCCGATTATTTGCCGTATAAAACCAATTGATTGAACAATGCGTGTTTTCTCTGTTAAAGTCTTGAAAGTCCTTAGCGGGCTGTACCTCTCTTGTGTGAGTGGGAGAATGTTGAACTTAGGGTCTTTGATGGACCGGCCCAAGCCTTATATTGAAGTGGGCTTGTGGCCATTGGGCCTAGGTGATTGGTCCACCCAACATATGCCCAACTTAAGTCTTTTAATTGTCCATTAAGTAATGGATAAGTAAGATGTCATCTTATAAGAATTCAATTATTTGAATTGAAATCAATTTTAGTTCAAGCGAACTAGTTCTGGACTACTATAAATAGAGTCCTCCTCTCCACTCTTCAATCATCCAAAGCATTCCAAAAACAACGTAAAATACAAATAGTGTTTGTGAAGTGAAACTTTTGATTGGTTTCCATGACACGAAGAGAAGATGTTCGAGTTCATATTTCAGACGATCGATTGGGGTTCTTAACTGGTGGATAGTGAGTCGTTTCCAAGAGATCTGATTTCGACCAATTGACTGTAATTACTTTAATTTTATTTCCGCTGTATTTATATTTGCTGATCATGTTAGTATGCCTATAGGATCAACAATTTGAAAGTGAAACTCCTCAATTTGTCTCTTAGCAAGTGAAAACAATATCAAGTTATGTCCTCCTACTCATCATCCTAAGCAGCAAGGATTGAGAATATTACATTTTAATTTCTACGTAATTATAATCTTCAAATCACATTACCACAAACAATAAAGCATATCTATCATCATGGACTACAAAATTTTCTTAAAATCCTATAAAAATTTTTGTATAAATAAACACAATTAAAACATTAAACATTGAAATAAGTTTATTTTTTTTAATATAAACTGATCTCTAAAAAATTAAAATAAATAGATACTTTATTTTATTTAAAATATAATAAGAATTATTTATCAATTTATGCCCTTAATCTACAATTTTCTTTTAACATTTGTTAACAAATTTGGATAATCCATATTCATGTCCTTAATATCCATATTCATGTCCTTAATATCCATATTCATGCCCTTAACCTTAAAGTTCTTCTCTGGAGTTATTAATGAAGCCCTTGTAGGAAATATAGTTTTGAATAAGTAATTTTTATACCGCATTGGTATGATAGAAAGAGATTCATTGATATATATAGATAAAGGTTCCATGGGTTTGTTGAATGGCTTACAAGGTTTATGGGCCTTGTAAGAGCTCTTAAATCCATATATTAAATATCAAAAGATTGGCCTTGGGAAAGCTCTTGGGGATTGGTTCCTTTAAAAATTAATTCGTTGAAATAATTCAAAAGACACAACCGATTGGAAGAAGAAACTGTCAGAATTCAAATAATTGTCGGTTTCATGAAAAGAGACGTAACTGTTTGAATATTATAAATATTAGAAGAGATGTTTTAATAGAACTTCACTTTTGGATTAATTCTTCTTCGACTGAATCTCTGAAAACCAAATACTCACGAAGTAATTCTCTGCTCTTTGATAGAATTCTTGTCTGTGTTGCTTCTAACAAGGATTTCGGCAGTTGTATCCTGGGACAGAACTCCCTTAGTGTTCTAAGCATACTGTGAAGGGGAGAATTCTCTGTTTAAGGACATTGCTTATTAAGCAAGCCTCTGCAGTTTATTATTTTACTAATTATTGTGTTGTTTTATTTTCCATTGTTGTTAATTCTTTATTTTATTTTAACTGTGTTTCTAACAGCCTGACTATTCATGCTCACATGTTTAATATATTAAAAAGTTAAAAGAAAAATTAAAACTTTGCTATTAGTAACATTTTGGAAGCTAATTTTCAACTTTATATATATAGTTATAATTTTGATCCAATAAAAAAGTTCATTATAAATAGGGTAGAAACTAAATTTACGGTATAAAATTAATCCAAACATGTGATACTATATATTTAATAAGACACAAACAAAGAATTATATTTAAATATTCTTAGAGCATGTAGAATGAGACTTTTTAACTTGGTATTTCGTTGAGCTGTAGATACACTAGAAAAGAAAAGAAAAAAGAACTACGAGAAAATGATAGTATAAACACATTGATACGAGATAATTGTGAGATGAAAGGTATGAGGAGTAGTGCGTGTAATATAATCACAATCAGTATAAAACAAACTGTGATGCACGCGCTGGAACTGCAAGTAACTTTAAAATAGTTGAAAAAGCAAAAAATAAAAAAATAAAAAAATACACTGGTTAGAAATACCACATATAAAATATACGGCATTGTATATGTTCTTAGCGATAATATTGACTGTGAAAAAATACAATAAATAAATCTCAAAAGAACCACTCAAAATTATTAAAACACCAAAATGAAAAATTTAATCAACTTAATAAATACATCAGTCATGATGTTTACAACACCCTCCTTACACTTAATCTACTCAAGATTTGATTTATAACCAAAAGGTCAAGCTGCCATACATAAATTAAAAGAGTCAAAATTTACCCAAATATAAAGAAATATCATCTGGATAAGTTCCAAATCAAACAAACAAAGTCTGTAGATCACATGAAGCGAGCAACTTAAGAGTGATTCAAACACCTATAACAATCAAATAAATATGAAGTGCAACTGAAGATGAAGAAGTGCAAATAATGTAATCAAAACTCTTTTTAAAGTGAAATGTCGTGGGATGATGAGGCACTTGTAAGTCACCTTACATCGCCTTTAAATTACTTTATTTTTATATTATCACGTAAAATTGTTTAACTTTATAACATTTATAAAGTTAAGTGTTTTATCAAATTAATTTTTTATTAAAAAATCAATAAATAATTTTATTTACTACGTTTTTCCGTTGTCCATCCTTCGTAACCTTTACACTAAAAGTCACTCCTAGACCAAATCCGGGAAGCACTAATTTTTTTCTACCTATTTTTGTCTAGAAGAAACACATATTATTTCTCACTCTAAACTCTAGTTTCCAAATTAAACTTGGACTCACAATTTCATTTTTTCATTTCAAATGTTCATTATATCTAGCATAATAGGATAACATAAGACAACACAACTAAAGAAATAACAACCTAAAAACTAAATATAACCATAGCCAAAAATCACATATTATTTCAAAAAATAGACATCAATCAAAAATGCATAAACTTATAATAATAATAATAATAATAATAATAATAATAATAAGAATAATAATAATAATAACAATAAAACAACCTCAACCAAAACCTCCATACAAAATAAAGGCCCATAATTGTACCATGTATATAAAACATGGTGTATCCTTAATTTAGATAAACAAACAATCATCCAGTAATATAATTAAATCATAGATTAAAAAAATTCAAAAATAAAAAATAAATCAAATAATTACATTGTAATTTTTTTAAAAACAAAGTAAACGAAACAACTAAATAACATATAGTAAAGAGAAAGAAGTAAGATGTAGGTGAGAAAATCATAGATAAAATTTTTGTACTCAAAAATTCAGGACTAAATGATGAAGAGAATTCCAGTTGATAGATAAAGAATTTTCCATATCTTGAATATACTTCCCATATACTTCCCACATGCTTCATATGTCGTTTCCATTTCTAGTTTAGTCGACAGGCTTGTGTTTTTTATATATGATCTCGGTTTCAGATGACTAAATGTAATGACAAACCTCCTCTCTGGTAAAACCATAGGATAAGAGTCTGACGCTGCACATCTAATGCAGCATCTATAACCTATAACAGTTTATAATTACAAAACCAGCTCACTTATATAAACCTGAATAAATCATAAGATAATGAAATATATTCCAATATCTCAATTATCCAAAAGCAATAACAGCCCCAAAGTGTTTACAAGTTTCAATAGCCAGTAATAGCAAAATACTTGTTCAAATACAGAATCCAAAGTTTAAAGAAAAATCTAGAAATACAGCTAAAGGGTAAAAATAATAAAAAGATGAACATGCTGATGGATGTCGTGCTCAGTGAAATGAAACAACACCTAGCCAATCGATGTACCTGTACTCAACCTGGGGTTTTAATCCTACATTATAAAGTAAAAAGAAAGAGATAAAAGCAGCATTAGACTATGAACTAGTCTAAGTTAGCAGCTTAAGTTCCAACATACACATGCAATGCCCTAGACTCGGCTCTAATCATGGGATCACACAATGCAAGTCTCTACGGATTCCCTAGAATCTACTAAAGCAAACAACATACCAAACACTCCTACTAATCAGCCAATTATTGAATTAAGTGTTTAACCTTAAGCATTCATCAATTTCATTCTTACTACCTAGTTCCTTAAGTTGTTATCTAGAGGTTCTAGTTTAAGTGATGCTATGCCGACCAACAAAATACAAGCCGCGTATATGGCAATTCCGCTAGGGGTCGAGGGGAGCCTCCCTTGCGGGGTCCAGGGGCAACACCCTAGGAATAAAAGTTTTCATCAATAGGTTTTATGGAAGTCTTAATTTAGTTTTTTAGAATTTCCCAGATATACCTCTATTCGAATCTTGGTTTAGTCTATGTAAATTTTTAACCAAAACAATAATTACTCACACAAATTACATGACCATTTCATTTAAGTCCAATTCATTAATCAAACAGCATATTTACCATCCCTTTAACAGCTCAGATTACCCAACACAACATTCACAATTCAAACTGAATAACACAACCCTATTCTGTAATTATTAAAATCCAACTTAACCAAAATATTGCCCAAAGTAGCTAGTCAACGAAAATTGGAACATTACGATAAAAAGGATGACTGAAGCCCCGTAACACTAAAAGTATCAGTATGGACAAAGTCGAGCAGTTCAGTATCGGTATCCGCACTTCAAGTCGTTTATTTCAGTGTGAGGATCCTCTATCCCTAGGCATGTCCTAGATTTTACCAAATAGCTATCCTAAGGGAAATAATTAGAACCAATTATTCAGGTTTCAGTTGTTTTGCAGATTTCTGTCCAGTTATCTGCCTTACTGATTATCTTACTAATTCTTTAATAACTCAACTTATAACATCTACACAAGCATATCGGGTACAAGAAATACAGTATACATACAAGAACCATGCAACAATAAAAAATAATACACCAAATAATCTGTTAGTCTTAAAATCGCTGCTAAATATAAATGCACAAAACACGGCGAAATCAGTCCGCTACTCCTTTACCCGACCAGTTTCTTCATTCAATCTTTTTGCAAAACAAACAAGTAATACAATAAATTAACCATACACCAGAATGTGACTCGACTTGACCCCAACAGATTAAACCCTCAACCGAAACCGGATAGAACCCCAATCCCTCTAATACAAACCCCATTCAGAAAAACGTATCTTACCGTAATAAACCCCAATTCACTCCAACCGAATCATGCACCCTCAAATCTGAATTACACCAACTCTACGAAGAAATCTTGTTTATACGCTCTACTAATCAGCCGCACACTACGAAGGCAACAGGAAAATCACACAAAGAGCGACGAGAGACTTACCGGAACCAATCTAATCTCTAATCGGACTCCTCACTGATTGAACCCTCAATCTACGATGACCTACCATTACGGACTCCGAATGATCAAAACCCAAACAAAACAACACCAAAATTAGAGAGATGAGACTTACCAATCCTCTCCTCAAATTGCGGCCAAGAAATCTCTCATTGAAACCCTAGCGAGGAAGCTCTAATGTATCTATGGGAACGCACTTTTGAAACACAAAAAATCATGAAAAGTGAGAATTTGATAACTTTCGGTTTACCTAGGGTTTAAATTCTATGGAAAAAATTAGAATACCCCCCATAGACTTATGAAAACACAAAATTGACTCTAACCCCAAATATACTAAGAACACCCCTAAGAAGACCAAAATATAATGACCCTACTATTAGGGATGAAAATTTTCCCCTTGACACGACCTGCCTGCCCCAAGGTGCTCTAACCTAACACGACCTGCCCCATATGTGAAATGGGTCAGATACAAGTTGCTCTGCCTTACCCCACATACAAGGCAAGGCAAAGCAAGTCCAAATTTGGTCAGTGCCCTGCCTTGCCTCGCCCGGCCCCGCGATCGTCCTGTCGTCTTAATTATTTCCTAAATTTTTTTATTTAGATTATTTATTTTTCATCTTTAATTTTTTAAAATAATTTTAATTTACTGTCAATATTAGATATAATAAAAATATCTAAACAAATTTAATTTTTGTAGCATCAAAATAATATTAAAATTAATTATTTTCATTAACATTGACAATATTAAAGTAATTTTATTAAATAAAAACTAAATTGAATATCAAATAAATAATAAAGTGATAATAATTATTAAATTATTTATTTTTCAAACTCAAATATCATTGTAAATTTAAAAATATAATTTTTGATAAAGTAGGAAGCAACATAAAAATATAATTTAAATACTTTTTTTTGTTAGAATAGAGTAAAGTAAGTCCCCGCAGGGCAAGTCACGGGTCTAAACATTCAGCCCTGCATCATAGGGCGGGGCAGGTCAGGACAGGTTGACCAGCCCCGTCTTGCCCAATTGCCATCCCTACAAAAACTGTCCGTTACACCAAATTAATCGTTACCTAGGTAGAGGTGCTGGTCATTGCATCAATGTTGTCATAGCACCTAATGCAACAAAATAACAAACCAACTATTTAAAACTTGTTATCATATAAACATGATCAAATTAGTTATAGGCTTATAGCCAATACTACAACAAAACTTATATATACCTAAGAGATTGTCTAAAAGAGGAATTTCAAGTGGAATTAACTCTTGATCCAAGAAAAATAATAATTTCACCTGCACTGATAAATAAGTACAATTACCTTATTTAGAACAGGTTGTAGTAGAAAAATCAAATGTAAAAGAATGTCATTGGCTGCAACATAATGTTGGATGATCATATTATTAATCTAACCACAAAAGTTAAAGAAAATAATGAATCTAGAAACTGTCATAGTTAGGCACAATGTTCTTGGTACTTGTCTAACACTAATTGCAAGAAGTAAGCCTAGTGTACATATAAAGGTATCTTTCCAAATAATTCAAGCAAATGTAATATCTGCTTCAAGCAATAATGACGTTAACTGATCTAAGTTAAATCTAGGCCACATAACTCTTTTAATAGGATAGTAAAGTTAGGGATAAAAGCAAACAATCAATTACTATCAACATGATCAGAAGAATCACTATAATATAAAGTACTGAATACTTACTTTATCAGAAAGATTTATCTGCAAAAGCATAAAACCAAATGCTTATTAGCGAGGTCAAAATAAAGTTCACATATGCACATGTATAAACTTGAAAAGAAACCATTAAAGGAAGAGGACATGTAAGACATATCAGCCCACAACAAGCTTAAGTGAAAAATTTTCAACACATGTACCCATTAATACAACTGCACTAAACTACTAAAGACCAATTATTAAATCCCCAATTGTTCTCTCTCTCGTACAAGGTACCCTATCAAGTATATAAAAAATAGCATATTTCATCAAATTTCGAATAAGTGAAGAAAATTAATTGTGTTTAGACTGTGCATGGTTCTGGAACAACAGTCTAGGCTCTCTACTTGAGTCATCTTCACAATTACAACCAAAACTTAGTCAGCACAAAGGAATCAATGGCATAATGAAAAATTGATAAAGGGACTAGATTATGTGGCATTACGCCATTCGCACCCCGTACTTGTACTTTGAAAAAAATCTTTTTATCCATTTTAAAATAAAAAGAAAGTGCCACATTAAGTAAAAATTATTAAACATTATATATATATATATACTTCAAATAGAGAAACAAAATCTCATATTGAAATTAGTGGAATAAAGCACGAACACACTCAAAAACTTAAATCCCGCCCCAATAAATCTACTAATGAAGATAAAGAAGAATAAAAGTTCTAGTAAGAAATAAATATTGAATTAATATGAAATAAATTCCATGAATTTAGAAGTATTTCAAACTCTAAAGAACTCCAAAAACAACAAACAAGATACTAATCATAACTAAACAACAATACAAGTCAAATCCCATGAGTCACAATTGTAAACAATAATAGAACTCTAAAAGAATGCTTACACGAGATAAAAAACGATGATCAAAAGAACATACACAGTATAGTTGGAACAACCCTAACAGCTCCTCTTTCAAAAGTTTAACAATGGGCTCCAATTTCCAATTGTGTGCTCCTGATTCATCAGCTCTGAACATATGAATAAACAAATAGTCTTAGCTATGTAACTTTTCTCTATATACGAGTTGGATTGTGTTATATTTATTCTCAGTTGTAGAATCATGTCACATGAGTTCACCAACTACATCTACTAAACAAAAATGGTAATTGTAAAGGAAAAAATGAATAAAACTCAGATGGTGCATCTAAGCATTTTCACATTTTAACATATCAATAACCTTTTGTGGAGCAAATAACTATGGAAGATTGGAACTCTTTGTGGAGCAAATATTTTTTCACCGTTAAACATCTCAATAACCTTGTGATCTGTTGGTGCATCTGAGTCTACATATACATTCACAACAAAATCAATATGCAAACACACAAACATCATACACAAAAACCAAACTTAAATATAATCTATGTTCACCTTAAACAATTCACTATCAAAATGGAAAATGATCCTAAAGATTTCTCTTAAGAACATTTGGATGATCAATCAAGAACCTATTAATCCATCTCATAGATAATTTCTAGTCAATCAACATTTTACAGAAAATATATCACCTACACAACCCGCAATAAAATATAATAGTAAAAAAAATCGATTTATTCTTTTTATATGATTAAACGGGGAACCAAGCTTCAAAATTTAATAATCAAACACACTCTCATGCAATTGAAATTTTATGTCAAGTGAAATTAGCACTCCACATAGAACACAAGAAACATGAATAAATTTAGGTTTCACTTACTGGAGTTACAATGACGATGGAAGCACCTATAGCAGCAACAATAACGAAGTTAGCTATAGTCGTAATTGATTTTGAACTACTCTTTTTGTGTATAACCTTTTGAAATAGTTATACCCATAAAAGTACACAAACGGTAAAGTGAAGGATTTAAGATTCTCCGTCCCTAATCCTTGTTATAGTGAAATAAAATGACAAGTCGATATCGCTTTCTAGAACATATCTTATAGGTCCTATATAAAGGGAGAAAAAACAAAAACAAACAGCAAATCAATAATAGTTTCCACGTCAAATATTCACTGTCATAAGATAAACTGCCATAAAGAAGCAAATCACCAATATTCATACTGTTATAGGAAGAATCATTAAAATAATCCTTTGCAACAAATAAATGTCATATGCAACAGCAATGTCACTGTCTGACATAGCATTATGCATAACCATAACTATAAAAACATGTAAGAGCAAGATTGATTGCCATCTTGGCAACATAATGCAGGGAAAATGTCACACGTACTCAAAATCCATGCCGATAGAGACAACAAAATTCAAATAATTAAAACAATCTCAAAGACCCAAGCTTCTATATACTTGTACAACACCACTAACATCAAGAGCTAGAAATCAGAAAATCACACTTTGACACAAAACTCCAAACATCTTAGCATCTTCCCAGCCACCAATGCAATCAAAGTAAGACCTCCAAAAATAGTGTAATAACCACATAACAAAAAGAATTATCAGCATTTATCACTACGGTTATAAAGTGTATTGCTCTAATTTTGCGACAGAACATAAGGTTTCTTATATAAAAACTGCAAAAAGTTAACAGGTCAGTCACTATAGTATTCAAACTTGATAAACATCCATAAATAAGTCAATTATATGTCTATACTATAAAACAATTATTTACAAAGATTGAAGGTGAGAGATACCATTTGCATATGATTTGATGTTAAATTTCATCACTTTGTCCTCTCTTACGAAACCTACACATCTTGGTGGACACCTTATCAGCCTCTAGTTACGTGACCAGCATGCATTTCTCATTAATCTTGAAAGCATACATGGATAAAATTCTCCTGTTTCACAACTCTCAGATCTTCCATATCGCTCTTTATTGGTGCTGGCGACGAGAATCAATTATGATGCTCCTCATCCTCTTCAACATCGTCTACTGCATCGAAAATTTTAACTCTCTACTCTCTTGAAGAGAGTTTAACTTCGTACAGTGAGAATTGTCATCTTTCATGTCAAAATAATAAAGGGGGAAAACAAAAAATTGTGGTAAGTAATTTGCTAACTAATTGGGAGACGAAGAGGGAGAGACATCGAGACATCGAAAGACGAAGAGATAATCAAATGCCCTAATGAAGAGAAATGGTCTAAATAAATTAATGAGAGAAATACGTGGGAGTGACAATGAGGGCATGTGGTAATTGACACGTGTAATCATATTATTAGCAAAATATTTTCAAATTTTCAAAACATACAATTTTTATTTTTCTACCTAAAGCGGAACTCTCAACCTCCTACATCAGATTGGTAGGACCGCTGAAAGTTTCACTTTATATATATATATAGAGAGAGAGATTTTATGGTGGTCTCAAAACGCCGTAAATTTATTTGTAGCCCCCTCATTTTTGACGGTTGAGAAACGCCACGAAAAGTAATTTGTGGCTCTTTTCACGCCGCAACATATAGATGTATCGTTCTTAGTTTCTGCATGAATTGACTCATCATTCCATCAGAATTTAGTAGATAGAGACGTCCTTCTATTGGCTCGACCCTGATCGAGTTGCATTTCTCGATCACTAGATAAATGATATAGAAAAGGCCTGACGACCGCAGGATTTTCAAAACAAATACTTCAATAGCCTTGCCTCCACTTGCTGAAAACCCCTCCGCTCCACTCCCAACCAAAGACCGTAGGAGTCCCAACAAGATTCAGTTGTTTAAAAGAAGATATTTGTGACCGTGCATTTTATATTATCATAATATTTTATTTTGAATACTTAATAGATATTTAATGATAGGTATGATTAAATTTTAATTAATAACTTTATTAACTTAAATTTAAATACTCCCATTCTCATTACTTATGACTAAAGCATATTTACATTTATTTAATAGATTTATTTAATAATTATGAGTTGATAATAAATAAAGTAATGAATAATTCAAATGGAAGGTTGTTAACAACTCAAAACCGCAAATATTGAATAAAAGTAATTTACTAAATTAAAATAACAGTAAATATTTTTTAAAAAAAAAATCTATTAAATAAATGTAAATATGCTTTGAAAAATAAAAAATATATATATAAAATTAAAGATGTTAAAAAATAATTAAAAAATATATATTGATTTTGATTGTTTGAAAAAGAAAATTAGTTAATTGACTTTATAATTAATTTAATAAATGTAACAATTTAAAAAAATTTAAAAATAAAAGTAAAAATAATATGGAACTGTTCTGGAACGCGTTCCACTTCCTGCACTCCTGACAGTGATACGGGGAGAAACAGAGGGACAATTAATTTTTCACATTTTTGTCAATAAGTTGAAATCCACCTTGGGAGTGGTCTTATGGTCTGAACCTTTTATATATATATCACTTTTTTTTTGTTTTTAAATTATTTTTTTAATTTTGATTCTGTATTTACAAATGCCGATGCTGTTTAAAATGTTGAAACTATACCCATTATTTCACTTCAACTGCATTTCTTTTTGTATAACAAAAGGTTGGTTATCTTCTTCTCCCTTATGGACTGGAAAATGTTTGATTTGAGCCAGATGGGCTTCTTTGTTGAGGCCCATTACAATTCTCTCTCAACATTCATTCTATAAAGTAAGTCTCATTACAGTTTCATGTACTTCTACTGTGTTGTGTCCTTTTGTCTTATACATTTATTAAAATAAAAAATGAATAAAAGTCCGTCACCAAATTAGGAGACACAATTTTGCTACTTCTTCTTATCCAAAATCCTAATAATCAGAATCAAATCTCAAGCCCAACCAACCACATTTTTACTTTTTCTGTAACCATAATTAAGGACCCAATTTATTACTTTACTTAATAAAAGAAGAAGATTTTGGAATAAAGATGACAAAACAAGATGCCTTCTTAACCACTCCTAAATATTTTGCTTCTCCTCTCTTGACTTTGATTTTGTCATTTGGGAGAATGTATGACAAATTTGATAATGAATGTCACTTCCATGTGATTGATGATGAAATCTGATTCATCAAGATTTTACTTTATTTCACTTTTTCAAAAAGAAACTTACAGTTATTTTACTGTTGTCTTTCAAGAATATAAACTTCTTTTCTAATAGGATCCTTATAATAAATTGAAAATATATGAAAATAATTTTAATTGTTTCAAGATTTATTTTATTTTTTATACATAAACATAAAAACAAAACCAGTAGAAGTAACTAGTACCAACAAGAGCAATCACGTTTACCCAAAAATGTAAAATAATAAGAAAGAAACATATGTATGTATGTATGTTTTAGTTGTAAAGTTCAAAAAGACCAAAATTACATGTGTTTCTTTTGAATTTCATGACCTACCTACCCTCCCTCTTTTTCCACATTAATATTATTTTTTAAATAAAATACCCACATAACCTAACTCACATCACATGTTCTAGTGCTAAAAACAAATCCAAATTGAAGATAATGAAAATGAAAGCATCAAATATTAACCACCAAAAAAATATATATATATATATATATATATATAATCTAAAAAGATAAGAAAGAATTGCACACCACACCATAAATTGATCTCTTCATTTCCACAATGTTAGATATTAAAAGAAAAAGTTCATGCACTTCTAGCTAACATTTCTTGGAACCTCCTATAGGACTCTTGCTTCTCCAATCTAAATTTCTCATGACAATTAGCAATGAAAATATCGGCAAGTCTATCAATCTCATTCACATGCACATGTTTTTTTTCTTCAAGCCATTCAAGGTACCCGGAGAGATCGCCGGAGTCCTCCTCCGCTTGCGGCGGCGAGAATTGAATTGAATTTGTCGGAGGAGCCGGAAAAACATGAGAAGAAGAGCACCAATTGTAATGCAACCGAAATGAACCGAATAATATCTTGTTCTTCACCTTATTCTTCTTTGTTGATGATATGAATTGAATTTGTTGAACGTATTCTCTCACGATTTTGATGATAAGGCTTTTTGCTTTGGAGAATGTGCCTATTATTTTGTACACATGGTGGATTAGGGTTTTCATCTTCATCATGGTAGATGATGGTGCTTGGAGTTGAAGAGCTTTCATGGTTGATGGTCTCAACATTTTTTTTTTTTTTTTTTTTAAGAGAGTTGTGTTGTTTTGATTCAAATGTGGGATATATAAAGTGGTTTTAAGACGATTTTGCCCTTTCACTTTTCACTTAATTAAAAGATGTGCCATGTCTCAACTTTAAATGACTACAAATACTATGACCCCCCCGCTTATGATTTTTGAAAATTGAATTCTTCTATTTATAAAATATAGTGAAAATATTTGTTTAAAAATTTGGTATATGATAAGTTTGGTTGCAATGTGCATGCAAGCATCGAGGTAATTTTGTGCCAGATGATTATTGAATAAATAATTTAATAAAATTTGGCGATGACGGGTACCTAAAATATATATTTATATATAACTGATTTAGTAAAATATATGAAATGTGACTCGAGAACGGCAATTGAGGCTGAATCTTCGCCAAAATTACCAAACCTGTAATTATTTAATTAATAGAAATAATTGGAATAGATTCCTCTTACACACTCACTAGACCACTTGTGTTGTGTCTACTTTAATTAATTTGATTTTTGTGTTGGAATCTCTAATCTGGATAATAAAGTGTCTGTGTCTGTGTCTGTGTCTGATAACCTATCTAATCTATATAGACATCTTATGCTTTTAATTTAATTTTATATAGATATAGATATATTCCAATCCAAGAAGAACCTTCTTTTAGCTTCCGCTAAACTTTAACTTTTATACTAAAGTCTCATCTATAGCTAATAGATGTGTTTTCCAAGTACATTTTTGTGTAATGTAATATTCAGTCATTCAAAATACTCGGTTTTATAAATTAACGGGTAATATTGTATTTTGCAATTTGAAAATAGCAAAAGAGTAACTTTTCAAGGGATGATTATTCATATTATAAAAAAAAATGTATAAAGTTATTTGAAAAATAGGATTTTTGAAAATATTTGTTGATGTACATGAATGATAATCTAATAAAAAATTAAGGTATGAGGAAATTTTATTTTATTTTCATATTCCGGCGAAAAATTATAAATATATATATATATATATATCCTTTTATAGAAATAACTATTTTTACAATTTTAAAAATAAAAATTCATAAATATTTTATACAATCATTAAATCAAATCAATTTTGCTTATTTATTAAATTTCAACTCAGTTTCTATTTATTATTTTTCATTTACAATTTAAAAAATTAATTTATAATATATAATCAAGTATATTTTTATACATTTCTAAATCTATAAATGAAATTTTTAGAATTTAAAATAGTCTCATAAATGTGTAAGTTTGAGCTCATAAAATAATGTTCATATATATATATATAGGGTTATTTCTGAAAAAAAAAAATCTATTTTTTCAAACGTTTCACTTCAAACTCCCGGTTTTGAAAAGTTTTGCAAAACTACCTACAAAATTAAAACCACTAGTGGTTTTGGTATTTTTGTGAGCGGTTTTGGTGTTGTAGGAGTGATTTTGAAATTTTATATGTTTTAATTTGGAGTTTCAGAAATTTTCTAAAATCAAAATTACTCACATAACACTAAAACCACTCATAAAAATACTAAAACTACTAGTAGTTTTAATTTTGATAGTGGTTTTGCAAATCTTTTTAGAACCGGAGACTCAAAATAAAATGTTTGAAAAAAATGGGGGGTTTTGAAAATTATATATATTTTTATAGTCTAACCTTACAAGATAACATATTATGTGAGGTAGGAAACTACATACGGAATGAGTAGACTTCCAATTTTATATTAAAAATACTTATTTTTTAAAAATTAAAAATAAATTATTATTATTTTCATAAAAAATATTACATGTTTTATTTTTTATATATATTTATTTTAGAAAGAAAAATAAGATACCTAAATTTTCAGTTTTGTTATCATTATAAAGATTTGCATTTAGAGACCTTGATTTTATTATTATCATAAAAATTTTCAATTAAGTATTTGTTATTCCAAACCCCTCAAATTTTTATAATAATTATTAGAATTTTTCTAAACTATTATCAAAATATTTTTTAAATGATTCAAATTCGAATGAATTAATTAATACATTTAATATTTATTTTTATATTAATATGAAAGATAAAAAAATAAAAATGGTTTTTAAATTCATATAATTAAAGAATTTATAAAGAGTTTTTTTTTTTTTTCTAATATTTTGGGAATCAAAATACCCTTTCTCAGTTATTTTTATATTGTTATTATTTTTTAATAAAATATATACATAATTACCTATAAGTAAGAGAAGTACACAACTAAAAAACAACGAATTGAATATTTTAACTCCCATAAATAAGGGGGGAAAGAGGTAAACATGTTGAAAGCATTGGAAATATTATAAATGTACAAACAAGTAATGCAATGTAGGAATTCAGACTTGAGATAAATGCTTTGACTTTTTAAATACAAAGGAGAAGTTGAAGACGAAAATTTATATATAAAAAAATAAAAGAAGAAACTTCCAAATGTTTTTGTTTTGGTGTGAGATTTGGTTGTCTATGCAAATCTCTCAATTAACCAACAAATATGAGACATGTATTAGGCTTCTAATTCTTAGCTTTAAGCTTCCTAGTTTGTTAATGTCATATTCAAAACTTAACAACTTCATTTTATTTATTTTTATCAGAGTTGGTAATTTAGATAGATTTTGCTCACCTCCATTTTACACACATGGTTTGGTTGTGTTTTAAGTAATTCTGCACCTACTTTGCGAATAAAAATATTTCTTTTTTATTTACTTGGAGTCAAATTCGAAATCAATTTGATATTTTTAAACCAATATGAAAAAGTATAGAAATATATTCCTTCCAAACATATAGTAATTTTTAGTTGAAAATATTTAACTGTTCAGTCTTTATAATATTAGGGCTCATTTAGCTCACCGTATTGGATAAAAATATGATAGTATAAAAAATTGAATAAGGATAAGCAATTTTGTATAAGGATAATATTATACAAAATTATGTTTGGCGGGTAATCGTATAAGCAATGTGATACGATAAAATAATACTAAACTTGTATTTGGCAATACTGATTAAGTGATAGGATAATAATATAAAATACCAAAATATCCCTAAAGAATTTATGTGTCAATCGTATTTATTAGCCATGGATTTACCCGAATTTGCTACAGTAAAATAAATAAATAATTAATTATATTTAAAAAATTAAAAATAATTAAATTAGAAAGAATATTTTAACTAACAACTATATTTAATAGTGATTAAAGTTTAAAAAATTAATAATATAATAATATAAATTTTTTTTAAAAATAATTAATTATTTTATATTCAGGTAGACTCATGGGTCGACCCGAACCCGTTAAGTATTCGGGTTTGAAATGATAAGCTCAAACCTAACCAATTACCATCCCCATTATAAATATAGATATAAGGTTAAAATGGTAAAAATTCTAATATAACTATTACAGGATAAAGTTATCATAACTTTTCTTGAGGATTATTTTATCATGTGTCAACCGTATAAGAAAGAGAATCGTATAACTTTATCATGTTCCATTAACTAGCCAAATGCTAGATATAAGAGAGGATAGTATAACATAATACTATCCTGCATCTTATACGGTGAACCAAACGAGCCCTGGGTTATTATTTGGACAATGGGAGGAACCCTCTAGTTCATGTTTTTTCATTTTTTTTAATTATTTATTTTTTATAATTATGTTCTAGGTTTTTTTTGTTACTTTTATTTGCCGGTAAGGTTGGATTATTTTAATGAAATAAAAAAATTAAATAAAAATATTACAAATGAAAATTAAAATGGCACAGGTGGATTGTGTAATCGGATGGAAACTAGGAGATAGAATTGATTGGAAATTATGCAGTTCCACCTTTTCGATGTGGGTATGACTCTTCTCCTGAGTTAGGGTTTTTACGTTAATGTCTTTCTTTAACTCTTTGATATGGGCACAACAGCCAGTTAGAGCTTCCTTGTCGCGGGCGCAACGATCGTCTGCCAATTTTTTTCCGCTTCGCAAGGTAACCGCACTATTCTCTGGGTTTAGCTATGTTTGTAAGGGAAGCTTTCCTTGCGATCCTTACCGGCTTCCAGTAGTAGCTAGTTGACTCATTTTCTTCTCCAATTTTTTTATGCTCGTCCTGGTCTCCTTTTGAAATTGTTGTGTGTTAGTCGCCAACTGTTTAACAATTTCGGACAGAGATGTACCTGATTGTTGGTGATTTTGATTTTGAGGAGATGGTTGTCTCAGTTGGTAATTTGCCGACCCATATCTGAGATTAGGATGATCCCTTAATCCTGGATTATAGGTATTTGAGTAAGGGTCATAATTTCTATGACCTCCATAATATCCCGCTGCATTACCTTATTCATTTGCATCCTCTTGTAGAGTTAGACACGCATAGGTAGGATTTCACGTGAAGCACATATTTCACAACTCCTTACTTGTGAGCGTAGTTGAATATTACTTGTAGTAATTTGATGTACCAAAATTGTTAAAACTAATAAAATTAAGAACAATATATTAAATAAAAAAGACCCCGACTCCTAAGCTAAAGATAAAAGAATTAGGAATGAGACAATTAGTGTAAGAAGAAACATACAACACGAGAAATCGACAATAAGGGTTGAGAACGCTAACACTAGATAGCCACAGATGGAGAGTTTCGTCTAAGGCAAACCACGAAGAGGGGACAACAGAGGTGATATTTTAGTAATGATTGGTTGATGACGAGACAAGAGATAGAGAAGATGAAGCTGTGTCGGGTGGTTGAAGGCAAGAGAGGAGGCAGAGAGACGAAATAGCTTATAATTTTCTAAAAAAATTAGGGTATTGTTAGATTGACAATATATATAATATATTAAAAAAATATTATTTAAACCTTTAAAATTATATACATTTTATTTTAACCCTAATTATGCGGGTCGACACATTAACCTGTTAGTCAAACCCGACTCGACTCGTTTATAAGCAGGTTAAACGTGTCGTGTCATTAACAGGTCAAAACTCATTTAGCTTAAACCTAACCCACTTATTTATCGCGGGTTCGTGTCAACCCATCGAGTCATGACCCATTTTGACACCCCTTAGATCTTATCGCGGGCTCCATCTCTGAATCAAGGCTCTCATACCACTTGTTGGACCCTCCGTAGCCACTCCCCAAACTCCTATATTAGTATGATATTGTCCGTTTTGGTCAGGTTCGAGCCTGCACAGATTTGGTCTTGGATACCATCTCTGAATCAAAAGACCTCATACTAATAGAATTCTCTTGATGCTTATAAATCATTATCTTATTATATTACCGATGTCTTATTTGGTTTGATACCCTAACAACGACAATGCTATTGTCTTGATTAGAGACATTTGATATTGATTTTTTCCCCTACAAATATCACCTAATTGGGTTGATGGTTTTGATTAAATCTATAGGGATATATCAATAGAAATTATGTATTTATTGATAAGGCATATTTACACTTCCTCCAACCCATAAAAATTTAAATCTTAGGTAATCTATTGCAAAACCCACGAAAAGAAAAAAGTAAACTAGTATATTTGAAAAAATATATTTAAGCCCATAGGATACGAATTCTAAATACTAAGCAGTAAAATAGTAGTGAAAAGTAATAAAAGCATAAAAAGAAGATATTAAGAATTTTGTTGAAAAGAAGTACACAAGTACTCTAGTGTATTTCTCTATCTCTAAAAGCAACCTAACCAACATTACATTACATTGATTAGAAAAACATCATCTTTTTCTTTTCTTCCATATATTCCCGAATCCCTCGTCATTGTCTGAGAGAGAAAAGTTCCATTCCATGCAATTCAAACTTTCTACATGTTTTCATTTTTCAATTTTCTCTTGCATAAACCACATTTTTTTTTATTTTTTTTTTCTATTTCATAAATGACTTTTAAAATCCTATATTACATCTCCATTGGAACAACTCCAACCGAAATAGTTATATGTATTAGGTGGTGTTTAGTGATTGGTTTTGATATACTAAAAATGAGTGAATTATCTCAATCATTGACACCTTTTATGACTTCATTTCTTCAACAAAATCAAATCATTTGAACCTCTCAACTCAATGCATTTCGTTTCATGTACTTAGCTCTTTCACATCATTTTATTTTAAATTAAAAAGAATACCTCAAAATATCACTCTTACTAAAATTAAAGACAGCCATACCGGACCAATAAACAATTGCTGTGACGGTAAGGAATAAGGTGATGTTATTTATTTCTTTCTATTTTTAATTCTTTTTTTGGATTATAATAGAATTATCAAATATGATTTATTTTAATATATTCGAAAAGAAATATAATATAATTCAAAAATAAAATAGAATTTCCTTAAATATTATATGTTTCTTTTTCCAAAGGCTATAAAAGTAAGGATATCATCCCCATAATGGAGACCATTTTGTAAATTTAATACATTTTTCTTTCGAAAATCTAAAGAAGTCTTTGGGCTCACAAATGGATCAGGCCCAATTAATTTTCCTGGGCTGAATAGCCTATTCAACAACCATTTTTAATATATTCATTCATTCCATTTTATTCTCTTTTCAAATATTTTTTGTTCTCACCTAAATTATCCATGCCAATAGCTTAGGATTAGTCCAATAATATTTATCTATTTTTTTTTAAAAAAAAATTATAATAAAGAGAAGGGAAAAATAAGAACAACTATATTAAACTTTCTCCAATCCCGAACTTTATATCTTCAAAAATGTAATTATTACAAAAATTTCACGAAAGTCAAGAGAGAAAATCTTTAAAATTGAATGTGCTACCGTTACACCTCTATTTTGTATTTTATTATTATTTCAATATTTTGATATTTTTTAAATTAAATTAAATTAATATAATAATAGTATCTCTATTATAATAAAAGGAGGAAATTAAGAAAGTCAATTAAATACGCTGACAAGTGGCTTCGTAAAAATGCAACACATCATCTTTTTTTATAAAATTACTTTTTTAGTCTTTAATTTTAATTAACTAAATTGGTTATTTCGACATTTTAATAAATTCTCACATTTTTCACAGATTCTGTAATAAATTCTAATATTCAATTTTATATTTACACTAATTGTTATACCACATCGGAAATATAACTTACCGATTAGTTTTTCCACCACTATATAAGTGATTTTCGTTCAATTAGTTCTCACAACGACCTTTAAAGCATTGCTGCTCTTTGTAAATTAAATAGAGCTACTTGTCACAAGAGGTTTAAATAGAAGTTTATATTATTTCAATTTTTAGATTCAATTTTAAAATTTTAAAATCTCTATCTCTATCTCTATTATAATAAAAGGAGGAAATTAACAAAGTCAATTAACCACATGCTGACAAGTGGCATCGTAAAAATGCAACACGTCATATTTTTTATAAAAATACTTTTTTAGTCTTTAATTTTAATTAACTAATTGATTATTTCGACATTTTAATAAATTTCCACCTTTTTCACAGATTCCGTAATAAATTCTAATATTCAATTTTATATTTACACTGATTGTTATACCACATCGGAAATATAACTCATTGATTATTTTTTCCACCACTATATAAAGAGATTTTTGTTCAATTAGTTTTCACATCGACCTTGAAGGCATTGGTGCTCTTTGTAAATTAAATAGAGCTACTTGCCACTAGAGATTTAAATATGAGTTTATGTTATTTTAGTTTTTGGATTCAATTTTAAAATTTTAAAATTAACAAAAATTCAAAATCTTTATTATTATTTATAATAATAGTATAAATTTTTTGTGTATATATATATATATATATAGTGTGTTTGGGAAAGCTTTTCAATTAGCGTTTATGCTAGCATTTTATATAGTGTAAATAAAAATTATAAAATAACAAAAATGAAAATAACTCATAAATAAATTATTTTATAATCGCAATCATAGAATCTCAAAAATCAAACCAATTCGTTCTTAAAAGTCGAACCAATTCAATATAAACAAAATAATTAAGAAGCTTCTCTATCTTATCTCTATTCTTATTATTTATCTTTATAAATGGAAAAACCTAAGCAAGAAAATTAACCACGTGATGGCAAGTGGCATTATAAAAATTCAATAAGTAAGAAATTTTAATTAAATTATATATTAACATATAAGTATTAATTAATTCATAAGAATATTTTGTCATTAAAAATATATTATTTTATTTTTTTACTATATATTTTATTTCAACTAATTTTTTATCCCACATCGAAAGCGTAACTCACTGCTTATTTTCGGCACTACTATATAATGAGATTTTTACTGAATTAATTTTCATATCGACCTTTAAGACATTAGTTTCATTTTTGTAATTAAAAAGTACTTTCCGCTATAGATTTTAATAAAAGTTTAATATATTTCACATTTTGGATTTTATTTTAAATTTTTAAAATTGATACAAACCCAAAATCTAAACTATAGTATCTCTATCTTTATCTTTATCACTATTACTATCTCAATCTCTATTATAATAGAAAAAGAAATCTAACTAAGAGAATTAACAATGTGCTGACAAGTGGCACTCTAAAAAAAGAACACATAGACAATTTTTCTATTAAATTACATATTAAAACATAAATATTAATTAATTAAGTAGGTTATTTTGTCATTAAAAATATCTATTTTTTCTTGCTATATATTATATTTCAACTAATTGTTATCACACATCAGAAGCGTACCTCACTAATTATTTCCGCCACTTCTATATAAATGAAATTTTTATTTAATTAGTTTTTATATTGACTTTTAACACATTGATGCTCTTTGTACAATTAAAAGGTATATGCCGCTATATGTTTTAATAAAAGTTTAAAATATTTTAGATTTTTGAATTCAATTTTAATTTTTTAAATATATACAAACCCAAAACAATATAATTTATCTTCTCTATTACAATAAAATGAGAGACCTAACCAAGCGAATTAATCACATGCTGAGAAGTGGTGCTATAAAAAAACAACTCGTATGCATTTTTATATTAAATTACATACTAATACATAAGTATTAATTAATTCATTAGGTTATTTTGTCATTCAAAAAATATATATTTTTAATACTATATATTATATTTCAACTAATTATTATCCCACTTCGGAAGCATACCTCACTGATTATTTTCGCCACTACTATGTAAATGAGATTTTTATTAAATTAGTTTTCATATCGACCTTTAAGATATTGGTGTCATTTATACAATTAAAAGGTGTTGCCGCTGTAGATATTAATAAAAGTTTAAAATATTTAGATTTTTGGATTCAATTTTAAATTTTTAATATTAACACAATCCCAAAATCCATATTATAAAATCTCTATCTCTATCTCTATTATGATAAAGAAGAAACTTAACCAAGTAAATTAGATGATAAGTGGTGCTCTAAAAAAAATAACACGGCATACTTTTTTATTAAATGAATTTTTTAGTCTTTAATTTTAATTAACTAAATTGGTTATTTCGACATTTTGATAATTCACCCTGTTGGAAAAATAAAAATTTCCCACGATTCTGTAAATTCTAATATTCAATTTTTCCTATTTTAAAAATATATATTTTCCAGCTATATATTATATTTACATCTATTTGTTATACCACATCGGAAATATAACTCCCGGATCATTTTCTCCACCATTATATAAAGATATTTTTGTTCAATTAGTTCTCACATCGACCTTTAAGACGTTGGTGCTCTTTGTAAATTAAATAGAGCTACTTGCCACTAGAGGTTTAAATATGAGTTTATATTATTTCAGTTTTTGGATTCAAATTTAAAATTTTAAAATTGACATGAATTCAAAATCTATATTATTATATTATATATAATAATAGGTTTTCATTTTGCAATATATATATATATATATAATAGTATATGCTTGGTTAAACTTAAAATTTACTTATAATCTTATTAAAAGAAGAAGTTCCACCAAATATGTTTATATTTTTTTTATTAAATTTAAAATGTGAATAAATAAATTATTTTATAATTACAATCATATCATCTCAAAAATCAAATCAATTCATTCTTAAAAATCAAATCAATTTAATATAAACAAAATAAATAAAAAAGCTTCTCTAACTCTATCTCTATCTCTATTTCTATCTATATTATAATAAAAAATTAGACATAACAAAGTAAATTAATTGCATGATGTCAAGTGGCGCTCTAAAAACTAACACGTGAGTATTTTTATATTAAATTACCTATTAAAAAATAAGTATTAATTAATTCATTAGGTTATTTTATCATTTAAATATATTATTTTATTTTTTGTTTTAATATATATATATATATAATATTTTAACTAATTGTTATCCCACACCGTAAACGTAACTCACTAATTTTTCCCCATTACATATAAATAAGATTTTTATTGAATTATTTTTCATATTGACGTTCTTTGTACAACTAAAAAGTATTTGCGCTATAGGTTTTAGTAAAAGTTTAAAATATTTTACATATTTTATTCAATTTTAAACTTTTAAAATTGATACAAATTCAAAATCAATATTATAATCTCTATTTTAATAAAAGGAGAAACCTAACCAAGAGAATTAATCATGCGTTAATAAGTAGGGTTCTAAAAAACAACACATAAGCATTTTTATATTAAATTACATATTAACACTTAAGTATTAATTAATTCATTAGTTATTTTTATCATTTTAAGTATATTATTTTTTCTACTACATGTTATATTTCAACTAACTGTCATCCCACATCAAAAGCTTAACTCACTAATTATTTTCGCCACTACTATATAAATGCCATTTTTACTGAATTACTTTTCATACCTTTAATACATTGATGCCCTTTATACAATTAAAAGATACTTGCAGCTATAAGTTTTAATAAAAGTTTAAAATATTTCATATTTTGAATTAAATTTTATATTTTTAAAATTGATACAAACCCAAAATCAATGTTATAATATCTTTATTTTTATTAAAAAAAAGAATAAATATAACAAAGCGAATTAATCACGTGCTGACAGTCGAGCTCCAAAGAAACAACACGTACGTGTTTTTATATTAAATTACATATTAACACATAAGTATTAATTATTTTATTATGTTATTTTGTAATTTAAAATATTTTATTTTTTTCTACTATATTTTATATTTCAACTAATTGTTATCTTATATTGGAAGCGTAAGTTACTAATTATTTTCAGCACTACTATATAAATGATATTTTCATTGAATTATTTTTCATATCGACCTTTAAGGCATTGTTGCCCTTTGTACAACTAAGAGTATGTTTGATATTAGATTTTCAATTACCTGTTAGATCAGCGTTTCACATAATGTTATCAGTTAACTATTATATTAGATTTTAAATTACCTATAAAGTTAGATTTTTAAGTTAGCTGTTGGATTGAATGTTTGGTATTAATTTTAATTTTTAAATTAACTGTTAGATATAAAATTACTAAAATTTATTATAGATATAAATATAATTCAGAAGATAATCACTATTTACGTTTGAGTTGAAATCTATTTTTAATAACTTTTTTAAACGCTATCTTAAACTCTAATTAAAACACTAAATGCCACTTTTAAACACTATTACCAAACACACGTTTTTTTTTAAAAGACTAATATATAATCTAAACGCTATTTGAAACGCTAATTGAAAGCTTTCCCAAACACACTAAAAGGTACTTGCCACGGTAAGTTTTAATAAAAGTTTAAAATATTTTATATTTTGGATTTAATTTTAAAACCCAAAATCAATATTCTAATATCTTTATTGTAATAAAAGGAGAAATTTAACCAAGCAAATTAACCACGTGATAATAAGTGGAGTTATGATAAAACAATGCGTAAATATTTTTATATTAAATTACATATTAATACGTAAGTATTAATTATTTCATTTGGTTATTTTGTCATTTTTTTTATTATATGTTATATCTAAACTTATTCTTATCCCACATCGGAAGTGTAACTCACTAATTATTTTCGCCACTACCGTATAAATGAAATTTTTAATGAATTATTTTTTATATCGACCTTTAAGGTATTAGTGCCCTTTACACTACTAAAAGGTACTTGATGCTGTAGATTTTCATAAAAAAAATAAAATATTTGAGATTTTGGATTCAATTTTAAGTTTTTAAAATAGATACAAACCAAAATTAATATTATAATATCTTTATCCCCATTACAAATAAAAAAAATAAAAAAAAAGAAGAAGAAGAAACCTAACAAAGCGAATTAACCAGGTGCTGACAAGTGACGCTCTAAAAAAAACATATAAGCATTTTTATATTAAATTACATATTAACACATAAATATTAATTAATTCATTAGGTTATTTTGTTATTTAAAATATATTATTTTATTTTTTTTCTACTATATGTTATATTTTAACGAATTGATATTCTACATCGGAAGCGTAACTCACTAATTTTTTTTCTACTACTATATAAATGACATTTTTATTGAATTATTTTTCATATCGACCTTTAAGGCATTGGTGCCTTTTGTATGATTAAAAGGTACTTGCCACTATAAGTTAATAAAAGTTTAAAATATTTTATATTTTGGATTCAATTTTAAGTTTTCAAAATTGATACAAATCAAAAATCAATATTATAATATCTTTATATTTATTATAGTAAGAGGAGAAATATAACATAGCGAATTAACCACGTGTTGACAAGTGGTTCTCCAAAGAAATAATACGTAAGTATTTTTATATTAAATTATATAATAATACGTAAGTATTAATTAATTCATTAGGTTATTTTGTTATTTAAAAAACATATATTTTTTTTTCTGATAAATGTTATGTTTCAACTAATTGTTATCCTACATCGGAAACGTAAATCACTAATTATTTTCGCCACTACTATATAAATGAAATTTTAATTAAATTAGTTTTCATATCGACTTTAAGGCATTGATGCCTTTTGTATAATTAAAAGTTAGTTGTCACTATAGGTTTTAATAAAAGTTTAAAATATTTTGGATTTTGAATTCAATTTTAAGTTTTTGAAATTGATACAAACCCAAAATCACTATTATAATATCTCCATGTCTATTATAATAAAAGGAGAAATCTAACAAAGCTAATTAAACACGTTATGACAAGTTGCGCTCTAAAAAAACATGTAAACATCTTTATATTAAATTACATATTCACGCATAAGTATTAATTAATTCATTAGGTTATTTAGTCATTAATAATATATTATATTATATTTTTGTATTATATATTATATTTCATCTAATTTTTATCCCACATCGAAAGCGTAACTCACTAATTATTTTCGCCACTACTATATAAATGAGTTTTTTTTAATTAGTTTTAAAAACTTAATTAGTTTCAATATCATTAACCACAGAGTCCTCTACTTTTAAAAACTTTACAGACTAGATTTTAAGCATCGGTGATGGTACTATAGGAGGAAAAAAATATCCAAAATTAATATGCCTAAAGATCTGTTGATAGAAGAATCTCCTAATCTGCTCGGTTCTGTAGTAGAAGCATTATATCTTTCGTTCGATCAGTACGTTAAGGGTCTTACATACTTGTAGGAGCGCGCTATACTTGCAGGAGCGCTATACTAACTCCGATGTTGGATTTGGTGGAAGGGGTAAACAATTACATAATATCGATGAATGTTACTAATGAAAGGATTTACCAAACTTCGGATTCGGCGCGCCAAGCGGATACGACGATCAATATATTTACTGACCTTTACACTCTAAAATTCTTAAATAGCATTAAGTGCTCGGGTTTACCGCTTCATGAACTTAAATTCAAAGTTGGTATATCAGCGATGGTATTACGAAATATTGATCACTCGACAGAATTATGGAATGGTACAATGTTGATCCTTGCAAGATTAGGAATAAGAGTCTTGGAAGTTAATGTGATTCAAGGTCTAACTGTTGGCAAAAGATGCTGATACTGTAACTTACATTGATGCCATGGGCTTCAATATTACTGTTCAAATTTAAGAGGAGACAATTTCCTATCTCAGTATCATTTTGCAATAACCATATTATAAAAGTCAGGGACAATCTCTAAATAATGCAAGTTTCTATCTCAAAAGACATATTTTTAGGCACAATCAATTATATGTCGTTGTATCTCGAGCAACTAATCTTAAAGGTCTAAAAATACTTATTTTAGACGAGCATGGTATAGTACTAAAATTCATAAGCAAATTTGTATCCAAAGATGTCTTCTGAAGCACTTGATAAAGGTAACAACTGAATGTTGTCTAACACAAAATTTATGTAATTTATCTGATAAGTTAAATAATTATATTTTCTTTTTTTTAGAGCAATAAAATTACAAATACTAATATATGTATTGATTTTGATGAAGGGTACTTCATCGCGAGTCGCATCAAAAGAATTAAGAATGAGTGAGATTCATAATAATTTCACTCAATTTTGCATGGTTTGATTTTAACAACACAATTAACTAAGAGTGTAAAGAGATTCATATCTAATTAGATTTGTTTAGTCTTTTTTTTTGTTTTTTTTTTTTTATCTCTTGGATTTTGTTTGCTTTTACTATTTTCAATTTTTATTGTCGGTTAATCGGGACATCCCGTGATATATTATTTATTTTGTAAGAAACTTCACATTTAATTATTTGTTATTTGTAAGAATTTTCAAAAATACACATTTATTGTATATTTTAACACCCGTGCGTACCGCACGGGTCCAAAATTATAGTTTATATAAAAGGTATTTTTCATTCAATATATTTTGTTTATTTTATTAATAAAATATTATTATATTCAATATTTAAAATATATGAATTGGTAAAATTTTTAAAATGAAGTAGAAATTGAAGCCCTTGATTGGAGATGGCCTTAAAAAAGTTGTTGGACACCACATCATATCATGTAATATAGATTGTACTTAATGAGAGAATTTTTATTTAAAAATAAAAAAATTATTCCCAACTGTTATAGTTTAGTTCAAATATAATTGTATTTAATAAATTATATTTAAATATTTTTTACTTATTATTATATTTAAATACATACATAATATTTAAAGTATATTCTTTCTAATATGATTAATGGATTTTATATTACATAGAAAATGTGTAATTTTGTTGAATTGGATATTCATTTGCTCTAGGCAAATCCACATTTTGAAGAGTTTTTACATCTAATTTGATATTCTTTTATTGATCGTGATCATAATTCTGTGCGGGTGGATTTTTTTTTTTTTTATAAATTAATTGGTATGGTTCAATTTTACTTTTTTTTAAAAATTTATTTCGGTTCAATTTTGAAAATAGAAAATTCAAATTATTATAATTATTTTAAATCAAATTAAAATAGTTATTTAAATTAGATAAATTTTTTTAAATGGTTATGAACAAAATGAGATTTGAACACATCCTACTTAAAAATCTTCTGTTTTTCGACATGAAAAAATAACAAATTTGGTAAATACCGCATCCTAATTTAGTAAATACCGCACTTTTTCCAAATTTATTCTTACTTTTATTAATTAATATTTTTTAATTAATTAATATTTTTTAATTAATTACTATTTTAATTTAATATGTCTTAATTTAATTTATATTTATCATTCCTTTTAATTAACCAATTTTTAATGTTTGGATATTTTAATTAAATTTATATTTAAATTTTATATAATCACTAATTCAATATGTTATATATGACTTTGAGTAATATAAAAACTAATGAGCTAGTTATTTGATTTGAAAAAACTTTATACAAATTCTCAAGATTTAGTTTTAGAGTTCCAATTCGAGTTACTGTTAGTCATTATTGAATAATGTTTATTGTATCATCTTAGTAGTTTAACAAGAAAGCTATTGTTAGTCATTATTGAATAATATTTATTGTGTCATCGTAGTAGTTTAATAAGAAAACTTGTTTTTGGTTAGGAGACTGAGTGCCCATATAATACCACTTTTTTAGGATTATTATCCTCTTATTTTTATTTTTCAAAATAATAATAAATTTTTATATTATTATATTTAGATTAAATTTTTTTATTTTAAATCAAATATATTTTTAAATGGATAAAACGGTAAATTATGGAATAATAAGGTGCGGTATGATGCGGTATTTACCAATGCTCAAAAATAAATAAGCCATTGCAACTACCGAAAATACTAGTCCCACTAAAGGCACCCCTTTCTTGCGGTTAGGGTAACGACTTCGGGTATGGCCAGCTCCCATCATGTGACGGACATATGTACAAGATTCGAGAACGAATTCATCGCGGTGTAGCTAACAACTAGTATTTATTTGATCGATTCATTTTAGTTTTATACATTGATTCCATTTAATTAGATAGAATCTAAAAAAAAAAGAAAAAACTCAATTTAGTATATCTAATTAAAAAGAATATATATATTTTTAATGTAATTAAATAAAATAAAAAAATAAAATAAAAAGGGACCCAATCCCGATTATTTTTAACCATAGAAAGCAAAAAGGAATACATTACTAGAGAATACTTCTTTCATGAATTGAGGAAATGCTTTTCAATATCAATATAATTCAAAATTTATTCTTCTTTATCATCGTTTGCTTAGTGGGCAGATTTGAGGTTCAGATTACATCTTTTAAAATTTTAATAAATTTGTGCAAATAATAATATAAATTAAATAACCCATTATGAAATTGGACGATATAAGGTTTTATTTTTACCACTTTACAAATAAAATATAATAACCATATTCACACCCAGTAAAATATGTATTGATATCCCACCTCAAAATAAATTATAATTTTATTCCTATATATATTTATCTAAATAATTAATAATATTTCAAATGTATTATGTTTATTTTAATAAAAAATATATTTTTAAGTGGTGAGTGATTGTCTTTTTATTAAAAGCTAATAAAACTATTTTACATATATTTGAAAAAAAATTCAAAATAAAAATTATAAATTAGATTACTACTATGATTTTTTTTTTTATAACTTAAGAATTTTAAAATATTCAAATCAAAATTATTAATCGAAGTATACATACAAATTAAATTATAGCATGACACAATCATCACTCTAAAATGAAAGTCCCAATGAGCTTTTATAATAATATATATATATATATATATATATATATATATATATATATATAAAACGGAACTTTCAGCGGACCCACAATGTTGACGTAGCATCGCTGAGAGTTTAACATTGGGTTGAAAAATACCCAAAGTCATAAATTTTGAATTTTGACTCAATTTTGCAAATCAAAATTCAACACATGGACTATTTTCATTTCTCAATTCCGATTAATTATCTGGTGGCTTTTCATTTCAATCCTTAGGTCTCTCACTATTTAATTATTCATCTTTATTTCAATTAATTATCAGGGTTAAATCTCTATTTCTTCTATTTTTCAGTGATAATGAGTATGTTATTAATGTTTGGCTTTTCTTTTCCATTCCTGAATCTCTTCCTATGCCTTCTCTTTTCTAAAATGGAACCACTATCGTTTTTCTCATTTTCGCCTCTACTCCTTTTCTCACAAAAACTTAAATCAAACCAAGACAACCCCTCTAAGATAGCACTGAAAGTGCTATACATTAGACGAACCAAAAGGCATCATCGTCTTTGTCACCACTAACTGTGCAAAAAGAAAATGATTCGATTTGGGAGTTCTATTGCTTAAAGATGACCAACCAAGTGCAGATTGGGTGTGTCAAGTGTCAAATCCTTGCTAGTTTATTGTATAAGTTTGTTGTTGCTACGGTATTGTTTTACTTCTTCCATTGTATTTGTCATATGTATTGTCAAATCTTGACTTACGGTTACTATGAACACTTTGTTCTTTCAATTTTTTGCCACTGCTATTATGTTGTGATGACTATGATTATATATTTATAACTGGAATTGGGTGGTTGTCAGGGATCTTCTTAGTCTAGGCTTCGTGGTGAGGCTACAATCATCCTTTCTGACTATGCTGTTGTGTTGAAACCTACTTCCTCTTCATGGTTCAGATTCTAGGGCCATTTTATATTATTATTTCTAATTTGTATTTAGATAGATCATGCAATTTTAGTTTGATTGGTTGTGTGTGAATATATATATATATATATTTAGTAAATAAATGCATGTATTATAATGTATATATATAATTTTGTTTGGTGAAATTGTTAGGTTACTATGCAGCTGTTGACATCTAAAATGGTTTCAGGTATCTCATTTAAACAAAATGAAATTTATGATTTGGTTATTTACAGCATTTTATAAATGATTAGATGTGTTTTTATGTGATTAGATGTGTTTTAGGGAGTTTGCACAGCAGAGGGAGCTAACAGAAAATGAATTGCTAACCAAGCTTGTCCTGACGAATATTTTAGTGGAACCAATTATCACATGGCTCAAAATTTGGATCTAGATTTATGCTTATCTATGACCAAAGCCAATTTGCTTTTACTGGTCCATCTAAATCTGCGGAGACCATTTTCAAGTATGTTATTTATAGGCATAAGGGTTTTCCCCTGAACTTGGCTATATAATCCAAGTTAGTCATTCAACTTCACGAATGGTCAATTTAGCCCCTTGACTTTCAAATTTTGTGTCAAATAAGCCATTTTTGCTGATGTGGATGGCTTAATTGACATTTTGAAGTTAACATATTTTGCTTCCAGATCAGCCTCCACATCAGTAAAAGTGCTTAATTCACCCATTATTTGGAAGTTGAGGGGCTAAATTGACCCTCCGTAAAGTTTAAGGGCTAACTTGAAAAGTATAGTCAAGTTCGGGGACTCTTGAAACCCTTATACCTTATTTTATATTATTACTGTGATATGAATCTTTTATTAATTAGTGTTATACTTGATGTTGCTGCTGTTACAGAATTGATTATTTTTTTTTTAAAATGTGTTGATTAAAATTTTGAAACTTTGCTTATGAATTTTTTTTGTGAAAATAATTTGTATAGATACATAGCTCTTGTCTTGAATACCTTCTAGTTTCAAAGTGACTGTGATGATGAATCTTTTGTTAATTAGTATTGTACTTGATGTTGCTGCTGTTAAAGTATTGTTTTCGTTGAAATGTGTAGATTAAAACTTCGAAACTTTACTTGAATTTTTTTTTAAAAAATAATTTGTACGTATACATAGCTCCTGAATAGCTCCCATATAATTGAATTTTCATTCTCTGAAGGACTAAAATTAATACTAACACTAATCAACCCATCTATAAAACATTGAATATGATCATTGCATATGTGTGAATTGGATACTAACCTGTAATTGTTCAAACAGCCCATCACATTTGTCTGGAAACTGAGAGTTCAAGGTTGGGATGTAAGATATAGAGCATAATTCACACCAATCACAGAAGGAAGCTACACTGTGATTATATCAAAAACAAGAAAGATTTCACTATTTGATTATGTTTTTTTTTTCTTCAGTGTTTTTGCTGCATATCGGATGTTTCTTCGTTATTGTTGCCTACTCTTACCATTAACACGTACATTTCTGAAAATGCTCTCATGCAAGGTCAGTGAGTTGTTCTAACCCTATAATTTTTAATTTTCTTCTATTGGGTTTAATTTAGTGGTTAACTATATTATATCCTAGGTTCTACAAGTTATTTCTAATCAAGAAGTTTTGTTTTTTTTAGAGAAATAAATTGGTGAGCAAATATCTAGCTTATTTAACCTTCCACAGCAACCGAGTATGTCGAGTATGTATTGTTACCCTAAATGATTTTATTTTTAATGTTGTTTATTCTCTTTCTTAGATGCAGGATTCAGTTCTTGGAGAAAAGCATCTGGAAGCTCGATTTCAGCTAGAGTGGAATCTGTATGATTGTGCCAGTTAATGATCTAAAGAGCAGTCAAGGAGGTGCTTCTTTTGAATGTAACACCTCTGTAACTTGGTATTAAGACTGTTGGCGGTATCTTTACAAGACTGATCAACAGAAATATGTCATTCCAACTAAGAAAGTGAATATATGATTCTAAGAAGGATTTTTAAACTTAGGTATTTATACATTCTTTTCTCTACAGAGAAATACTGTAACTTCTGTTCATCTTTCTCTCTAGCTCTGGCGATTTTAGGGTTTCTCTTTATATGATTCTAAGAAGGATTTTTCGTTTGATTCTTCATTATTGATTTGTGTTTTGTTGTCTTTTGCAGGTGGCCGGCGCAACCCTTGTCGACGGTAACGAAAACCCACATCGATTGAAGAACTATGGAATAGATCTGGAAGATGATCTGTTGAAGCTTTCGTTTCTTTTCATCTTTTGTTAAGTTTCACTATAGTGGTGCTAACTTTGTGTTTATTATAGGTTTCTTCTTGGAGAAGGACATACAAGATAGAAAATAGGGGATTAAAGAACAGTCATAGAGGACTATCGAAGGGTGGACTTGGATCCACTGAAGGACAAGCTAGAAAAATTAGCGGTTGAATGCAACCCTAAGAGAAATCGGGATTGAGGAGGAAAGCAGGTCCAAAAAGAACCTATTGCAAAGCATCTTAGGAAGTTTGAGCGTTTCTAAACTCTATCTTTTTTATTTTCTTGCTTGTTCTGTTTATATTTTAATTTTTAGAATTCTTTGTGGTGTCTTTGAGTCTTGGCTATGAGACACATGCTTTGTTCTTGTTAATGTCTCAAAATGAATGCTGGTGTGTAGTCTGACTTGTTTGAGTGTTAGATTCTGGTTGAGGGACACAAGCTCTGGTCTTGTTAAGGTCTAAATCGATTGCCTGATGCTTTATATCAGGCTTGATTGTTGGCTGTGGGATACAATATTATAATATTGTTAATGTCCCTATAAATTTTATCATATTAGTTTCATGATGTTGCTTTTCATGTGATTAACTAAGCTATGATAACTGCCTGTGTATTTTTTGTTGGTCTGTGTTTCTTATATTGATTATATGGTTGTTTTTCTTGGTTAATACTCCGTACTTGATCTAGTTTGTGTTAATTCGTATTATTTAATTTTTGTGAGCCTAATCTTTTCTGTTGCTTGCCCTACACTTGTTGTTTCCATGGTAAATTTAGATTGATAAGCAAGTTTTTGGATTATTTGTAATTGCTTATGCATCAAGATATTTGTTATCTAACTCTTTGTTGCATAAATTTGGTTTGATAATTTGCATACCTGTCTTATATGATATTCTGATTACTCTGAGCATAGATAAGTTTGTAGTCTATTTTACTCTATTTGTTTATCGATTAATAATGGTTGCGGCTTTGTGATTATCTCAAATGATTAATATGTCATTACAGGATAACTTCTTGATATATTTTGTGATTACAATCTTTGGTTAATCTGTGTGATTATTTGTTATTAATTTGTCTTTGTGACTCCACTTTATTATGCGGAGCTGATGGTTATTCGTTATTTTTTGTAGCCATTTTTTTGTTTTGTGATATATCGTCTTTGTGATATTCTTTGTGATATACCATGTTGTTACCTTGTAATCATCTGCAGCTTCATCTTTGTGATTATTGGTAACTCTCTGTTTTTTTATGTATTTGTGACTATCTACAGCTATTTGTCTTTGTGAGTCATTGTGACTATCTATAGATTTAAGTCTTTGTGATTATCTACTGTCTTATATATTTGTGATTAAAACTCACTTTGTATGGTTCTGCATCTCTTTTAGGGGTGCAAACGAACACGAGCACTCGTGAACGATTCGTGAACGGTTCGGTCAAAACTCGGTCAAAGCTTGTTCAACACTTAAATGAACGATCACGAACAAAATTTTATAGCTCGTTTAGTAAACGAGCCGAGCTCAAACAAACCCTTGTTCGGCTCGTTTATGTTCATGAACAAACTCATTCACAGCTCGTTTATGTTCGATAAAAACTCGTTTGTGTTCGCAAACGAGCTCATTCATAACTCGTTTAATATTTTTTTTAATAAAAATAAATAGACAAATTTTTAATGGATATAAAAAAAAAGTCCAAATTAAAAAAGGTCCAAATTAAAATAGATACCGGAATTAAAAAAAAATATATCAAAAATAAAAAATTAATTAAAATAATTTATATAACCTAAGGTTTAGTTTTCTTAAGACTACTAGTTTGTCAAGAGAGCCACCACTTATGTCTATTACCCTTTCTTTCTCTCTGTATTTTTTTGTCATCAAGCCCTGAAGTAATTCCACCACTCATCTCTACCACTGTCGTCTCTCTCTGTCTACTTTTTCGTCATTAAGCATAAAGCAATTTCACTCTCTTTAGTCTTGCTCGGAAATTTGCGTCCAATCCAACTTGCTTCTCTACCACTTGGTAATTAAATTACTTTTCTATCTTTTTATTTTTCTTCTTTATTTGTCTTGATATAGATTTCACTTGGATTGTTTGTTTATTGAGTCTAATAATTCGAAATTTCATTGTTTAATATAACTTAGATTATATCAAAATTTCATGGTTGATGACTTTATATTGGTTCAACTCGAATGAATTATGAATACTCTTTTAAATTGTATTTTGAACTTAGATCCGTGTGATACTATTAATATTTTTTTTATTAATATTTTTAACAAGGAGAAATGAACTCATGGTTTGAATTAATTTTAGTTTAGGTTTAATTTAAATTCAATTTATTTTTGTTTTAATTTTACTAAACGAGCTCAAACGAGCTACTAAACGAGCTGAGCTCGATTAACTTAAATGAGCTGAGCTCGATTAACTTAAACGAGCTTAAACGAGCCGAGCTCGAACATAGAAAAAAATTATCGAGCCGAGCTTGAAATAACATTTATAAAGCTCGTCGAGCTCGAGCTCGGCTCGAGCTCGATATTTGACAAACGAGCCGAACACGAACACCCCATATACTCGACTCGGCTCGGCTCGTTTGCAGCCCTAATCTCTTTATGATTATGTTTATCTTTGTGATTTTGCTTTAAACATTGCTGAACCTTGATTTACTAAGTGAATATATTGATATTGTCATGAATTTGTCAATTCTTTATGAATCTGTGTGATAAATTCTTTTTGTATTATCTTGTAGAAAGATAAATACTGTGATGTTTCGTTTGCTATGAACATGTTCATCTTAACTGTTTTTGTATTGGTTGGTTTTTGTGGGGGTCAACAAATCTACATATCAAAATCGTTTGAACCATAAATTTAGTAATTTGTTGAAAAGAAAAAAAAATTTCATTAGTTGAGTTTTCAAAAATGATTCAAAAATCATTTTTCTTTTAAAATAAAACTAACAATGTGTTTTAAATTGTCTTAGAACTACAAGTTTGGTATGTTTTTTCTCTTTAAATAAAATAGTTAGTCTATTATTTTTAAATTGAAACATACACATGTTTTAAATCTGTTGTTTTTTGGATTTTTGTTAAATTCAGATATATGTATCTTGTAAATTTTTTAAATTCTGTCATGATTAGCACATACCTAGTTATTAATTCCTAGATTTTCTTTTTCAAATTGAATGTTTTAATCCCTTGATATGAATTGATATGTTTCTGTTTTTGGTAAATTTTCAAATGATTAACTTTCTACTAAGGTTTTAGAATGGATTTCTAAGATGTTTAATGTCATCAATTTACAAAGTGTCTTGCGAGATTAGTTCTTTTTTTTTAACGATATCAATGTTACCTTCAAAATTGAATTTCGATGGTTAAAATAATTTTGTTCTATATAAATCAGTTTTTTTGGTTTGTACTTCACCACTATTATTAAATTTGAAATTTAAAGATTGTGAAGTTTTTTGGTTTTCTTGGTGATATTAATATCTGAATCTATCTGCTGTACTCTAGAATTTTTAAAGTTTTTATTGGTATTTGTTTTTTAAACTAATCAAAATTACACTACAAGAAAATGTTAAAATAGCTACGGAATTTAGCTACGGATTATTTCCGTAGCAATGTAACGACAGTATTGCTATGGACTAGCTACGGAATTGGTTGAAATTTTAACTAAAATTTTAACGTAGTAATTTCATAGCAATGCTAGCTACAAAATTTTGATATGTAGCAATTTTGTAGCAATTCTAGCTACGAAATTTTGATACGTAGCAATTTTGTGACGCTACAATGGTGAGAAATGTTGCTACGGATATTCCATAGCAATGTTGTAGGAATGCTAGCTACAGAATGTAAAACGTAGTAATTTTTTTTTGTGCCATAATGGAGGAATATATAGCTAGGAGATACCGTAGCAATGTTGTAGCAAAGCTGGCTACGGAAATCTAATACGTAGCACTTATTTTGGCGTCACATGGCGGAAAATGTAGTTAGAAAAATTCGTAGCAATGTTGTAGCAAAGCTAGCTACAGATGCAATATGTAACAATTATTTTGACGCCATAATGTAACAAAACGTAGCTAGGCATTTACTTTTAATATTTTTCTTTAAAATATTTTATATATATCAAAATGTATTTTCTTTAAAATATAGCTAAGAAATATTTTATACTCATATATGTCATACTAATTTACTTTTAATATTTTTTTTTAAAAATATTTTATATATATCAAAATGTATTTTCTTTAAAATACAGCTAAGAATTATTTTATACTCATATATGTCATACTAATTTACTTTTAATATTTTTCTTTAAAATATTTTATATATATATCAAAATTTATTTTCTTTTATATTTATTATTTATTTTTATTGAAAATGTCCATTTTTTAACTATAAATAAATTAAAAATTCATTATCATACTAATCAAGCCAATGGCTCAATTGGTACTTAACATGTTTCCTCAAATGCTTATATTCAAAGAGGTCGTGGATTTGAGTTTTGGGGAGGCAAAATAATGTCAAAC